>JBBGZY010001303.1:1332500-1852500 GCA_037952925.1 Lithobates clamitans
AGCTAGGTACCAACCCAATACCAAACTGGAGCTAAGCACCAACCCAATGCCAAACTGGAGCTAGATACTAACCCAAAACCAATCTAGAGCTAGGTACCAACCCATTGCCAAACTGGAGCTAGGTACCAACCCAATGCTAAACTGTAGTTGGTACCAACCTAATGCCAAACTGGAGCTAGGTACCAAACCCAATGCAATACTGAAGCTAGATACCAACCCAATGCCAAACTGGAGCTAGGTTCCAACCCAATGTCATACTGGAGCTACATAACAACCCAATGCCAAACTGGAGCTAGGTACCAACCCAATGTCATACTGGAGCTACATACCAACCCAATGCCAAACTGGAGCTAGGTACCAACCCAATGTCATACTGGAGCTAGGTAACAAGCCAATTCCAAACTGAAGTTAGGTACTAGAGCCAGTGCCAAACTGGAGCTAGGTACCAACCCTGCCATATAAAGAGCCCTAGTTCTGATTCTGTATTTGTTCATAAATATTTAGGCCCAATTGAAGTAAATAAATGCCACCCCTCTCTGCTGACTCAATTTAGTAAAATATTGATCATCTACTTTTTAATACTGCATATGGAGCTGTTCAAGAATGACCAGTCCACAGGGATTCATATCAGTCCTAGCATACTTTCAGACACACCAGCACTTTGCCAGAATTGCCGTGCTGCCAGTTCTGGCTTGGGTGGCTGTCAGGTGTTGTGTTGTGATCCTGGTGGAGAGGAATGATAATAGTAACATGCACACATGTATTGCTTGGTTATTCATGTTACTTCGTGGAGACGAGTGAGCACAACTTTAGTGCCTGCCTTATCTCAAAAGATACTAGATTAATCATCAACAATAAAAAAATCACCACCTCTAGGTGATTATTCTGCTCAAGGAAGAACAGTCATGGCTATCCAATGGATACCCATAAACATATCAGTTGTCATCATGTCTGGTCCAGCTAACCCTAGACCTCAAAAATGTTAACTGAATAGCAGTGTGCGCTTCCCTCCCAGCAACCAATCAGTGTCTTTGTTTTCTAACCTTCTAATGTTCTAACCTATCCTAGCACCAGGAAAGGGGGAAGCTTGATTGGTTGCAATCAGTGTTTCTGTTTTCTAACATTCTAATGTTCTGACCTATCCTGGCACCAGGAATAGGGGAAGCTCATTGGTTGCTTGCAGGGTTCTGCAATAAGAAAGAAGTTAGATATGTTTCTGATTAAATATAAGGTATTTCAGTTGGTTATATAGTTATGGTTAAATATAAAAGTCTATTGGACTTAACTTTGATAATTATATTTGACTTGTAGCTTTGATAGAGCAATTTCTTTAGTGGCATAAGTGCAGTCTCTCCCAGTTGTAAATACAGCTTTGGAATGCTGTGTCTTAAGCCTCAAACACACCACAAAAAAATGACAGCTCAGATCGGAGCCGCTGTACTAACAATCCGATGTTAGTACAGCAATCTCTCCTGCTGTGCTATTGTGTTCTGACAGGGGGGGTCCCCCTGCCAGAACACTCCAGTCAGCACTCTCAGCCATTGGTCATTGGCTGAGAGTGCTGATAGGGAGCTGGTCTGTTTGAACTTTTTCGGTCTTGGCCTTCAACAAACAGGCTGCCATACACACGTGCTGAATGTCGGCCAGTTTCTATTGAATCGGCCGATGCCGGCCAACATTCAGCATTCAGCCTGTGTGTACGAGGCTTTAGGTATTGAATGTACCCTGGAATAAAGTGGGCTATGTTAATAATAAATAAATATATACATTTGAAAGTTATCCATATATAGGACATAACAGTGAAACTGCTCAGATGGGGTAACAATGTCTAGCCTATAGGAACAGGCAAACTTGCAAAGGCTGACCACCCTTAAGGGGGCATAGGGGAATATTCATGTCTTAGTATGCACTATCATTTTCCTGCCCAACATTCTGCAGTCTAGAATGGTAGGTAGCAAATTTGAATGGCCAGGATGAATTTTCCCAGCCAATCACTTTGGTTTCATATTAGACAGGCCAGCAGCTACATGAATCCCACCTTACTCTTCTATATGCACAAACATACAAGTTCATCCAATGTGAACTTGAACATTCATGGAACAATCTTTTGCTGAAAAGATTTTCTGACCGCCAAGTCTCCCATGCACATCTGTCCGCCATCTAAAGTTTTTAGGACACTTATAGATCTGCGAGGGCTTCAAACAGAACAGTGTGTGGGGGTTCATTAGTCAATAGAGAGGGGGGTATTCTCTTTTGAAAGCAATAGACATGAGATTGTATCCAGTTAGGCCGATTCAACAATCATCTCATGTCTATGGGCAGCTTTACAAAAAAATGTGCTGCCGAATGTTTGCGTTTAGTAGTGAGCCATGCTACACAACTGACATAAGCCGCGTACACACGAGTGGAATGTCCGACAGAAAAAGTCAGACGGAAGCTTTTCATCGTCTATTCCGATCGTGTGTAGGCCTTTTTTTCGAAAATTCTGACGGACCTAGACATGGAACATGTTCTAAATATTTCCGACAGAACCAATCCTGTCTGTATGCTGTTCCGACGGACCAAAAACGACGCATGCTCTGAAGCAAGTACGAGACGGAGGCTATTGGCTACTGGCTATTGAACTTCCTTTTTCTAGTCCCGTCGTACGTGTTGTACATCACCGCGTTCTAGATGGTTGCACTTTGGTCAGACTTTGGGTGGACCGTGTGTAGGCAAGACCGCTTGAATGGAATTCCGTTGGAGTTCCGTCGGAGAAACCTTCGGAGTTTATTCTGACGGCAAAACCGGTCGTGTGTACGCGGCATAAGAGTACTTGATTTGTGCATACAGGTCTGACTGCCCTAGATGACATATAGGAACCCCACTATGTCTTGTCTCTTGTTGTGAAAGATAGCGTTTTCCTGGAGCTCTGAGTAGCCATTCCAGTCTACATTCTCCCATGAGTGTGACTCTTTTTTTTTTTTGCAAAGGTTAAAACAAGTCAGGATGGGAGTAGGTTGGTGCTTGACATGTTAAACTGCAAACTACAGTAAAATTGCTGCTGTTGGGTGAAAGGGCGGTGAAACGGAAATGGACAAGCTGAGAATATTATGGGTTTGTGGGTTCTGCTAGAAGGCTTTAAACCTGTCCCACATATGCAGCACTGACAAAAGACTTCTTATGCTGCTTCTTCACAAGTTACCAGGATTCCAGTATTAGGGACAAATGGCTCTTAATGGTCCGGCTAGGTTGTAAACATTTTATGACTGTTATAAATGTTTCTACTTTGAAGTTCAGCCCATGGACAAAGAATTTCCTCAATTTTAGAAATTTGGGGTGGAAAACACTGTCATTTTTTTTTTTCTCTCATTCCTGTCCCAGCATTTTTAGTGCTTGATTTTTTATGATGGTAGAGGTGAGAGCTGGGTGAAGGGGCCTGGTTGCCTCATTTTTTTCCTCTCCCCTTGATCTGTTGATACCAGTCTGGGGCCCTCGTAAAAGTTCCTTTAAACTTCTCAAATACTCAACTCCATCCCCCCTGCCCCTGCACGGCCATAATCCTTTTGTACGTGGGATATGCTGCTTTGTACATGAGCAAATGTTTGATAACTTTATTAGCTGTGTTAACAGCTTCTAAATCACACTGCATTCTAATTCATAGTTTAGCACATCTGATACAATGGCTCTTTTTTTTGTCCCAAAGAATTTTATAAGTTCCTGAACTCTGAGCACTGTAGGAAGTTTTAACTTGCACTTTTCTTTGGACACAACATTGGAAATAGTAGGTTACTATGATAGAACAGAAATTTCAGCTAGTGCCTTAAATGATCAATAGACCTAAAAATAAATAAAATACCAAGATATCAATAAGCACTTTGCGTCCTCAATGGTGCCATCCAGTTGTAGCAGGAATACAACAGGAGTACAAAACCAAAGTTCAAAATGAAATAATTATTTTGCTAAGTACGCAGCCAACGTGTTTCAGGGAACACAAGCTTCATCAGTGTGTCATTTAAAAAGCTTGGACACAAAGAAAACTATTTAGCAAACAAAATGTGTATTCAAATGTATATTGAATGTTAAAAGCAGTCTTAAGTTTTGCTAGTATTAACAGCTGTATGTGCTCAAGCACTCCTAGTCAGTTATGTTGCACTCAAGGCTCAGTGACTTTGGTGGTTTCTATTGCAAGTTCCTAAGTTGCATCATCTTGCATTGTTCGCGTACAAATGGCATTGACATTGGATTGCAGATTATATTCTCCAGACAGTTTGCTCCACCCACAAAATGATGTCCATTAGTAAAAGTTATTTAGCAGGTACTGTATCTGTATCCATGGAGGAGCACCCTTCTCACTCTAAGACAGGAAGTATGTTAGAACTACAGAGCACCTCTCCCTCTCCTTTACCTAATAGCAGAAGTGAGAGGTGTTACATAGTCCACAAATGATAGCTGGGAAAACTGATCACATTGTTTGAGACTTCAATTCAGTGCACAAGAAGTTACAAAGGCATCGCATTTCTGGCAGGATCAGCAGGAATTTTTCTGAACTTGCAATCTCCTTAGTGTAAAAAAAAACAAAAAACAAGTGCAGCCACCCCATCGGACTGGTAAACTGTATTACCATATTTTTTTTTAGGGTTATACATGCTTTAAAGTAAAACTCCAGGTAAATTCTAACTACTCTTAAAAATGCTCCCTCCCCCCTCATAACACCTATTCTGACTAACCTGTATAAGAAAAGATCTGTATACTTCTCTATTTTCAGGCTGCTCAGGTCCGGTCCTGTGATCTCCTATATATCAGCCAGCGATGGCTGTAGGGCATAGGAGAGAGCGATCGACAACTGCGGGCAATGCTTAGGAGTGGTGACATCCCCCATAGGCTTCCTATTGTTCATCCATTGTTGGCTCTCCCTCCTCCCCCCTGCAGCCGGCGCTGATTTAGGCTGGCCATACATTATACAATTTTCTTGTTCAATTTCCTTTAGATTTGCCTTCAAATATGTAGTGTTAGGGACAGCCTTACAGAAGGAAGCTGGATCATGTGACCAAACCAGAGCGACCCAAAAATAGGTAAGTATTCAGATCTTTTCTGACCCAGGTTAGACAGAATAGGTGTTTGGGGGGGGGGGGGGGGGGGCATTTTTAGAGTAGTTACGTTTTGCCTGGAATTCTACTTTAAGATCAAAATTGCATGAAAAGTCAAAGTTTATCAAATCCCTCATGAAATCTCTCCTTTCATCTTGAGCTTTCTTATGTGCCAACAAGTGCAGACTATAGATAGGCATGATCTTATAGAATGAGCTTATTCATATGGAAACACAGGGTGAAGCTATGCGTTCACATTAGAATTGAGCACTGCAGACTCTACTAATTTACTGTTAGCATTTCCCCCCCAGGGCTTTTGGTTTTCCCCCTTTTTTAATGTTTTTTTCTCTATAGCCTCATTCTCTCCCTCAGCTACCCCTCCCTTTGAAATGTCACTTCCTCTCCTTTCTCACGTTGGCATAGCTGAGTCAAAAAAGTTGTCAGAGTCTACGTCAGGCAGTGGCATACGTGCGTGATGGTATTTGTTGCAATATTGGTGCCTGGTTGAAGAAGGAAGTGAGGCAGACACTTTGATGCTGATATAACACAATCCACTTACACGACAAGCTGCACGAATTGTCACATAGTGCTGTGGTGTAGGGCTTAGTCTTCTTTTTTAACGTTGACCTTTCATTTTCATTTAAGCTTAACCAGCATTACTACAGCACTAACAATAATGGAAATGCATCATGTATGCTCATTTCATACTAAGGAACAACTCTTTAACCATTGTCAAGGTTAAAGTGTATGTATACCACAAACTGTGTTTTTTTTTAAATTTTGGGTAAAGTGGGGAAAGGTTAGAACCCTTGTCAAGTTTTTATTGCTGTCTGTTCCACTGGGGAGAATAAACCTCACTACCTGTCCTGCTGACTATTGATTAAAAAAGAAAATAATAGGAAATCCAACATTTTAGAGTTGTCACAGAACAGGAATAGAGGGGACATCTTCCAATGGGGACACTCGTTTTGAGGTGAATTCCCCTCACTTTGTAGAGATTTACTCTTCATGTTCCACCTCCACATCAGGAAATAAAGGAAATCTCCCCAGCTGGACACAGACAGCACTGACAAAACTAAACTGGCAGGGGATTTTCTATTCTATGTTTAAAGCGGGGATTCACCCACACCGCCAAAAAAAAAAAAATATTAAAAGCCAGCAGCTACAAATACTGCGGCTGCTGACTTTTAATACATGGCCACTTACCTGTCCCAGGGTCCAGCGATGTCGGCAGGGGACGCCGAGAACCCGCTCGGTTCTCGGCAGCTGCCACCGCCATCCTAGGTGAGGGAATCAGGAAGTGAAGCGTTGCGGCTTCACTTCCCGGTTCCCTACTGCGCATGCGCGAGTCGCGCTGCGCGTCCCTAGTGGTCTCCGCTCTCTGCTGGGAGCTGTGTGTTCCCAGCAGACAGCGCGGTGGGGACAGGAAGAGGCATAGACTCCCATGGGAGTCTATGCCGGAAGTGGGTGCAAATACCTGTCTTAGACAGGTATCTGCACCCCCCTCCCCCCTGAAAGGTGCCAAATGTGACACCGGAGGGGGGGAGGGTTACGAAAAGCGGAAGTTCCATTTTTGTGTGGAACTCTGCTTTAAACAGTTATATCAAAATCTTAAAAAAAAATTAACACTTTTAGTCTGTATAGAATATAGAAAGGTTAAAACCCTTGTTTATTTATTTATTTATTTTTTATGTTTTTGCTGTTGTGTCCTATTATGCAGTTTTTTTTTCTTTGTTTCCTATCTCAAAGCACAACAGGAAAAGAGAGGAGATCTCCCCAAAATGAGGAAAATCTTCTCTTTGCTGTCACTGGTACAAGTGTCCCTAGTAGATGCTTTTCACTCTATTCCTATTACAGTAACAACTCCAAATTTTCGATTTTCCTGCTGATAGTGGTCATCAAGACAAGTACAACGGAAACATTTCCACAACATACAGTGCCTTGCAAAAGTATTCACCCCCTTGGCTTTTTACCTATTTTGTTACATTACAGCCTTTAGGTCAATGTTTTTTTAATCTGAATTATATGTGATGGATCAGAACACAATAGTCTAAGTTGGTGAAGTAAAAATTTGAAAGATATATACATAAAACTATTTTTCAGAAAAAATAAAAGATAATTAGCATGTGCGTGTGTATTCACTCCCTTTGTTATGAAGCCCATAAAAAGCTCTGGTGTAACCAATTACCTTCAGAAGTCACATAATTAGTGAAATGATGTCCCACCTGTGTGCAATCTAAGTGTCACATGGTCTGTCATTACATATACACACCTTTTTGAAAGGCCCCAGAGGCTGCAACACCAAAGCAAGAGGCACCACTAACCAAACACTGCCATGAAGACCAAGGAACTCTCCAAACAAGTAAGGGACAATGTTGTTGAGAAGTACAAGTCAGGGTTAGGTTATACAAAAATATCTTTGATGATCCCTAGGAGCACCATCAAATCTATCATAACCAAATGCAAAGAACATGGCACAACAGCAAACCTGCCAAGAGACGGGTGCACACCAAAACACACAGACCGGGCAAGGAGGGCATTAATCAGAGAGGCAGCACAGAGACCTAAGGTAACCCTGGAGGAGCTGCAGAGTTTCACAGCAGAGACTGGAGTATCTGTACATAGGACGACAATAAGCCATACGCTCCATAGAGTTGGGCTTTATGGCAGAGTGGCCGATTTGAGTTTGCGAAAAGGCATGTGGGAGGAAATGTATGGAGGAAGGTGCTCTGGTCTGATGACTCTAAAATTGAACTTTTTGGCCATCAAAGAAAACGCTATGTCTGGCGCAAACTCATCCATATTGGGGCACTATTCTTTCCACTGACACTAAAGATGGAGCACTATTCATCCCCCTGACACCATAGTTGGGGCACTATTCTTCCCACTGACACCAATGATGGAGATTATTCTTCCCACCAATACCAATGATGAGCCACTATTCTTCCTACTTATACCAATGATAGGGCACTATTCCTTCCACTGATACCAAGGATGGGGTACTATTCCCCCCACTAATACCAACGATAGGGATTACTTCTCCCACTGACACTAACAATGGAAATTATTCTTCCCACTAATACCCATGATGAGCCATTGTTCCTCCTCCTACCACCCACAGGCGATATTATGTAATTTCTTTTACCCCCTCTGATGACCAAGTCTGAGGCATTTTCTACTCTCAATGGTCACAATCCAGCCCTCCTAAATTCTGAAGGACAGTAAATTGGCCCTTTGCCTAGAAAGTTTGGAGACCCCTGATATAGATGCTGCTAGGAATCAAACACAATAACCTGTTTAAAGTTATAACCACTCTCCATTTTACGGAAAAAAGTGTTTTGTTGCACTGGGGTAGATTTACTAAAACTGGAGCACTCAGAATCTGGGGCAGCTGTGCATGGTAGCCAATCAGCATCTAACCTCAGTTTGTTCAGGTTTGGCAATAAAACCTGGAAGCTGATTGGTTTCTATGCAGAAGTGAGCCTGATTTTGCATTCTCCTGCTTTAGTAAATAAACCCCACTGTTTCCCCAGTGACGATATTCCAGAAGGTAGTTAAGTATTCCTCCTCACTGGGGAAGAAGGCCTCAAATAAAACATGACAGAGGTTTTAGCCCTTCCCCACAATGTCCAAAACAATGCTAAGATTATAGCCAGCTGTATATGCTTTGATTTCTTGCCTTTTGGCCCATGTGCTGAATTAGGAAAATTCAGTAGAATTCCCCCATTTACACTAAACATTATGGATGGAGGACTCTCCCCTCCCAGCTATAGTATTCTGAAAGTCGTTGAGATCTGTGGCTGTCAGAACAACCAAACCGTGACTGCATCTGATTTTTACCAGACTCGTCGTTCGGTTTTTCAGTTGAAGTTTCGTGAGCCGTGTGGTGTCAGGACCACTCACGTTTCGAATTTTGGCCGGTTCAGCAGGAATTGGCTGAAATTCCACCCATGCATGGACAGCTTTAGAGTACATCAAGGGTGTGTGTGTATCCCTTATCACCATCACTGGCATCAAGTTAAAGAGGAGCCCCCTCTTCTCCTGAAGGGATAATTGTTTGTTTTGTTGTGTTCAGAAGCTATTAAGCAGGATTAGTCCCTGGCCTGTAATGAGATCTGCCCAGGAAATGGTTGGACTGATAACCAGCTTTTCCAACAGAAGGGATTCTTATGGAAATGTAAAAGACAGCTTCTGAAGCCTCCACTGGGCTGGCACTGTTTGTGGGCTTATTGTCCGTCTTCATTTTTAATTGCTCAAGAGATTAGACTGTAATTAGGGCAGGATTTACTTATCCTCTGAAAATTGAAGTGCCTTGGTGCTGTTTGCATGCCTGTGCGTGTCACACCATTGTTGTATCTCCCTGGGACATTGTATCAGTGTAACAGTAAGCAAAAAAGCCGATGTGATAGTCCTCGGGAAAGTGCCGCTTTCAAAGCTGGAAAGTGCTTTGCATGACTTTTGGAGAAGATGGTTGTTATAACCTGGGCAGACGGCACCCCACCCCTACCACTGGGAGAGACAGCATCACTTCATGAAGCGGTTCCCAGCTACACAGGATCTCTCCATTACATCTCTTCATAAATCACAGCCATGGCCCTCTCCAGGCTGAGTAATGTCCTACTGAACATATTACATAATTGCCTCTCATCTTCCAGGGATGTGGTGTGCTTGTATGTGTGAATCTCAACTCATGTTGGCTCTGACCATTCTGACCGCATTTTCTGCTGGCTACACATGGGAAGACTTTTTATGAAGGTCCGCTGAACTATCTTCAAATTATCTATAATGGTATTACACATTATAATACAGTTGGCAGAAATGATCAGCTTGCTGAATTTTTTTTTTTTACTAACAATACTGAATATTTTAGATGATAAAGTATTCAGTATATTCAAGCAATGCCGTCTACTAAAGCGTCACCCCACGATGGACTGGAATGTGGCAGAACACATCCAACCCATGGATGATGATCTCTGGTCACGGTTGATAGTCACTGCAGGTAGAAGCAAATCCCTTTAAGCACACCAGATCTCATACTTGCCTACGATATCTACATTTGTAATGGCAGATTATTTTTGAACTATGCCTGATTCTCTCAAGGGATGGCCCAGGCGTAGTCATATTGGCCAAACGTGTCTAGATGAAGAAATGCAGATGTCACTGTCAGCCACCATGAGCCATAAGGCATCATGCAGCCTGCTCAACAAAAGAGCTAAATGATGCTGCCTCCTAATAAATACAAGCCATTGTGAGCATGTGTTTCTGAATTTCTGGGAGTATTTGTACTTCTGACTGATGGGACACATAAAAATACAGAGTCAGCAAAGCCATACAGAGCCAAGGAGGAATGGGGCAAGGCAAGTCTTTTGTAATGGATCCCTTATTGTCATGGGAAGAGGATTACCGTGAGCACTCAGGGCCTTTTTTTGTGTGATCCCGTTAAACTTTAATGATGTCAAGTGCATGTCGTGTGTAAAAAGGGGGTGGTCAGCCAAGGGAATTATCTGAAGAATTTGCTGAAATCTCGCCTTCCTTTATACCTTGAGACAGGACCAAAAACAACAAGAGACTCCATGTTGTTCCATTATTTAGCTGTATGAAGAATTACTGAGGGGTGTTGTATTTTTGTAATGCAGTTAGGCTTAACATATAATGCTGTTAAAAGTCACAAAGAGACTGTACATCTTGTTGTATTGTATCTTTATAAAAAGATAGATGACGATTGTTAGCTTATCGTCTTAGTGTTCTCCTTTTACCTTTAAGAAATTTCAGTTGTAGAAACACAGTGCTGCTTATTAAGATCTACACACATTACATATATTATTAACCAGTTTAACACTTTTGGTCCAATTGTGTACATTCTGTATTGTACAACATAGTATATCTCCCCTAAATTTTTAAAGCATTTTTAAATACTTTTTTGCAGATATTCTGTAGAGAATGGGATTGATTTAATAAAGATATAGAGCATATGTACTTCTAAAGTGAATGTTTACTAAAGGTGATCATAGAAGGATCAGCAGGGACTGCCTGAATTTCGATCCATCTATAGCTGTCCCTGTTCCCGATCTAATGATCGACTTCTCTTGAACTTGCTTTCTGGAAAATTTTCCTGCGATCAGTGTTGCAGCCAATCGGCTGCATCGCTGATAAGTGTATTCTCACAGCGGATCTCGCCACTGTCAGAATACAATAGTACTTGCTAAATTGAATGTTCACTAAAGCCTAGTACACATTGGCCGAATGCTGGGCTACATTGGCCAGTTCAATAGCAACCGGCCAACATGCGGCCAGTGTGTATGGCAGCTGGTCTGACAGAAGTTCGCCGATTTCTGTCAAAGGGTCATGACCAAAAATGAGCCAATGGCTGAGAGCCCCTATGGGAGTGCTCTGGTGTGGGAGGGGGACCCCCCCGTCAGAACACAATAGCACAGCAGGGGAGATCACTGTACTAGCATCGGATTGTTAGTACAGCGGCTCCGACCTGAGCTTTGGGGGGGGTTTTTTCATTCAGCCTGCTGGGTCGAACAAAAAAAACTAGTAGTGTGTGGTACACTACTACTAGTGTAGCTCTGCTCATTCCCAATCTAAAGATCGAAGGTTGACCTTTGATCAGTGCTGTAGCCAATCGGCTGCAGCACTGATTAGCGTATTCTGACAGCGGAGGAATCTCCGCTGTCGGAATACAATAGCACAGCGGGCAGCATTCCCAGGCCTTTACCTTGCCTGTGTGGATGGGGGAATTCATTCAGTTTTTTTGAACAGCCATTTAAGGAGGCCAGCCTTGGTTTAGTAAAGGAGGTGCAGCCAAATATTCATCCATTAATGTGCAAAATCCTTTTGCACATAATTGGATACTTAAAATGAACACAGCTTCACCAGTCAACCCCAGTAGGTTGCTAAGGCAGGCCATAGATGCTGCCATTTTCTTTCCTGCAACCATAGGGTGCGGGGAGCTGTCCTTGCCAGCAAAGCAGAGTGATTATTGGCTAAAGTCACTGGCAGTAATCACATGTAAAAATCCAACATGCTGGCTGTACACAAATCGATCAATGGGTCGACTTGGCTGCAATCAGCCTGCCCATAGGTAGCTCAAATCTTGGCCAGTCCCTGCTGAACCAGCCAAGATTCAAACCATCTATGGTCAGCTTAAATTTTTTCCTTTGCCTAGTACAATTGAAGCTCCCTATGTTTTTCAAACAACAATCCTTCTGAGGGTAGGAGGAGACAGGGCCAACTGATCATTTTTGAGCAGAAAAAATGTCCTGTAGCTGATATCATTTCCACCTTTAATAAAAAAAAGAATTGAAGCTTGGGTGGTCTGATGGTGCATTGAGATCTTTCATTAGATTGTGCCCATTGGCCTGGCTGCCTTTTAAAATCTGTAGTCATCTTAATTGCTTGCCACCCCAGCCATGTCATCTAATTGCAGATTTCCCTGATATTAAATGATACTCTACATAGTCTGCGCTATCGAATATCTTCCACGCTACTCAGAAATGGTCACGTGATCACCTCATGAGGAAATTGGCCCTGTGGGGGGAATTTCTTGTTTATCTCATGTGGGTTTTTTGCAGCTACCAGTCTTATCTCAGCAGTGTTTTTTTCTTTTTGATTCTTCTCTAAGATATAATTTATATTTTCCTGTGCTGAGCATACTTATCTGTCACATTTGGTCATGAATGAATGAAGATTTACTATCTTATACAAAAAATATAGCGAAACTTTATAGTGCCTAAGTAGTACACTGAAAATTGTACCTTTTTCCTTGAATTCCACCTGAAATAGCAGTACTCATTCTGACGTTACTTTGTCCAGGCACTCCTGTGCCTTTGGCCTAATAGCTGTATATCTACAGTGTGAGATCATCTAGGGACTGCTGCCTCTGACTGCAGGTCTCATAAGATTTAGTGATGTTATTGCTGTACTACTCACTGTTCTTCCTGCTGGAGAGAAAGCTGTACCTGAAAGCCTGTAGTGCAAGCACCTCCCTGCTTTATTCATTCTATTGATCTGTGCTTTCTGCTCCTCTTCTGCTGCTTCTAGATCATTCCCCTGCCAATCATTAAAGTGGTTGTGAAGGTAAAAGTTTTTTTTACCCTAATGCATTCTCTGCATTAAGGTAAAACATCTTTCAATAGTAGATCCCCCCAGTCCCCTCCTTAAACACTCACCTTATCTTGATCTTGATCCAGTACTGTCCTGTCTGCAGCAGCTTTTTTCCACTCTCCCCTCTCTCACAGACTTGGTTGAGAGCAGCGGGAACAATTTGCTGTCAGTCTAATTATGTGAGGAGGGACAGGGCTGAGCCACTCTTTGTGCCTTTATACACAGCCCAGATCAGGATCAATCCCGCATGGGGGCTCCCAAAGCAAGTGGTTTGCTATGGGGCACACAGAGAGGGGGAGACAACACTAGTAGGGGACCCCAGAAGAGGAGATTCAGGGTCGTTCTGTGCAGAACTATTGGACTGAGCAGGTAAGTATAACATGTTTGTTATTTGAAAAAAAAAAGCTTTACAATCACCTGAAATCACCAGTCATGGGGGTCTCAGCTCTGATATGAGGAGGAAAAGCCCTGTTGCTCTACTAAGGTGGTTGCCTTCACACAAAGGCACAGTGTCGAACAAGTCATGGTAACTCAGTCTGAGCAAAACAACAGTTGCAGGGAGCCTACAGGCAATACTGGGGACTAGTTCTTTGCCCTCCTCTTTTCTTAGCGCATAATGGGGAACACATTGATTGTTCAGTAAGTTTATTTTGCTGCAGGAAATTGATAATATAGCATTCCGTCACACTTTCTTTGCCAATCCTTACTAGTAAAACCAAGGGTGGCCCCAGGAAGAAGACTTGTCCTCTTGTCGACCATTCACTACAGTTTTATCCAGTCATTTGTTCACTCACCTTTTTTGGTTTCCAGATTATCTGGAAGTTTCACTACAAGTTTATTTATGGTGGCCCCCAGGGCTGTCACATACTGCCACAATATTTTATCTAAGATTAGGATCCGTAGAACAAGACGTTTGTAAAAGCTTAGAACTTTCACGGCCATAGGCTCCAGTGAAGGAAATTTGACCCTGGTGGTACCATAAAAATGATAATTTGCTAATGGTAATAGCTCCTCTATGGGTAGTCACATCTTGTGTTTTTTACTTTGCTATGTAATATACTTTTCCAATGAGATATTTCATTGTTCAAAGTGTAAAGAAGCCCTTACATTTTGGTATTATTTCAATCTGTACTGAAAGCCTCCATCCTGACAGCATATCAAGCCAGAACACAGCATGCAGTCAGCACACTAGGCTTGTGCTCTTCACATTCCAGAAATAATTCTGTATATTAGATCCACTTATGGCAACATACATAAGAACCCCCTATGTGCTTGTGACGGGGCATGTAATACTCATTTCACTGATCTACAAGGAAATAAATTTGACTTTTTATGCCACGCTGATTCTGCCAGTGTGACCGGGTAATTGAATCATCAGATCAGATGTTTTACAGCCTGAAAGCTCCTCTGTGCATTCTATGATTTTTTTAGGAGAAGCCATTTTTACCAAAAATTATTTTTTTTCAGCAGAACACAGGCTAATTATGAAGCATACCTAGCTGGACCATTTGATTTGTCCCCATGTTCATGTCAGGTTGTGGAGTAAATTCACAGCCATAGAAGTTAATGAAATCTGTAAGATTTCAGTGACCCAAGCTAACCTCACAAGTGTCACATCATAGCAGTGCCACGCGCGTTTTTTTCAAGGTCACTGCAGATGAATGTAATTATGTTGTTTATGTAATGGAGCCGCACAATGGATTTGTTATAATGTAATGCACCTCCTCTGAAAATTGAAACTGATTTATTTATTCAGCCCATACCCCAAAAGTCTGCTTTCTTTAAGATCCACCAGTCATCTACTACATATGCAGTGATTAACTTTATATGCTTTTATTGAGCTTTATTATAACATAGCATAAAGACCAACCATTCAGAACTCAGCTTTCATTGGCTTATTCACAATAACATATTGGATAATGCAAGTGTAGCTTTGGCACATCCATGCTCATTTTCAGGAACCACTGGTAACTAACTCGCTTTAATAAATGCCCCTCGGGTTTAAAAATATGTATGCAGGGTTTTTCTTTAAGGCTCGGTTCACATATGAGCCGCATGCGACTCACAGCAGGGGTCCGGTGTGTGCTGTTCACAGTTTCAGGCCTGATTTCAGCCAGAATTTTGTGCTAAATTCGAACCTGAAACAAACCAAAAGACACACAGCCTTTTTCTGCAAAACACACCGGACCTCCTGCGGAGATTTGTGAACCGGCTCCATAGAGAGACGATCAAAATCTCCTGCTATTGCGAATTGGATGTGGGATCACCGCATCCAATTCGCAATAGCAGAGATCCCACATCCAATTCGCAATGGTGTGAACTCAGCCTTAAGTGTGTTGATGTGGCACAAAAAAAAAGAAAACCTGTAGAGAGGGAAAAATGTAGGCTGCCATTGCTAAACCCTTCTATAGATGCTACTTGTCTGGCTGTCTCTGGCTTAAGAACTGGAGGACATTGAGCTGGAACTGGCATGCAGCTAGATAAGTCAGAACCCAAGATCTGCGTTCTTGTTCCAGGTCAATGATTCTTGGGTTCTGACTTATGCCAGTTCCAGCCCAGTTCCTGCCAGCAATGGCAGCCTACAGTTCAGAAGCCAGTGGATCAGCATGACAGCCAGGCTACTGGCATTTTCAGAAGGAGAGGTTAGAAATGTCAGTCCTTGTTTTTGTATTTTTACAGATTTCCTTCAGTGTGAACTAGCCTCATTGCTCTCAGTGACATTACAGTCATCATTCACACGATCATGTAATCTGCATTGGGAACCCGATGACTGGCATTGCATTATGTAGTATTTATGAGTCATGTGTCATTAAGTATTGTATGTAATAGTCATGAGCTGGCCTTACTGGTCTTGAATTTTGGGCGTTATCTGCTAAATCAGCCAAAATTCAAGCTGTTGATGGCCCTGTCTGCACCACCTGGCTCTACTGACCAAATCCTACACTGCAATCACTGGGTTTTCAAACAGCCACTGGTGCTGCGGCTGCCAGAATACAGATTACACCATCAATGCATTTTAGCATGGATAGGCAAAAGCGATAGATTTCTCTAATTTGAACTAGAGATCTACACATGTATGGCTGGACACACACTTGTGGCATATGGTATTGAGTTCAGGGCCTCTAAAAGAGACTTTGCAGCATTCTGTCATTTACTACCATGCAGGGGGATTTTGTTGATCTATACATGCTGAGCACAAAGTTTGCAAATTGGCAATATATCATACTAATTATTTGCAGCTTTCATCCCAAGCTTGCTTTCTACATGCTGCTGTATTGTATGGTCTCTATGGTTTGGGTGGCCACCTGACCTATCTTAAAGGATTGGTTCACCTTTACCAAAAAACTACCGATGCAGATAAGGGGCGTAAATAGATTAAAAACAAACTGTGTAGCTTTGACCAAAGTTGAATAGTGCCCTTTGCTATAGGTGTAGACCATTTACATACCTCATGAAAACTTACTGGAAAGTTTTCATGAGGAAAGGATGTTGCCAAGAGAAGACGAGCTGTTACTGTTCACCATCACAGGAGTGAGATCTTTCTAGGCAGTTTTTTTGGTAAAGGTGAACTAACTTTTCAAGCTGGCCATTGATTTTTTTTTTTTTTTCATACGGCCAAAAGGATAAACATAAAAAAAAATTTACAGATTCCTCCATCCACACAAGTGTGGTGGATGGAGAAATAACCCCCTTCCCATTGGGACATTGTATTCTAAAAACGAGACTCTCCGCTGTCAGAGTACACTGATCAGGGGCTGCAGCCCCCTGCTGAACTGGCCAGATCTTGATACATCTATAGCTAACTTTAGTTTCAGTTGTGGGTGGCCTGGTATCTAGCATATTTACATACCCACAGTGATGGGCAAACCTCACTGATTCAATGATCTGCTAATACATGCAGCTCCTTATGATTGTATCAGCCGTTCAAGATGCCTTTGAATAATAGCTGCCCTTCTGGGGGCAGATCTAAAGCTCCCTAATTTACCATTTAATTTTTACACTCAAGGACGTGTTAAGTCAGCACAATGTAGACACATTTGAATGCCCAGGAGCCTTTTGTTTTGCTTGTTTGTTAATACTTTTCTGTCTCAGTTGCTAGCTGCATACGCTGTCCGCAGAAATGGTGTAGTTTAGCTATCAGTGGCATCTACCAGGAAGCCTTATTATAAGTAAAGTCATTTCCTTCCTTTACAAGAAATTGCTTTTAATCAAAGTGAGCATTTTCAAGGGCATTATTGCCCTGGTTGCACTGGAAAGTTTTGACTAATCAGGGCAGACCAAGCATGTGCCACAAATGTGTGTTTGTCATCTGAATCATCTTCTCTAATACTGAGTGATTTATGATCATTTTACTTATGGAAAGCATGAGTCAAATTTATATTGTCTGTCACTGAGAGCAGACATTCTCAGCATTGGTATGTGAACCCCCTGGAAGGGCTATTACAACACCTGCATGTCATGATTTAAAAATCTGCTTCCTTTATCTGCCAGAGTAGAATCACAATACACATACATAGTCCATCCTGAATATAAAATGTATAAATGGTAACATAAGCGTACAGACAGTTAGGCCTCATGTACCCTGCAGCTGGTAAACGAACGTTTGGGAACATTTGGCCATTTTTTTTTTTCAGCAGCCCCTGAACTCTCCTCTATGTTATTTTATGGGTACATGTACTCTCAGGCGTTTATAGTAGTTTAGAAGCAGTTGAGGTTAGAAGCATTTTTTGAAGGCAAAAATTTGCGTTCAGGACGGTAGTTCAGGGGCATGCTTGTAACAGCAGGTAAACGCGTCTAAACACGGTAACTCGCGTTTATAAGCTTTTTCGTTTATAGGCGTTTTCAATGAGGAATCATTTCTGATCATTTGCAATGTTAGAAAACAGACTTTCCAGAACCCTTGTATATAGTGGGCTGCAAGGAGAGAGAGATTCTAGTCTTTTCCTGCATTGTAGGTATTTGGGAATGTCTACTGATTTGAAAAATTTGTTATCTGTCAAAAACGCTTCTAAACGCTCATGAATGCTGCAAAATGGTTATTAGCTTGTCAAGTTCCAGCGTTTGGAAGAGGTTTTCTAACGTCCTGTGTACACGCAGCCTTAATCAGTTTTAGCTTTAGGAAGAATGCTCTATAACCACTGCTAATTGCCAGCCATCGATGAGTTATTTCTTTTGGTAATGTGACAAACCTCCAGGTAAGTAACACACAATTTAAAATTTGTGTGCATGCTGGAAATGTTTGATCTTTCAAGAGGCTGTAATACATGATTAGATCCAGGGTTGTTACCCAGATTTCTTTTATATTATTGATAACTGTTTTGGGCTGACCATATATTCTACATGTGAGTAAGAATATCCTTTAACATGCTAAAGTTGTCATTGGAAAATATCATATCTCTGTAGAGTATCTTTGAGGGACTGCAACACCCTCTCAGTGATGTCACCAAGGGGGGTGAGTATTAGAATACTAATTGTCAATACTTGCCAAATGTTCCAAAGTGGTATAACAGTGATCAGGAACACCTTCTTGGCCAGTCCACAAAGCCAGCTCAGATGATTACACTATATGCAATTGCTTTCTTGGCAGTTTAATGTCTGATAAGAATGCACAGGCCTCTGTACTAGCGTCTTCTGAGGTTTATTTAATTTTTTTATTTTTTTTTAACAGAATTTTACATCAGTTAAAAGAGCATACAAATTTCTCTACCCAAGTCACACACACTGGTCAGTTTTGGGTGGAACCCATTTAAGCTCCCTTTATCTTGTGAGGTTGTAGAAGAAAATCACAAGATACATACAGACAAAGGGTGATCATTGTGCCTTTATGGGAACTGAGCCCAAGAATACAACACTGTAAGGCAGTGGTCTCCAAACTGTGGCCCGAGGGCCGAATGCAGCCCTTTGCTTGCCTTTATCCAGCCCTTGGGGCACTATTCTCCCACTAATACGAGACACTATTCTGCCATCTGACATGAACAATGGGGCACCATTTCTCCCATTGAAACCAAAAATGTGGTACTATTCCTCCCAATTATACCAAAGATGGGGCACTATTCCTCCACCTCATAACAAATGTGGCAATGTTTACTGCCACTGATGCCAGGAAAATGTACACTCCCGCTGGCCACAGTTTGGCCCCACCTAAAGTCTAAAGGACAATAAACTGGCCCTTTGTTTAGAAAGTTTGAAGACCCCTGCTAAGGCAAAATTAAGGGCTGGGTTTTACTTTCTTCCCCCTAAGCTATTTTCTTGTACTGACCTCCTTCTAGTCTCAGTATTACACCAACAAGCTTAGCCATCCTAGCAACACAAGACTTGCAGAGGCTTGGTGCGGAGGAGCTAAATAAACAGTTTTCACACTCTGCATCAGTACAGCGTTAACTGAAGACTAGAAAAGTAGGACAAACTATCACCCTGTCAGTACATAGTTCACTACTCAACCAACAGAACTGTGCAACCTGTGTAGAGGAAGCAGCAGTAAGCCGTATGGAACCTTTCATTTACACTAGAATGTAGTAACCTTCTGCCCTAGGCCACAGCCTATGTGAGGACAAATTCAGCCTAAGAGTACGAACTAGTAAGCCACCATACTGCTCCTTGTTAGCCTTCATACTCTTTACTATTTGTAGTAGCTACTCTTTACATACTGGCAAGAACTGTGTGACAAAAAATGATATGGAACAGAATTGTAGGCCTGCCAGACATTGTATCTTTTGTTGCTTAGGAAGAAAGGCCTACCCGTGTATGGCCACCTATAGTCATTTATATCAGTTGCAGGTATCACTTTCCAGGAGTCTGTTACAATGAAGCATGGCCATCCCCAACCCCCCTTCCATGCCATTACAATGCAAAACCTCACAGATTGAATTCACAATGGCCACAAAACAGAGTGATTTTCACCTCTTTAAGATAAGACAATGGCTAATATTCTAAATCAACATTCCTCCCCCACCACAAACATTGCTCTGACTTGCTGCATTTGAATTTCTCAGCAGGAAAAAGGGACCCCACCATTCTTCACTCCTTTCTATACATACAAAAGGATGTGTAGAGAGATTGGCTGATTAGGATCTTCATTTACTTGTGGAAAATGGTAGAGGTGAGCCATAAAGGTGATAAGCTCAGGTCCCCCTCCTCTTCAATTTCCAGCCATCTCAGGTGGGTATTTGTAGCTCAAGACTGAGGTCCCACCTGACCTAATAAACTGACTGCCAGCAATGCTCACTGGATTGATTACCTGTCAGGGATTTTATTCCAGTATTCACAAGGTGAATCCCATTATCACGGACTGATCTCAGTCTATACAGAGAAAAAAAAACCAAGACATTTCACACCTGACATTTCTTTTTTTTTTGCTTTTTTTTTTTATTGAAAACTGGGTAAGTATTCATACAAACAAAAGAGGTTACAATAGTACATACCTGGTTACAAAGTCTATATAGGCAGCTGTATAGAGATGAAGAACACCTGAAACGATTTTATCTCCACTTCTTCCACCACAATGAAAAATAAAGTCCAATAGAAGAAGTCATACTGGCAGATGTGGCCAATATATAATCAGAATTTACAGACTGTACATTATATCAGAGAGAATAAATTGTAATGTTCCTTGCTCCCCAAATGCAAGCCATTTACCTGTAGATTAGATTTACTTTACTTATTTACTTGGTATGCAAGCAAATTAGATCACATGTTAGCGCCTTAAAGTGTACACCAGGGAAAAATAAAATTAAAAAAATAGAATACAGTACATCTCTGCAATACATGAATATTTTATTCTTTTGAAGACCCTGCAAGAAAAAAAAAGTATGCATTGATTTGCCACTAATGTGTTCAGCTACTATTTTCCTTTTGTGGAATGACACCACGTGCCTTTTTGTGGACTGAAATCAGCTCTACCCAACCATCTGGTCAATATTTCAATATTCCTATCGCACATGTTCCTGGCAAATATGGCTCATAAAATGGTGGGTGCTGCAGCGATTACCAGTTGGGTCCTGGAAAGATCAAGCAAGTGTACATATTCACCAGAACACAATGGATCGACAACTTCCATCCAAAAGATAAGTGCTGATGTGATCTCTTTCATTAAAAAAAACTTTGGACGTAAGTTGTCGATCCATGGTGTTTTGGTGAATATATACACTAGCTCTACCCAACTGTCTGTCATTAAACAACTGAATCCCTCCCATTCTCCTCATCTCCACAGCAGTAGGGACTGATGATTCTTTAATACAAGATAAGAACTGGGCTCTTTGAGATAACACAGTAAGTATGCACAGGACACAGAGCTGCTCTACATTTTTTTTTTTTTGCAGTTAATGAACAGATACAGCAAAATTCTTTCAGTGGTATATTTGACTGACCAATAGGCAGCAAATAAGAGAAGTTGATTGTTTAGGTTTACATACACTGTAACCAATAAAGGAAAGCCAAATTTCTTATAAACCGGCCAAAATTTGAATCGTGGGTGGCCCTGTCAGCACCACTCCACCTGACATCCTTTGATCTCAAAATGAAAGAAGCTGTTCAGAATATTGCCGGGCAAACAGTGACTGTCACAGAAGTTGGCTGTCAGAATACAATAGCTGGCTGCTAGAGATTTGTCCATCCGTGCTGGCTAGTGTAGACAGGGAAATCAATAGGTTTTTTCTGTTTAGTCGCAGAGTACATGATAAGTCTTAAGCCAGCCATACATGGATCATAATTCGGCCGGTTCAACAAGGACTGGACGAATTTCGGTCCATGTAAGTAGCCAAGTCGATCCATTAATCGACTTGGGTACTATCAAACCGTTGGAATTTTTACATACGTTTGCTGGCAGCTTTATATTTTATATAAATTCCCTTCGGCATCCAGTGCCAAAGTATATATAGGCTGATGCTTTTTATTATTTGTAGTCCTGGCCATTTATGACAGACATGTGCTTGGGTATCAAACACTTATATTGAGCGAGAAGCAGCATATGAGGTCCCGCGATACCTGCTGTCTTGCTCTAGTGTGGCCCTTGCATGGCTGCATTGCCCATCCCAGCCATTCAATATTTAATAAATAGTTGTCTTAAATTTGGGAGTCAGCCCATACATTTAAAAATGAAGAAGAAGATTCTCCCTTTTATAGATGACTGTTTAAGGTCAGCTTCCTATGGAGTTTGGATTGTGTTCAGAAAGTGGATTTACATGGTTCTCCCTGTATCATGAACTGATAGAAGTGGCTTAACAGCCTATGTTTTGTAGACTTTGAAAAAAAGAGAGGTGAGATTTGAGACCACATCTGTGCCCATCCCAAAAGTTCAATTCACTAAAATGTAATGTTGGGTGACAAGGATTTTGCAGGGTGCAAAAATCAACATTTATATTAAAAATGTAACAAACTTTACTGAATAAAGATTAAAAACACAGACTAAAACATTCCATTTTATATGAGTCATGATGATGGCATCAAGCCACACATATTGTCTGTATATACAGTACATTCACATTTTATGAACTCTAGTATTGTGAACAAACAAGAGGACTATGTACAATGTCAGTATATAATGAGTTGAGTCCAAGTGTCCGACGCGTTTCGAGGTTCATTCTCTCCCTCAGAGATTATATAAACTAAGAGCAAATAAACTAAAACTTATAATCAAAATATTGACATAAACCAGGAAACATGAAGTTGGTTACTTACAACACCCGAGGGTGTAGACAGAGTACCATGTGGAGATTTGGCCTGTGATTGTGTATTAAAATACACCTATCGCAGACTGTGATGGTTCAATGAGACAGAATGGGCAAGGGAGCTAGCAGGTGAAACAGTTCAGCACATGCAGAGATCCCAAGCTGACTGCAGCAAAAAACAGCATACATAAAAAGCCAAAAAAAAAAACAAAAAAAGTCCTGTAGACTTTACTGACCATTTTAAGCAAGATGAAATGCCTCATATAAGGTGGTCCTATTCTATTATGTAACTCTGTGCACTGGTGATTAGGTTAGTTTTCTAACACCATCATACCAGGTCCTTAAAATTGGCCTGTCTGTAGTATCAGTATCAGCAAGGATGTGTCCTGGAGTGGAGATAGCACAAGACACGATGTTATCTCATGCCAGGAATGAGTTAATGGCTGCTCCTACCTGAGGGACCGGTTATGTCAGTTCTCAGTTTGGCAGGATCAGGAGAGGGGTGTTTGTATTAGTGGGGGAAGAACTCTCCCCCAGGTGTTGAAAAGCTTTTCAGCTTAGCTTTGCTAGAGCATTTCATCTATTGTGACAGAGAGGAGCAATTGCGGCTATAACATTCCTAAAACACACACCCAAAAACACACAAGTAAGCACACACTCATACAGGAAAATACATGCACACACGCCTCTTGCTCCATGACTTCATCCACATACACACACAGCCAGATTGACACAGACACATGTATAAAATTCATAACATCACATGTATCTCATGAACAGAGCACCCATTGTACCACTATTGTAGAGCATACCCTTCAGAAGTGACTGATTTATAATGATGGATTGGAGCTATACATCATTAGTCCAACTTTCCAGTGATGTTTTCTAATGCTTACTGCCTTGCCGCAAGTCCCATTCATGCCTCTTCTATCCTGCTGCACTAAGGCTGCCCATATGCATTAAAATGGGGCCCCAGGAGCCCCATCTGCACCTAAATGGGCAGCCTCATGTAAGGGACTACAGCTCCTAGGCTTCAGGGACCATTGAAGTGATTGTACAAGGGCAGTATATGATTGCTAGCATGCTAAAGACATGGTAGCATTGATATCTCAGCTGGTTCATATTCACCTGGAATTGTCTAGACCTCAAAATCGGGGACTTCCCCTACACAGAATTCATTATGAGTACAACAACTTTTCTCTAGAGATTATGTGTACATGTATAGGTACCACTAGGGAATTCAAACACTGACTAATTTCCCATTAACAAAAACTGGGGGGGGGGGGGGGGAATATGCCAACCATAGATGAGTATGAATCATTACCAGACATACAGTATGGGG
This sequence comes from Lithobates clamitans, assembly GCA_037952925.1. Taxonomy (NCBI): domain Eukaryota; kingdom Metazoa; phylum Chordata; class Amphibia; order Anura; family Ranidae; genus Lithobates; species Lithobates clamitans. Next base: position 1,356,686 of record JBBGZY010001303.1, read on the forward strand.
CAACCTTTCTGGATGGAATAAATTCTGGATGAACAAGCGAAGTCTATGCATGTTTGGCTAACTTTTGAGGCCCATTTCCATTGCTGTGGTTTGCCTGCAGACTGGTAAGAAACCAAACTGCAATTGCAAATTGAAAAGTGCTTCTGCATTCAATGGTACAATGTCAACTATGCCTTTCCATGGGACCTGTTTCATTGCTTTTGGCGCTGCTCAAAGTAGAGGTGAAAGCATATCCCTGGTCCCAAAACATAGGGTGCAGGCCTACATGTCATCACCAAACCATACACCCTGATTCATTTCACCCCGTCCACTGAGGCTTAAAGAAAAGCTCCAGGCTCCCCCCAAAAAGTCAGCAGCTGCAAATACTGTAGCTGCTGACTTTTAATTTAAGGACACTTACCTGCCCAGGAATCCAGCAATGTCCTCACCTGAGCCTATTATTTAATTGGCTTCAGGTGTAGGTGCTGGTATATCAAGTAAGGGAAACAGGAAGTGATGCCTTTGTGGCTTCATAGCCGGTTTCCTACTGCACATGCGTGAGCCACACTGTGCCTTGTGAACGGTCCCTGTGATGTGTCCCAGAAGACTACAAGGGAAGGAGGAGGGGTCGAACTTCTGGATCAGATTGCCGCAGTGATCTGAGGCGGCTGTGGAAGCGGGTACCTGTCAAAACCTGGTGCCAAATGTGGCAGTGGAGGACCCAAACAAGCAGAGCTTCCCCTTTTGGGTGGAGTTCCGCTTTAACCATAGGGTGGGTTGGTCAGAAGTAGCAGCGATCCTTTCTTTCCATAGGTTGCAGTTTAGAAAAATGCAGTCTGCAGTTTTTTCCCTCTCAGCTTTCAAAAGTTGCATACTCATTGTATCAATGGCCCAATATTCAAACCAGAAGCCAAACACATGTATGCATACAACCACAGCACTGGAAATAGGGCCTAGGGGTGACTGTCATATCCTGATATAGTAAAAAGGGGTAGCTGCATTCCAAGTGCAGAAAAAAAACTTTCCATGAGAAATGCCGCGACTCCATCATGGTACAAAAATTCCTGCCAGTTGTAAACACACGCTGCGTGCGTGTTGTCACCTGCAATGTTATACACGATGTATGAAGGTTTCAGCCTGTTTCCATTCTTGTGAAGATCTAAGTGTGTGTGCCCCCTCTCAGTCAGGGCATCTGTATATATCTGGGCAATTGGAATAAAAGGTCTTTTGTTCATTACAATCGTTCACTGGCAAATCCTTCAGTGTTCTTTTTCTGTGCATGTGTGGTAAATTGTTTTATGGTGGAAGAAACCCGGCAAGCAGTACTTGCATCAATATTAGCCACATCACATATCCTCTGTGTAATTTCAGGAAAACAACAACCCCTTCTGTGCAAGTGATAAAACCCAGTTGTGTGGCCATTCCTCCTTAGCATGTCCTAGTTGTCAATGGTCGGGACATAACCAAAACATGGCTTCCACTGGTTCCCATCAACCAATACATCTAGATATGTATGGTTTTGGAGGTCAGCTAATTCGCGTCTCTTTAGGCTGTGATAAATTATTATTAGGCTACAATCTTACAAGTTACAAATAGTCTTATAAGTGTATAAGAGACATCTGTGGACTAGAAAACAGACCCCCATAACATTATTATTATTATAATACAGGATTTAAACAGTGCCAACAGTTTGCACACCAGTTTACAAAGTAAAGGGAGACAGTAGATCTTCAGTGTTATACATTTTTGTCTTGGGTACGAATATACTTTAAGTCATACACTATACATTTACTGCAAGAAAGAAACAACATGCAGGTATACTAAGGTTAAAAAAAGGTATGGTGACCTGTACCCCCCCCCCTTTTAACCCATCATACTTTCTCTTTTCCTAGTTCCATTCAACTTTCCCACCTATACCTTCTCTTGTGCAATAACAAAATCAAACAGCCCTTTTGGGAACCATTAACTACACAATAACACAGACTTAAGCCTCATACACACGATCCGATTGTTGGCAGGGGATTGTGTGATGACAGACTGTTGGCCTAAAATCCGACCGTTAGTACGCTCCTTCAGACTATTGTTGTCCAACTTTTGGCCAACAAACGTTGGATGGCAGGCTAGTAAATTTTCGGACAATGGTCTGTTGTCAGATTTTCGTGTCGTTTGTACACAAATCCGTCACACAAAAGTACAAACACGCATGTTTCGAATAAATGCTCACCAAACACAACATTAGCAGAAGGTGCCCAAAGGGTGGCGCTCAAGAGCTGATATTGCACGTAGTACGTCACTACGTTTGTGTTTGTTGGCCGACAATTGTGTGCCGTTAGTATGCAAGACAAGATCCAGGCAAACGCCCTTTGGACAAAAGTCTGACGCTCTGTTGGCCAACAATCCGATCGTGTGTACGAGGCTTAACAAACAATGTTTACTGCTTAGTTGCCAATAGCTCCCTTATTGTAAGATGTTTGGAATGATTAGGATCTTACAAGAGGGGCAATGCAGGTACAATTTCAATTTTCAGTACACAATTTTAAATATAGTGTTGTGGAGTGTGACATCTCTTTGTTAAATGTATTAGGAACCTAATACACATTGCTGTGTAAGTGTGAGATAGAAAATATAGCATGAAAAAAGAGATTGTATTTGTTGCAGATGGAAATAAAACATACTACATATTAGAGCAGGGGTCCCCAAACTTTCCAAACAAAGGGCCAGTTTTTTGTCCTTCAGACTTTAGGGGGGCCGGACTGTGGAGATTTTCCCGGTGTCATTGGGAGTAAACATCACATTTGGTATTAGGGAGAGGAATAGTGTCCCATCGTTGGTATCATTGGGAGGAATAGTGCCCCAATGTTGGTGTCAATAGGAGAAATGCTGCCCCATTGCCACTGTCAGTTGGCAGAATAGTGTCTCGTATCAGTAGGAGGAATAGTGCCCCAAGGGCGAGATAAAGGCAAGCAAAGGGCCACATCTGGCCCCCAGGCCTCAGTTTGGAGATCACGGGCAGAATTTCGGGTGGCATCGGCTGGTTCAATAGAAACTGGTCAACATTGGCCCGTGTGTACTGCAGCTGGCCAATAGCTGAGAGCGCTGACCGGAGTGTTCTGATGGGGGGGGGGGGGGGTCAAAACACAATAGAAAAGCAGGGGAGATCACTGTCAGGTTTTTTTTTGTTCAGTCCACTGGGTTGAACAAAAAAAAACTAGCAGTGTGCTAGGCTTTAGATTACAAGATTTTTGTCATGTACAATCTGTTTTCACATCACATATGCTGTACATTATTACATCATATCAATGACAAACAATCTGCTTCTAAAGAAGCTGTCATTGTGCAATATACATGTCTATTTTCCTATATGAGTAAGATGAAATACGGTAAGTTTTCCACATCCCCCCCCCCCAAAAAACAAAAAACAACATATATATTCATACATGTGTATTTTTCTTTGAAATTCACTTAATAAGCAGTATTTATAAGGTTTTATGAAGTCACTATGTGTCTGCACGCTGTGTTTATGTATGAAGTTAAGGCAGGGCTGAGAAACTCCTGTCGTGGTCACTACAGTATTGCTCTTGGCTCACATTTGTGTATATTCTATCGATCACTATGGCTGCCGACAGCCTCCTGATGATATTTGGAGTAAAATGCTTTCCTGATAGTTCTATGAAGAGCTTACGATAGTCAATTTCATTGACCCAGATTTTAGAGATTTTTTTAAATGATCTCGGCTTTATTATTATTTTCAAATATCTTAATTATTATTTTTATTATTGTTTTATAGCCCCATCACCGTGTGTCTTAGTGGGCCCAGATTTTAAATATTTTTTTCTAATTACCTTGATTATGAACATCGATTAACGTCACACTATATAATCTATTTAATGTTATTTTAATTTTCATTTCACTATTCACGTTTTCTGTAGTTTTCCTAAAAGTAATTGCTGATACGACTTTTGCAAAGGTTCCCTCTAGTGGTCATCTGTATATCATGAAATGAGATTAACATCCTTGCATAATGACTGGTTAGATAAGCTTAATAAAAGCAAACAATGGTCTCTATTTGAAGCATTACTTGTGATTATCAGGCCGTGTCTTCTCTCCTTTAGGGCAGTGAGTGCCCCAGGCAGTCAGAAGTGCTTGGCATTTTACAGGAATAGTTTCAAGCTTGATGGGAAATCCTCTTCTAAAAACTGTTAAACACGGCTTAAATTTTGGCCAACTCATACAATATCAGCCAAAATTTGAGCCGTGGGTGCCCCCCGTTAGCACCGCCAGTTGATTGTTCAGTCAACTTTTGTCGAAGCAGCCAAGTGGAAAATGGAATGCCCAAAAATGACTGCATACAATCAGATGCAGCCACTGTTTGCCAGCTGTCAGAATACAATAACTGGCTGGAGAGGGTCCTCCATCCACAGTTTTTAGCAAGGATAGAGCAGTGTGTCGGATTTCTTTCGTCCAGCCTGCAGGCTGAATAAAATATATCTATGGGTATATGACTACTAAACCCAGGACCCTGCATTCACTATATCTGGTCTCCCACAGTACATGGAAATACAATGAATTTAGTAAATATAAACAGCTAAATACCTTTTCTCATTAGCGTTATATAGCAGTCTTGTGACTCCTACCAGTGTCTGGCTGAGCACTGGTTAAAGCTTGTAGGAGAAGTTTTTTTAATTCTCTTCTGACTGTCCTATGAGACTGTATGAACCCTGACCCTCTGCCTGGACAGTGCTGATTGGCCCTGTTGTGATCACATGCACACTCGCAAACAAAAATCCCCAGCAATGCACACTAAACAGAGCATGTGCAGAGTGTCTCCTAGGGCTCTGTGCTATCAGCAGATGTATTGGGGACAGTAAAAGAAGGAGAGGATCAGAGAAGACAGGACCAAACAGCTATTTTAGACAATGCAAAGGATTAACCCCTTAGGTTCCACAGTGAGTATAGCAAGCATGTTTTAATGCATATACAGACTGATTTTACTGTGGGTTTAGTAACACTTTAATGCATTATCTAAACCTAAAAACAAAAACTGATATTAATGCAGCTTACCAGTCCTTAGATGTTGTGGCTGCATTTGCTTTTTAATCACTTTAATGCAGGTCATTTTCATGATCATTTTTTTCCCCACAAATAGAGCTTTCTTTTGGTGGTATTTGATCACTTCTGCATTTTTAATTTTTTGCGCTAAAAAAAAGACTGTCAATTTTGAAAAAAACACAATATTTATTACTTTTTGCTATAATAAATATACCAATTTTTTTTTTTAAACAATTTTTGCCCTCAGTTTAGGCCTATATGTATTCTTCTACATATTTTTGGTTAAAAAAAAAAATCGCAATAAGCGTATATTGATTGGTTTGCGCAAAAGTTATAGCGTCTACAAAATAGGGGATAGATTTATGTAATTTTTTTTTTTTTTCTTACTACTAATGGTGGCAATCTGCGATTTTTATCGTGACTGTGGCATTGCGGCGGACAGATCAGACACTTTTGACACTATTTTGGGACTGTATAAACGTGTTTACACACACAGATCCACGTCCCTGCTCTGTGATGAGCAATCGCGGATGCCCGGTGGACATCACGGCCGCCGGGCACACGCATCGGGTAGCCAGTGATGCAGCAAACACGCGCTCTCCACAATGTCGGGAAGCCGAGGACGTCATATGACATCCACCCGGAGGGAGGAAGGGTTCCTGTGGCCATCATTTTACTATGGCCCGGTATGGAAGTGGTTAACAAATGTTTCCTTTATTTTAATCTGGTAATCCTGCCATTATTGCACTTCCTGTCCTAGGGTGACAACCATACTGAGCAGTGTTGTCACCCCAGGACAGGGAGTTTGTTAGGACTACATAACACCTCCCTCTCTTCTCCATAACAGGGGCAAATGTTTTGGAGTCCATGGAGATAGCAGGAAGCAATGCTGACTGATAACAGTCCATAGGCAGAGACTACGGGAAGTTATCAGCTCACAAGATATCTAACTGGATTAACAGCTATTTTTGTTAAACAAATATAATAAAACACTTTCAATGGTATGTTTAACAGAACAAAAGCGACCAAATAAGAGACATTTATTGTTAAACGGGCAATAGATGGATCGAAATTTGGCCAGTTCACCAGGAACTGATGGAACTTTGCTCCATTTATGGTCATTCCCGTTCTAGAGGAGATTTAGTGATCGACTCCTTCCAAACGGTCCTGCTGGAAAATTTGTGTTCGATCAACACATGCAGCCAATCGCATTGGAAATCATTTTAAAATGCAGACAGTCAGATAATACATAAAAACGATAATAAATAAACGCATACAACTCCAGACAGATTTGCAATACCTAAAGGTAATTACCCCTCTTCGTTCTTATTAGCAAACATTTTCTATTGTATTTTCAAACATATTTTAAAGGATAATAATACTAATCTCCTCTCCACTTCCTTCATGTGGCGTCACCAGGACTGTACAGTCCCTTGAGGGAAGAGACTGAAGATGACACGCCATAATTGGGTCTGAAAAGTGACAGGCCTTGGAGCTGATGAAATAGTGGCGGGGAATGTGCAGGCAGATGGGATTATGACACCTGTAAGACTCAGCTTGTCTAGAAGTGCCCAGCCATAAAGCAGATTGTTGCCGGTGGCCGTGTGCGCTCCTCCCAGCCACGCCGCCGATTTCAGAGCATTGCCAGGATTCTTCGCTTCTTCACGTTTCAGCATCACGCGTTTTGCACCTCTCACCCTTTCTATTTATACATTCTTCCGAGGGGACAGTTTGTGTGCTCTGTCCTCCCACTCTACTCCGAGCTCATTCTTCCTCTGTAATGAACACCTTCCCTCAATCCCAAACCACTCCGTCTCTGTCACCCTGTTGTATGAGGATGAAAGCAAAGAAAGAGGACACTGCGTCTTGATGGATGGCCTCCTAAATGGCACTTGTAACCCAGATGACTGCTTAGGGAAGATTAGCAGCTAATTGTTGGATATGTAGGGGTTAAGTGATTTAAAGGAAGCATTGTAATTGCTGCCATTTTGTGGGGATGATATCACATATATATGAACTAATTCCCGACAGTCAGGAACATCTTCATCTTCTTGTAACTTGAAGTTCTCATCATGGAATAATATTGATGCACACCACTGGAGTCAAACGTTTTACCCTCTAATAATTTTCTATTGAAATCCATGGAAGTGCATCAAAGCGCATGTCAGCGCACGTTAAAGCAGATCTTGACTGCATATGAGCACCACAAACCAAAAGCACTCTTTAATTATTTTTTAATATTCAAAGCAAACTCTCCCATTCATCCTTGTCTCCATACTTTATTTTGTTGAGAAAACACCCATAGCTTTTCTGGCTGTGGCCATCTTAAGTAAGGGCAAATGATTCACATAGTATTTACTTCCTGGAATCTATCTGCCCTTAGCTTAAGCATGCATGCAGGAGGGTGTGCTCAGCTAAGAAAACCCCTCCTCCTCTCCTGAAGACTCCTGGGAATGTATCACATCATTTGTCTAGGCAAGAAACCAGGAAGTAACTGAATAAATGTAAAAAAAAAAAAAATAATAGATATACTTTTTACTAATGCTAGCAGCATGGGGATTAAAAATAATGAATGTTGGTTAGGGAGAGTGAATGTGTTTTTGCACATAGCAAAGCTGTTTGTTTTGATTTCAACACAGGTCATAACGTCCATCAACCCACTTGATGTGTGTCATGATGTATTTATATGTCTCACGAAACATGCTTTGAGATGGATTTTGAGGCTTTTCCATTGGTTTTATTAGGAAGGGCATCACGTAAAAACGCAAAGCTGTGAATGCAGTGAGGCTTTATTTACTTTTAACATTCAACCAGATATATTCACATCAGTACATGTTATTTGTTCTTTGCTGTTTTCTTACATGCCCATTGATAAGTGGCACAACGTTCTAAAATATGATGGTTTTCATGTGCTTTTATGTGGATCTGTGAATATTTTCAGCATACACATCATTTTTCAAAATCGCATAGGTCACATTTTCCTACATTTAGGACCCATTAATACTGCATTGCAGGTGTGCAACATGTGTTTCTGTGATGCATTGCCATTTCTTTCTGAATGGCACCCAAGAGACTTTGTTGATGTACGTGCGTTACACCATACATGGCACATGCACCTTTACGGTGCATTCAGATAAATGGGCTACCTTAATGTAATGCACTTTATCTCCCATATTAACATGTAATAACATGCATGTGCTAACACACCCCAATGGTGTGAATGAGCCCTTACTCTGACAAAACAAGTCCTCCCAAATCTGTTTCACTTAGGGGGTTATTTACGAAAGGCAAGTCCACGTTGCACTACAAGTGCAAACTACAAGTGCAAAGTGCACTTGAAATTGCACTGAAAGTGCACTTGGAAGTGCAGTCGCTGTAAATCTGAGGGGTAGATCTGTAATGAGGGGAAGCTCTGCTGATTTTATTATCCAATCACGTGCAAGCTAAAATGCTGTTTTTTATTTTCCTTGCATGTCCCCCTCGGATCTACAGCGACTGCACTTCCAAGTGCACTTTCAGTGCAATTTCAAGTGAACTTTGCACTTGTAGTTTGTACTTGTAGTGCAAAGTGGATTTGCCTTTAGTAAATAACCCCCTTGGTTATAGTAAAAGTCAACTGGTTGAGGTTCCCACTGCATTCTTATATCTCTTGGGGGCTCAGCAACAACATGTTTGCATCAGAGTTCCCAGCTCTTCCCAAATGCTATTGCCATTTTGATGGATATTCCAGTCATCTTAATGCTAATTCTATTTGAATTGTTATTCAAATTGAGCTTCATCCTATTACTATGAAGTGAAAGTCTCTGCTGCTTTAGGCCCCTTTCACACATGCGGACCCTTTATCTGTTTTTCATCCATCCCTTGACGGATGAAAAACGGACATCAGTGCATCTCTATGGAAAAACAGATGTAAACGGATGATCATCCATTTACATCAGTTTACATCCGCATCTGTCAACATTGTTTTTTTGGAAAGGATTAAAGCCCTATTTTTGTTCTGTTGAAAGAACGGAACGGACGAAAAACAGATGTAAACTGACAAACAGTCCGTTTTTTGCATTGGTAGTGAATGTAAAAAAAACTGATGAAAAACCAAACTTCATCTGTTTTTTCTTTGAAAAAAATGTGACTGAACCGATGAAATGAACAGTTCGTGTGTATTAGCGCAATTCCCTACAAATTTAGAATTAGTGGCAGGTAGTATATATTTTAAGGGGCAGTAATTTTTGTGCCATTTGTGAACAGAATGCAGTAAAAATCAGTAATATAACAAGCATGCATGCAGGAAATTCAGCGGCTCTGTGCGATAAAACCTTCTGAGAGAGATAAAATCTACTCATGCTATTGTGTTAGAGAACACACATTATTCCCTGTGTTTACATGCATTGCATTGTCAGTCCAGTGATTTGAATGGACCACCTAATGCTCCAAAACAGAGCTTGCAGCATTTATGGCAACACACGTCCGCTGGTGCATCGGAATGCCATTCAGAATGAATTGCACCACATCAGACCCATGCATATAACATGCATATAACATACATGCATTAGCGTGAACAGGCCCTTAGTGACTTGCAAACATCATTTCTCAGACTTCAAAATGGACACAGAACGCACAGCACTGAAGATGCAGCCTGCACTGTGTTTTAGTAAATTGACCTCAATGTTATAAGCTTCTAGGTGATTGCTCTGCTGACTATTACCGAATAAGCACACAAGCAATAAAAACATAGGACACATTCTCTGTAATGCTGAGACATCTATCGTGTCTGCTATGGTGTGAAGCACCAGCCGCAATACAACGTGAAGTAATCAGAATCTTATATATATGACATTGTTATGAAGGAGACTGAGATATAAAGAGAACTGAGGTAGCATTGGCCTGCACTGAAGTACTCAGGAGGTGGTCTTCTTGGGGTTCTCTTAAACTTTCTGTTCTCTGGGGACACGGGCCTTCAAGAAGCCTGTCTCCTCTAACCTGGCAAGGCTGGAATGTGCTTCTCAGGGCAATGTAACAGGAAATTCTATGTGTGTTGAAAGCTAGGATAAAAAGCATCTGCAGAGCTGCCCCGAGGGATGTACTCAGCCTGAGGGGGCTGTGAAGGCTGGGTTACATTAGGGTTAAGGCTGCCTCCTTTCCCCCCTCTTCTGGTTATTTTGGGCTGCACTAAATTAGTAGCACATGTCATTGTGATACTCGCATTCAACTTCCTTTAGTCAAAGGCCCAGCCTAATAACAGGAGAAGGAGTAATGAAATCCCTCTGTATTAAAAGGTCTCATATGAGCATATTAACATCCATCTTTACTTTCTTTCAAGAACTTCTCACAAGTTGCTTATTGTCGGTATACTTTGAAGTGTACCTGTCTCCCCCACATATGATGAGATACCATTTGTAGTCATGTTTCTCAACCTACTCCTAGTATGCCATAGCTGTGAGACCCTGAGTGTCACATGCCTCTTGTTCTTGAACAGAATTAATCTGGGATCCCAAACCGGATCTGAGGTTGCTAGGCCATGGGTTGCACACCATTTGTTTAGATCAGTGTAAACAAGTTAGCAGCCTTTTGGTTCAAAGGGAACTATTGCTGTGGTCTATTAACGTTCAGCTAAACTAGATAGCTGAAACACATAATATAGGTTCTTTTGAATGCCAAAAGATGTTTATGATGTTTAGTGATGTCGATAGTCACCTGATCTACCCATCCTTGCTATGGTGCATACACACTGGGGTTGATTTACTAAAACTGGAGAATGCAAAATCTGGTGCACAGAAACCAATCAGCTTTCAGGTTTTATCGTCAAAGCTTAGTCGAACAAGCTGAGGTTAGAAGCTGATTGGCTACCATGCACATCTGCACCAGATTTTGCACTCCATTTTTCCAGTAGCAAACCAACCCCACTGTAAGTTGTGTGACACCTCTGCAACTCTGTCCCACTACACCCTCCATTTCTAACTTACATTGGTAACATCCTTCATCTCTCATTCCTGGCTGTCAGTGCACATAGACACTGCTGCCAGGCTGATTTACACTTTCAGCGGATGGTGGGTACCAAATAAAAGGCAGGTTTCAGGGATTTACACTATATGAGCTGAAAAAAAAATTGTTGTTTTATTTCATCAACAATATAAAATATCTCTCGCTCTCTTTCTATATATTTATTTATATCTATATGTTTGCTAGAACTGGATGACATGGGTGAAATACAAGTTAACCACAATTAATATCACTTCACACCCCACATGTAAATCTGCACCAATGAATGTGCAAGACATAAAGGGAACTACTGAACAACCAAACCACAAAAATATCCTTTATGGTAACGCTGCCCTGCACCACTTTGAATGATATCAATAAAAAGCGTATGCAATATACAAAATACCTTTATTACAGTATTAAATATCTAAAATGATTTTGCAAAAGAGCAAAAGAAATATGTACAAAAAGCAATCATGCAAAAAAGTTGAAAACGGTTCATTTTAATTGTTGATAACTTTTTGATTGCAAGCTTTTGTACATAAATCTTGTGTTTGTACAAATTTTTTATTTATTTTTGTAATAAAATAATTTTCTATATTCCATAAGGCAAGTGGTTCTCAACTTCAAGTGCCCCCAATGGGCCACGTTTTCATGTTTTCCTTTACTTTACACAGCTGCTTTAAATAAATATCAATGATAAGAGCTATTTTATCTAAGAGAAGTTCCCAAAACATGGCCCATTGGGGGTACTTGAGGACTGAGGTTTAGAACCACTGCCATCAATAGGCATTGACCCCTGAACTCCTTTCTTCATCTATTATCCCTTTTACATGTGCTGTGTGCTTTCAACTTCTCACTCTAATACCCAAAACACAAGATTCTACATGGCATATTAATGACTCAATCCTATCTCATGTATCACACTCCTCTGATCTAGAGATAGCCATGAAAGATTACCTGGCCAAAAATTAGATCCCTGATATATCCCCACTGACCCTATGGGAAGCTCAAAAACCTGTTCTTCGTGGGGTTTGTATATGCCAAGCCTCATTTCTTAAAAGAGAAAAATGACAACTAAAGCAAAAATTAGAAGCAGAATTTAATGCATGCCACACAATCTTTCAATCCAATCCTACCCCTGTGACTAAATTACAGCTTGATAAAGCATGTTTAAACCTTGACCTTTTTTTATCAGAATCTGTAGATAAAATCCTATGTAAGTCTAAACATAAATTTTATCTTAAAACGAATAAACCAGACACTCTTTTAGCCCAAGCACTTAAAAAACTAAATCGCCCCTTTAAACCGATTCGTCTGAAATTATCTTATGATACATTTACTAGTGATCCTCGACACCTTTTAAAAACATCATACCTCCTTATATAAAAAGGAAGGATCTTTTGATCAAACCTTAGCAGAATCATTTTTTCACAAATCAAACTTCTTACTATTCCTTTAGCCCAACGCGATTGTCTTGAAAGCCCCATTACAGCTATGGAAATTACATTTGCAATTAACTATCTTAAACCAAATAAACGTCCAGGCCCAGATGGCTTCTCTACCCTATACTATAAGAAATTCTCTCTTAAAGGGGTTGTAAAGGTAAAAATTTTTTCACCTTAATGCATTCTATGCATTAAGGTGAAAAAACTTTTGACAGTACCGCCGCCCCCAGCCCCCCCGTTTTACTTACCTGACGCCTCGAATCTTCGCTGCTCGTTCTTGTCATCTTCGCTGCAGCTCAGCCTGGTCGCTGATTGGCTGCAGTGGATGGATTGAAAGCAGCGCAGCCATTGGCTCGCGCTGCTGTCAATCACATCCGATGACGTGGCGCGCCGGGGGGCGGGGCCGAGTGATACAGCGAGCGGCTATAGCCGCCGGCTGTATCACGGGAGCGCGCCCGCAAGTACTCACCACCATGCGAGGGAGCTCGCATTAAGGTGGTGAATGCTTGCGGGGAGGAGCTGAAACAGCCGCCGAGGGACCCCAGAAGACCAGGTTCAGGGCCACTCTGTGCAGAACGAGCTGCACAGTGAAGGTAAGTATAACATGTTTGTTATTTTTTTTTTTTTTTTTAAATTACCTTTACAACCGCTTTAACTTTGCTCCAATGTTAACAGACACATTTAATTCTCTCCTAAAGATCAATCCTTTCGCCCCAAAACATTAACGGCTATAATTCCAATGATCCCCAAACCTCAGTCAGACAATACATCTTGTTGTAACTATAGACCCATATCATTACTCAACCTTGACATTAAGTTACTAGTGAAAGTCTTAGTGACCCGTTTAAATAGTGTAATAGGTTCTTTAATATATATAAAGACCAGGATGGCTTTATCCCACAGCGCCAAGCAGCAGATAATGTACGCAGGACTACTTTACTAATTCAAGCAGCTAAATCACAACAAATACCCATCTGTCTCTTATCTTTAGATATAAAAAAAGCATTTGATACAGTTTCGTGGCATTACCTACATTTTGTCCTGCAGCGTTGGGGATTTGATCCTCATCTTCTTAGCTGGGTTTCCTCATTATACAAAAATCCCAAAGCTTATGTTAAATATGCTGGATATAAACCAAACCTATTTGACATCTGTAGGGGTACGTGTCAGGGATGTCCACTTTCCGCACTCTTATTTGCCCTACTTATTGAACCACTTGCTCAAGCAATCCGTACTCACCCCTCTATTAAAGGTCTAGATTTAGCTGGTTACCAACATAAACTTTGCCTATTTGCTGATGATATCTTAATCTTTATGTCATCCCCTCATATTTCTGCTCCTAATCTTATAAGTAAACTTGATCAGTTTGTCTACTAATTATTAACTCTCAAAAATCTATAGCCTTAAATATATCTTAACTCATATTTTACAACAAGCGCAAACATCCCTCCCTTTCTCATGGTCCACTTCAAGCCTTCTTTACCTAGTGATAACTCTCACACCCAATCTTTCTGACATTTTCACTGCCAATTATCCTCCAATTTTGCATCAAATATCTAATCTTCTGACACAATGGTCCTCTCTACCATTATCTTGGATAGGTAAAATGAACGTAGTAAAGATGGCTATACTGACCAAAATTCTTTATCTTTTTCGAGTTTTACCTATCCCTGTTCCAGCATACTTTCTCAGAATACTACAACGTAAGGCATTAACTTTCGTTTGGGGCTTCTTGAAACCCCATATGCCCAAACACACTCTTTACCTTCCAAAGCCCAAAGGGGGACTAGGGTTTCCTAATTTTACCACCTATTACCATGCATCTCAATTAGCCCATAGCCCTAAATATCATGCAAAATGGGAAATTCTGCTTTGGGTTGCACTGAAATCAATAGATTGTGACCCACTTTCAATAACCAACCTCGTATGGTCTAATTCCTCCGACTGTAAAAAATTCAATAATCCTATAACTAAACATACACTAGCCATTTGGGATAAATTTAAATTAGTAAATGGACTACAATCTCCTCATATACCTCTTTTATCATTTCTCAAAAATCCACTTTTCTATCCTGCTTGGTCTTCCCTGAAATCTTTTAAAGCATGGACCTCCACTAATTTAACTCAGCTCTGTGAACTAGCATCCTCTACTTCATTTAAAACTTTCCCTGACGTATGTGAAAGTCACAAACTTCCTAATTCAGAGCGCTTTCGATGTCTTCAGATTACATTTTTTTTATGCCCTATATACAAGGAAGAATTCATTTAGATAAATTAACGTGCTTTGAAAATATATGTAACCGTGACCCACACACTAAGGGACTTATTTCAACTCTTTACACTCATCTTATTACTAAACCCAACTCAGACCCACCATTAAATCTGGCTAAGTGGGAGATGGATCTTGGGGTTTTGGAAGCAGCCGATAGGGATACGATTTGGATCACAACTAAGTCATCCTCACAAAACATTGCTGCCTTAGAGACAAATTACAAAGTACGCACACGGTGGTATTTGGTCCCTGTCAGAATTGCGAAATATGCTCCAAATTATTCCCCATCTTGTTTTCGTGGCTGTGGTGATCTTGGATCACATCTTCATACTTGGTGGGATTGCCCGGTAGCAAAAAATTTCTGTAAAGATGTGTTTCTTATGATTTCAACACTGTTTGAAATCCCTATCAATCCTGATCCTACAATAGCACTTTTAAACTTAAAACCGGCCACTCTCTCCTACCGCCAATTCAAACTCTTATTACAGATCAATACAGCCGCGAAACAAACAATTGCCAAAGCTTGGAAATCCCCGTCAATAATTGCTAAATGTAAAAATAGAGTGGAAGTTTTGCCTTCCAATTTCGATGCTTCCCTACAAAGACCTTGGTCATCTCGATTTATACTTCCATTCTCTGCATTCATGGTATCTGTTTATTAAGATGTACTACCCCGGGGACCCCTAATACCTCTCATTTCTTTCTTCCCTATCTATTTTTTCTACTACCTAAGATTACTTTTTTTTAATCTTTTTTCTCTCTTCTACTTTTTCCCCCTATTCTCTCTCTCCTCTTTCAACTTACTCTTTATATAGTTCTGGTAGCAGAACTTTTATTTTCTTGGTTATCATTATAGCAATTGTACATAGTTCCAATATGTAGTATAAGATTTTAGATTATATAATAAATAATTTATTTTTTTATTTTTATTTAAAAACTATACTCCTGATAATAATTAAGATCCTTTTTTTTTATCTGAGGTCATCTTATATTAACCTGGTCTAAGTTGGTTTGATCCTCCCTTATACAATATATGACGCAAATTGTTTTAGTTAAACTACTTTTAGTTTATGTTGGAACTATTACTCAATATTATTACCATATATGTGATCTTTTCTTTTGCTGCCACCATATGTACTTATGTATACTAATTATTAAAATTCAATAAACAAATTTGACAAAAACCACTGCCATAAGGGATACTTTTTGTGGTTTGTTACAAAAAATTGTATTTGTATGACATTGCTTACGACACCAAGGATCTTTAGGGCTTTGCATAACTACTATACAAACGTATATTTTAAAAGAAAAAGACAAAAAAAATTTTCTTTAGCAAAAACAGTTTTCTATGTATGTTTTGTGTTGATAAATATAAATGGTGTATATGTTTCATGTTATTACTGACCTTTTGGCCTCCGCATCTTCTTGAATTAGTGTAGTGTTTCTATAAAAAACCTCTGTGGAGAAAAAGGAAAAGGGAAAAGGTTCATTGAGATGTCACAAGCATTCAGAACAAACACCATACCTTTTTTGAGCAGTTATTACATCAAGAAAAAAAAGTCGTACTTGTCATGTATTAGGCATTAGATATAGAGTATATACCAGGCATACCAGAATTTCTAACCAATTGTTTTTCTGTTTTTTGTGCAGCCGTCGAAACCCAGAGCACCAGCTCAGAGGAGATGGTCCCCAGCTCCCCTTCACCTCCTCCTCCTCCACGTGTTTACAAACCCTGCTTCGTGTGCAATGACAAGTCCTCTGGCTATCACTATGGAGTCAGCTCCTGCGAGGGCTGCAAGGTGAGATATCACAGCCAGTTATCTATATCTATTTATTACTAATAGTCCGTGATGGAACATAGTTGGTGAAGCCTCTTCCACAATAAATGATTGCCATTCTTCAGTGCTCCACTGACTTTCAAGCCTCAGTCACACAGGTGTACTATAGCGTATGCCCGTGTAAGGGCCATGTTTGCCCACATGGGGATGCACAGGTGTTCCCTGCATCCTCCTGCAGGCAGTCCCATTTATTTCAGTTGGGATGCAGCTGCATGGATTCAGGTGAACGGCCCTGAAAGCACACTGTCTGCATTCAGGGGCTGTCTACTTGCATGACTTCAGATCGGGAGTAAAGAAGAAATGGCTGCACATCGATGAACGTCCAATTGCCGTTTATTAATCACTGAGATTACATCAAAAGACACCAATACACAGTCTTGTAGACGTGTTTCACACAGTACAATTTTGCTTAATCATTGCCGAATGATTAAGCACAATTGTACTGTGCGAAATGCGTCTACAAGACTGTATATTGGTGTCTTTTGATGTCATCTCGGTGATTAATAAACGTCAATTGGAACGTTCATTGATGTGCAGCCATTTCTTCTTTACTTCATGTATCCACGGAGGCGGGCCGGGGCTAGCCTTTGAATGGAGTTACTGTCAGGCATAGTTTATTCACCTGGAGCGATGAGTTCTACATTTCTTCAAATTGGGATTGGCTGTGTCTATGGAGCTGCTGAGTCCCAGTTGAAATGAAAGGGACTACCTTCACGGGGATGCATGGAAAACCTGTGCATCCCTGTGCTGGCAAACATGGCCCTTCCACATGCATACGCTATAGTACATCGATTTGAACGAGGCCTTCCGCCACATTTGAGAAATGGAACAGGTGCATCCATGCTACTACCTCCTGTGTAATGCCTGGTCAGCCTCAAAAACAATATTCAGCCTGGGAAGACTCTGCAAACCTCCATGTGAAATCTGTACAAAAAGGAGAGAAAGGCTGGTGCCATAGAAGTCAGCTAAAACATTGTTTTATTAATGCAGGTGAAAAACAGTCAAAAAAGCCAACGCGTTTCCGTCATCAGGCCTTAAAGTGATACTAAAGTCTCGTTTTTTGTTTTTTTTTGTTAAAAAAAAAAAAAACATGTTATACTTACCTTCCCTGTGTAGTGGATTTGCACAGAGCAGCCCCACTCCTCCTCTTCTCTGGTCCCTCTTCGGTGCTCCTGGCCTCTCCCTCCTGTCGAGTGCCCCCACAGCAAGAAGCTTGCTTTGAGGGCACCTGAGCCGAGCCACAGCTCCGTGTGTCCATTCAGACTCTGAGCCACGCCCCGGCCCCTCCCCCTCTTTCTTCTCATTGGCTAACTGACTTTGATTGACAGCAGCAGGAGGCAATGGCGCGGCGCTGCTGTCTCAGCTAATGGGGAGGGGAGTCCCCAGCAGCCGAGACACTGCTGTAACATCGCTGGATCTAGAGGGGGCTCAGGTGAGTATTAGGGGGGCTGCTGCACACAGAAGGTTTTGTATCTTAATGCATAGATTGCATTAGGATAAACAACCTTCTGCCCTTACAATCATAGTAAGCCATGAGTGGGCCTGATGGCGGAAACACATTGGATTTTTTGACTGTTTTTCACTTGCATTAACAAAACAGTGTTTTAGCCGACTTCCATGGCACCAGCCTTTCTCCTTTTTTTGCGCATTGGAGAAATGGGCAAAATCATTTTTGTAAAAAAAAAAAATGTGTTTTAAACATTATGTTTTGCCATAAAGTTGAACCACACCATGTACACATATCAGGCATCCCTTTCTTTTTTTTGGCAAGTATTGGACAAAATATGCTCAGCATCTTATGCCAGAAAGCTATGGCTATAAATCACACTGCAGTAAGTCACATCTGAAACCCTGATCAGCTTGCAGATTTTGAGGCTCTTATATGAATCTTTATTTTAGCTGTGGAGAATTACTGTCACGTATATGTTGCCAAAAAACAACAAAGGAACTAAGATTTAATTTTATATTTCATTGTCTAACCACACTTTAAGGGCTTATACTAATGAGCTCCAATTTTGTAGCATACTTAGTGCTCTCATATTTAAATCTCTAATGTCAGCGCACAGTTCTCCTCACTTCTTGGTGGGGGGCCTGGTTAGCAGAGCCATTGCAAACAGCCAGTACTGCAGAGTCATAACCTGCATGATGCTACACATACCATTACTATACACATAAACTGTACAGCTCAAAGCAAATGGAAAGCATTTGTATTTGTTGGATTTCTTGGCTGAATACAGCGTAATACAGCAGTAGTCGGGAACTTCTACTTAGCCACTCTTTTGACATCCTTTTGGGTTTTTATATATGATATGTGAACATTATTTGCAGGTTGTATTGTAAATATTGGTGTAAACAGGAAAATATTATTATTGTTCTTAATTGTTAAAGATGATTTTAATCTGCCTATATTTTGCCTTCTCTGGTTCCTCCTTTCACCCCCTCACCCACATGATAATATAATTTAAAAAAAAACATTTTTATTAAATACTTTTAAACCCAGTGATGTCATGACTGGGTCCCAGTGCTTCTTTATGCAATGCAGGCACATCATGGCTGGTGGGAGGGGCCAGCAGGGTGCTGCACATAGATTCCTGAAAATATTATAGCACTCAGCCTCAATATTTGGCTCAAGAACCCTCAGCCCTGATGCAGTGGGATGGCTTTTGAGTGCTGAGCGGAGTTAGGCCGGGTTCACAAATGTGCGAATTGGATGCGTTTTTCACCGCATCCAATTTGCGTGACGTGTGGGTGTGACCGGCTGTTAAAACAGAGTTCCGCTTAAAAAAAAAAAAATGAAACGTCAGCAGCTACAAATACTGCAGCTGCTGACTTTTAATAATTGGACACTTACCTGTCCCAGGGTCTAGTGATGCTGGGGAATGAAGCCCCACTCGTCTCTCCCTACATGACTGGCCGCGCAATCATCTGGAACCAGTCACATGTCCCAGATGATTGCCTAGAAGGAGGGGGGAGAGCTGATCTCCTTTCCTGCACCGAGGGAAGTGACATCAGGAGCCCAGGCGCCGAAGGAGGCAGATTACGAGGGACCCCCTAGCAACAGGCATTAAAGAGGTGAGTAAAAAAAAAAAATTCTCCAAATGTTTTTTTTTTTTTTTTTTTCTCATGCACATTAATGATTTTTTTTTTTTTGGGTGGAACTCCACTTTAATAGAGGCAGTTCACACACGTCCGGGAGGCAGCAGTGGTGCTAAGTCCAAAAGGGTCTTGTGTGTTTTTGGGTCTATTTCAGGTGCGAATTCAAGCAAAAGAATCGCACCTGAGCCGGACCCAGGCTGGAAACTGCAGCCATATGTGAACCCAGCCTTATGGAAAGATCAAAATACCTCCATGGGCAGGTTTCAGTCTGGAGGAATGAGGTGTGAGTGTCTAGAGAGGTTGTTTACATGCACATCACCCTAAGTAACTTCCACATGTGATACAGAGCTTCTAAGATTGAAAGAACTTAAAGCGAGGTTCACACAAAAATTGAACCTCCGCTTTTTGAAACCCTCCCCCCCTCCGGTGTCACATTTGGCACCTTTCGGGGGGGAGGGGGGTGCAGATACCTGTCTAATATACTTCCACGGGAGTCTACGCCACTTCCCGTCCCACCGCGCTGTCTGCTGGGACACACACGGGTCCCAGAGACAGCAGGGACCGTTCTGATTGCGCATCGCGACTCACGCATGCGCAGTAGGGAACCAGGAAGTGAAGCCGCAAGGCTTCATTTCCTGATTGCCTTACAGAAGATGGCGGCGGCAGCACCCGAGAGTCGAGCGACGGTGCTTATTTTAAAAGTCAGCAGCTGCAGTATTTGTAGCTGCTGACATTTACATTTTTTTTTCATGGGACTCCCTCTTTAAATCCAATGAATAAAAGGGACGGTCAGAAACAGTAAGGCTGGGGAGGAAAGGGCTAGATTATGCTGGATGTTCTCCAGCCATAGAGGCAGGCTCTATCTGACCTGCTGCAACTTATAATGCACACTGTGAGAAGCTCAAAGTGTGCCGTGAAATTAGAGTAAGCGATTTTGATACAAGAGTGGGCAACTGTACAAAACTGAAGGTAAGGGCAGAGTTCAGCTTTAATATTTCTGTTACATATATACATCATGGCATATATACATCATTAACATTCGGCCTGTGTATTCATGGGGTGCAGCTGTGTTTTATAAGTTACCATGTACTGCAAGTAATGAAAACCACTGCCTATAGGCTTGTAGAACATCATTTGTAATGGGGGTTATCATGTGTTCATAGTAGAGTTATCTGTTATGTGGGGCAAACCTATATCCAGTCTATTCATGAGGCTCCAGATAATAGTGCCTTAGGACACCATAGACGGCTTTCTCCAAAATATGTCTTCAATGTCTCTGTTCAGTCTG
Source organism: Lithobates clamitans (assembly GCA_037952925.1). Lineage (NCBI taxonomy): Eukaryota > Metazoa > Chordata > Amphibia > Anura > Ranidae > Lithobates > Lithobates clamitans. The sequence goes on from JBBGZY010001303.1 coordinate 1,377,632, forward strand.
CAAGACAATTCTTACTTTCTTTACTTTGATTTCTGCTGCAGATCTCTGACTAACTCTCTCTGACCCTCTTTTTCTCTGCCATTGTCTAGTATCTCCATCTGCTAGAGTTTATTCTCCCTCCTCTCATTTGTCCCCCTCTCTGCATGCCATCAAGCATTCATCATCTGTGTCTATTTAAAATAATCAATGATTTCAACTCTTTGCTGCATTCCCAGATCCCTTACTAACAAGCTCAACAGACGGGGTGCACAGCCTAACCGAAAAAAATGGGGACTGCTTTAGTTCTATATTGTATGTTTAACAGCAAGCAGTTTTAGTCTTATTTATAATATGTATCATAATAATACATATATATATAGTTTACATTTTGTATACCTATGTATGTATGTAATCTGATATTTAGCTTCCCTTTAGATTTTCTTCTACATGTTTGGATGCCACATTATCTTAGGCAGGCTGAATTGAGGCTAATTCAATAAACATTTGGGGAGGATTTATAGCTTAGGCAGCCAATAATACTGCACACTGACCATATGACAAGGGAATCTGAATATTAAAGCAGAACTAAATTCTCTCAATCAACATTAACTATTTTTATTCGTTTGCTGCTAGCATTCGTAAATAGATTGGAAGGTACACTATATTGTCAAAAGTATTGGGGCACACACATGAAGTTTAATGGCCCCAGTCTTATGCCCCGTACAGGCGGTCGGATTTTCCGACGGAAAATGTGTGATAGGACCTTGTTGTCGGAAATTCCGACCGTGTGTGGGCTCCATCGGATTTTCCGACACACAAAAAGTTTGAGAGCAGGCTATAAATTTTTCCGACAACAAAATCCGTTGTCGGAATTTCCGATCGTGTGTACACAAATCCGACGCACAAAGTTCCACGCATGCTCAGAATAAATAAAGAGATGAAAGCTATTGGCCACTGCCCCGTTTGTAGTCCCGACGTACGTTTTACGTCACCGCGTTCAGAATGATCGGATTTTCCGACAACTTTGTGTGACCGTGTGTATGCAAGACAAGTTTGAGCCAACATCCGTTGGAAAAAATCCTAGGATTTTGTTGTCGGAATGTCCGATCAATGTCCGACCGGCATAAGTCTGTAGGGTTCAGTATTGAGTTGGCCCACCCTTTGTAGCTATAACAGCTTCAACTCTTCTGGGAAGGCTGTCCACAAGGTTTAGGAGTGTGTCTATGGGAATGCTTGACCAATTCTTCCAGAAGTGCATTTATGAGGTCAGGCACTGATGTGGACGAGAAGGCCTGGCTCGCAGTCTCAGCTCTAATTCATCCCAAAGGTGTTCTATCAGGTTGAGGTCAGGACTTTGTGCAGGCCAGTCAAGTTCCTCCACCCCAAACTCGCTCATCCATGTCTTTATGGACCTTGCTTTGTGCACAGGTCCAAATCATTTGGCAGAAGGGGGATTATGGTGTGGAGTTGCTTTTCAGGGGTTGGGCTTTGCCCCTTAGTTCCACTGAAAGGAACTCTTAAGGCATCCGTTGGACAGTTTTATGCTCCCAACTTTGTGGGAACAGTTTGGGGATGGTCCCTTCCTGTTCCAACATGACTGCACACCAGTGCACAAAGCAAGGTCCATAAATACATGGATGAGTGAGTTTGGGGTGGAGGAACTAGACTGGCCTGCACAGAGTCCTGACCTCAACCTGATAGAACACCTTTGGGATGAATCAGAGCGGAGACTGCGAGCCAGGCTTTCTTGCTCAACATCAGTGCCTGACCTCACTAATGCAGTTCTGGAAGAATAGTCAAACATTCCCATAGACACACTCCTAAACCTTGTGGACAGCCTTCCCAGAAGAGTTGAAGCTGTCATATAGGGTGGTCCAACTCAATATTGAACCCTACAGACTAATGCCCCGTACACACGGTCGGATTTTCTGACGGAAAATGTGTGATAGGACCTTGTTGTCGGAAATTCCGACCGTGTGTAGGCTCCATCACACATTTTCCATCGGATTTTCCGACACACAAAGTTTGAGAGCAGGCTATAAAATTTTCCGACAACAAAATCCGTTGTCGGAAATTCCGATCGTGTGTACACAAATCCGACGCACAAAGTGCCATGCATGCTCAGAATAAATAAAGAGATGAAACCTATTGGCCACTGCCCCGTTTATAGTCCCGACGTACGTGTTTTACGTCACCGCGTTCAGAATGATCAGATTTTCCGACAACTTTGTGTGACCGTGTGTATGTAAGACAAGTTTGAGCCAACATCCGTCGGAAAAAATCCTAGGATTTTGTTGTCGGAATGTCCGATCAATGTCCAACCGTGTGTACGGGGCATAAGACTGGGATGCCATTAAAGTTCATGTGCGTGTAATGGCAGGCGTCACAATACTTTTGACAATATAGTGTATATTTTATTTACTTGTTTAAAACTTTTTTTTTTACATTTCTTCAGTTGCTTCCTGGTTTCTGGCCTAGGCCAAAATGATGTCAGACATCCCAGGAGTCTTCATGAGTAGACCCAAATGCCAGTCCTGCACACAAGATCACAATTTTTGTCTGCTACTGTATTCGTCGCTTGTAGCAACAGTTGCACTGATACAATTTCTGTATGAAAATGTTAAGCACTGACCTAAGAAATCTTTCAGCGTGCAGGATCATTTTATCATTCAGTCTCTGGAAGACATAGTTAGTAAGGTTGAAAAAAAGACACCAGTCCATCCAGAGTGAGTGTCTACAATTGTCCCTATCCCTGTACATTGTGTCTCATTAAGATGCTCATGTATTATATCATTATTTTATTTAAGGTACCCATATAGTGCCGTCAATTTATGCAGCGCTCCACACATACATCGCACACTCACATCGGACCCTACCCTCAAGGAGCTCACAATTCAAGGTCCCCAACTCACATTCATATACTAGGGCCAATTTTTGGACAGAAGCCAATTAACCTACTAGCATGTCTTTGGAGTGTGGGAGGAAACCCACGCAGGCACAGGGAGAACATGCAAACTCCAGGTTGGGATTTGAACCAGTGACCTTTTTTACTGCTAGGCAAGAGTGCTACCCACTACACCACTGTGCCACCCACTACACCACTGTGCCAAACACTACACCACTGTGCCACCCACTACACCACTGTGCCAAACACTACACCACTGTGCCACCCACTACACCACTGTGCCAAACAGTACACCACTGTGCCACCCGTTACTGTTCTGCATGTAAGGAGTGTTCCGTTGCAACTTTTAGTTTACAGGTCTTAGTAAAGATGAAAAAATCGATTTAAAAAGAAAAGTGTCTAGCTGGAAAACCACATAATGAGAATTGCCACAGGGTACAGTTGGCTCTGGCATGTTTTTTTAGAAAAAATGGCCAACACCAAATCTTTTGACAAATTAACCAAAGTTCAACCCAGATCTGGCCATCTAACGTCCATTTCTGTGCCGCTGCTTCCTTCTGTTTGGTAGTCCCTCAAACACAGTCCAATGTATGTTACCACTATCATGTTTTCCAGTAAGGCAAAGAGAAAAATGTAATAACCCATAACAACCAATCAGAGCAATCTATTGATGTGGCAAACTGTAAGCTGCATTCTGATTGGTTGATTGTGACTACAGTATTTTATGGAGCCCCTTTGCAGTGCTTTATTGAATAAGCTTGTATGTGGATTTCATTATGTCCATCATATCTTTTGTCTTACTCTCATTCCATCCAGTCACCTCAACCCCCTTCCCTCTCTCTGGCAGGGTTTCTTCCGTCGCAGCATACAGAAAAACATGGTCTACACTTGTCATCGTGATAAGAACTGCCAAATCAACAAGGTGACACGGAATCGCTGCCAGTTTTGCCGACTACAAAAATGTTTCCAGGTTGGCATGTCAAAAGAAGGTGAGTCATGGCCGTGTTCAATCATACACTACATGGGGTGTAGAAAGAAAATAGATCTTTCCAGCAAAAGAGGGGTCAGGCCTTTCACACCGGGATTTCAGCTAGTTAAAGCTGTGGACTCCGCATTCCTTGTAATCCCAACACCTCATTCTGTCCCTTGGGTGCTCATGTAAATACATACTTTACAAAGAGAGGCTCCTCGATTCTGGATTCCAGAAGGATAAACATATACTCAAGTAACAATCCTGCCCCACTCCAAATATCAAAGTGAGAAACTTTTTATTCCTATTTCCAATAAGGAAAGACTTAAAAGAAAGCGACAGCGTGTCAAACCCGTCACCTCTATAATGTCAAATATAGAAAAAAGTACAAAGTAGAGCAGAATATAGGAGAATGTGTGCTATGAAACATATTAAACAGCATGGCAAATATCAGAGATTGAGGCTGAATAATTCCGTTTCTTTAGAGTTTACCACGATTAATTCTTCACCTGCTCTCTTCTTTTCCTCGACCTCAGAGTTCTCATATTAGTGAGTTGTAGGTTCAGCCTTCCTCACTAGAGGCACATCCATCATCCCCTCCTTGGAGCCATACTAGACAATGGCAGACAGGGAGTCTGTATTTGTATTATTACCATTCACTGTTAGGTCTTTACATACCCTGTACATGTTCTTTTGTTCAAGTGACCTCACTGTTATATCTGCACACAATTCTTATTTATTGTTCCTATCTATTTCCTTCTTGTAATCTTACTCCCGACCATCTTCCTTCTTAGCTTGCAGGTTGTCTCCAGTTAGCACTTCGCTTTTCTAACCATTTTCAGGGTTAAATTAACATTTTATTTGCTCAGCCCCTTTCTCTCTAATTACAATCTTATTTCTTTCTTTTCTTAACCTGCTACTTCATTAATCAGCCTATCTCTTCTATATTGTATCTATTGTTTCCTCCTCACCTTTTTTTTTTTACTTCCTCTATGTGTTATTACTCAGCTCACCTCTTTCCTATTGTTTCCTCTCCACCATCCATTTTTTTCACTCCCCTTTTTTCCTCTCCCTCCTTCCTTTTGCTCTCTTTTTTTTCTGCCAATGTCTTGGTATACTGATGCCCCCTGCAAGTGCAGTTGCTCCAGGGCTTAGTAAATGAGGTAAGGTTTCACTTTGCAAAGAGTACCCAAATATAGGATAATTTAAAAAAACACCATTTTTGCTTACACATGATTGGGTGATGGAAGTCAGCAGAGCCGCTGCTCATTTACTAAGTCCTGGAGTCTTTTTGCGTTTATTAAATCAACCCCAGTGTCTCACTTTCTACCTTTCTTTCTACCTTTCTTTCTCTGTCTTACTCTCTACCTCTCCATCTCTATCTCACTCTGTACCTTTCTCTCTATTTCTTTCTCATTCTGTCCCTACTTCATCTCCACCTTTCTTTTACTCCCTCTCCTTCATTGTCTACCTTTTTCTCCCACTCTCTAACTTACTCTCTTTTTACTCATTATTTCCACTGTTCTCCTTCCTCTCTCTCTCACTCTTTTTCTCTCTCTGTCTGTTTCTCACCTCCCTACCTTACTGTCTTCTCTCTACTTTCCTTTCTTGCTCACTCTACTTTTCCCTTGCTCCCGCTCTCTCTCTTTCTACCTTACTTTCTTCTCTACTTTTTCTCTTCCTCCCTTCCTCTCTCTCTGTCTCTCTCTCTCTCTTCTTTGCTCTCTCTACCTTGCTTTCTCCTTTTGTCCACTTTTATCCTCCTCCCTCTGGTCACTTTACTTTCTCTCTCCCTCTCTCTCTCTACCTTACTTTCTTCTTCTCTCTACTTTTTCTCTTCCTCCCTTTCACTCAGTCTCTCTCTCTCTCTCTCTCTCTCTCTCTCTCTCTCTCTCTCTCTCTCTCTCCTCTCTCTCTCTCTCTCACACTCTCTACCTTTCTTTCTACTTTTCACTTCCTCCCACTCTCTCTCTCTCTCTCTCTCTCTCTCTCTCTCTCTCTCTTCTCTCTCTCTCTCTCTCTCTCTCCACCTTACTTTCTATTTTTCATTTCCTCCCTCTCACACTCTCTCCCTCTCTCTATCCCCCCCCCCTCTCTCTCTCTCTCTCTCTCTCTCTCTCTCTCTCTCTCTCTCTCTCTCTCTCTCTCTCTCTCTCTCACACTCTCTACCTTACTTTCTGCTTTTCACTTCCTCCCTCTCACACTCTCTCCCTCTCTCTATCCCCCCTCTCTCTCTCTCTCTCTCTCTCTTCTCTCTCTCACTCTCTCTCTCTCACACTCTCTACCTTACTTTCTGCTTTTCACTTCTCCCTCCCACACTCTCTCTCTCTCTCTCTCGCTCTCTCTCCCCCTCTCTCTCTCCCTCTCTCTCTTCCTCTCTCTCCCTCCTTCTCTCTCTCTCTCTCTCTCCCTCCTCTCTCTCTCTCCTCTCTCTCCCTCGCTCTCCCTCTCTCTCTCTCTCTCTCTCTCTCTCTCTCTCTCTCTCTCTCTCTCTCTCTCTCTCTCTCTCCCTCTCTCTCACACTCTCTACCTTACTTTCTGCTTTTCACTTCCTCCCTCTCACATTCTCTTCCTCTCTCTCCTTCTCCTCCTTTCTCTCTACCTTTCTCTTCCTCCCTCTCCTTCACTCGCTACCTTTCTCTCTCTTCTCTCACACACTCTGTAACTTTATCAATCCCTTGGTTTCTATGCCTAGCCCTTTCTAATTCTTTCTTGTGCTTGTTTTGAGTGTCTCTCCCCCTATCCACCTTTCTGTCTCCCTCTGTGTCTATATCTAGCACTTCCTATTTCTTTCTCTATAGCACTTCCTATTTCTTTCTCGTAGTCTTATTCTCTTTCTCTCTGTCTAGCTCTCTCGTTCTAATTTTCACCCTCTCTAGCCCCTGTCTTCTCTCGGCTTAGTCTGTGTGCCCTTCTCATGCTATAAGTGGGTTTCCGGCGCCTGGCTTCCTGTTGTTAGGGTCCTGCACACTTTATCCCGAGGTGAAAAGGAAGTTCACAAGGAAACGTGTGAGGAGAGTCAGGACACAGGGGAGTAGGGTGAGAGAGAGCAGCACTGTGACATGTACAGTAGGGAGAAATGCAAGTAAGGCCCTCTCCCTAAAGGTAAACTTTACTTAACAACAGAACTAAGGCACATTTTACTACTGAAAAGCAATGTCTGCATTAATCTGCCTTAGTATGCATTTTTTATGTGTGCTTTAATTTCTATACATCGCTTCTGTAGTAGCATCAGTTCCGGTACATATCCTAGGCTGCTGGAATAAAGAGACAGCAGTATATCTTAATATTCAAGTTACTGACTTCCCTCGTCATATAATGTGTTTATTTAAGGACTTCTCTGAGAAGTTAATAGGCTTGTTACAGGGCTCTTTGCCTGTAATATTTTCTCTGAATTTGATTTGTTGCTTGTCTTTGTCTTGGTGATTTTGAAGAATGTTCAATTTGTCTTGCTTCTACGTAAATGTATACAGTGGTTGGTTTTTAGAAAGATATATGGCAGAAAGAACTTAGAAGAGACTAGGGATTTAAAAGAGCAGTCGGGTCATCCATCTCTATCCCCTGCGGTGCTTCAAACCTACCACCTGCAGGCACGGACAAAGGTCACATTTCAGGGGCAAAGTTCAGGCCAGGAGATATTTAGTATTGATGCTCAGACAGCAGACACAAGTCTACTAGGCTCTTCCCCCGAAAATCCAGAGTTGCCTCTAGCAGAGATTGATTGTGACGCTTCCAAAAAGAGGCATTGGATCTTAATGGGTACAATATGATCATCGTACATTTTAATTACATTCCTCTGGCTTTTCGTAGTCTTTTATCCACATAAAAAGCATTTCCCTATAAAAGTGGTTTTCAGAATTCCTTACAAATGAGTGAAAATCCAGTAGTACTTGCAAAAGTAAGTCTCCAATTTTTAGGAAAGCTTACACATCTCTCCAGATCTTTTTACCAAAGAAAGGTTAGATTCCTTACAACTGGCAGTAGTTGAAGGTGGTTTCCACTTTAAACAGAAAGTAGACCTCTGATCCCTGTATTGACAAGGAGAGGTCTTGTTCTCCTAAGCAACTACCATTCTCCTACCACCTCATGTTTGTATTGGCTTGGAGAGCCACCACCACTATTAAAGCTAGATCAACAATCTGCATTTCCTGCTTTCATGCTGCTGGTGAAACATGGACCTGGCCAGAGGTGAGAGTGTTCCTAAATTTAGAGGTTTGAAAGGGTTGACTTCTGGATAAAAAAATAATAATAAAAAAACCCTTTAATACAGCACACAGCTTTGCACCCTTTAAAAACAAAGAGACGCTATAATAATATACTAGTAGTCAAACTAGTCGTGTCAACAAGGGTTCACATTGGTTTTTTTGAAGGCCACACACACAAAAGTAAGGTTAACACAATTGTCCCTCTATTATTTCAGCCACAGTTTTAAATTGTATTGTAATTACTGCTGGCAATGCATGCTGTGAACTACAGCTGTAAACAGCCGCACCAGTTAGAGGTCAGCAGAGTCTCTATCATGCCAAATTAATGGGGACGTAGAGAGTGTTTAGTAGAAGGGAACGCCATAGCTCCTTACTGCTGTCCTTTTGAAAGTAAATCCCTCTTTACACCTAAGTTGTCCCTCTTTTGAGTCTGATGCACAGACCTCTATAAAAATGTACTGTTTAACTACCAAAAGTGTCATACTACACTAATCCTTTCATTCAAGCTCTAAATTATTGCATTTGGTATTTAATAAAGCCAGTATAAAAGAAAAGTAAAAATGAAAATAAAAGCACCTACAGGTGTAAGCAATCATTTTTGGCGTTTTACTTCTTCCAGGTCCATGCAGCTGGGGGAGTGGTATAGGTATGTCCTTTGTCTTAATATTTTGTGCAAAAATGTGTTCCTCTTTCTCATCTTAGCAAGTTGGGAGGTTGGGGTAACACAAGGATAAACTGTGCATTTTCTTACCCTTGTGCTCTGTTTTGTGCAGCGGTGCGAAATGACAGGAACAAAAAGAAGAAAGAGGTGAAAGAAGAGGTGGTGGTATCAGACAGCTATGAAATGCCTCCTGAGATGGAAGAGCTTATTCAGAAAGTCAGCAAAGCTCACCAGGAAACCTTCCCTTCTCTCTGCCAGCTTGGCAAATACACTACGGTAAGACCGGTGGGCTGTGAATAACTAGGCTGCATAGCGGCTGCCTAACTCAATAAAATCCTCCATTTCCGACATGGGATTACAGAGAGAACAGCATAAATCTCAGCTATTTCACTACTGTAGTCCAAGATAGTCCTAAAAATAATAACATGGTAAAAATGTGGGAATGGGATCGTTGTATGAGCAGCGATGACCGTTTTGTTTTCCTACAGAATTCGAGTGCTGATCATCGGGTACAACTGGACCTCGGTCTGTGGGACAAGTTTAGTGAACTTGCCACTAAATGCATCATCAAGATAGTGGAATTTGCCAAACGCTTGCCAGGCTTCACCACGCTGACCATTGCTGATCAAATCACCCTGTTAAAGGCAGCATGCCTTGACATCCTGGTAAGTTCATTGTAATTGGTAGAACAATTGCTGGTATACTCCTATATCCCTCTGCTCAGCCTTTTTTTTTAAAATGATCCTGATTCAGCATTACCTGCCATTCTCAGCAAGCAGTGCACCATTTCCTGCCCTAGCCTTCACACCATTGCAGTTCACCAAGCCTCATCAAATTCATCAGTCAGAGATAATGTCTCCATCTTATCTGCCTTTTAGTTCTTTTCTACTGCAACTTCCTATGGGTAGCCGTATATATGCTAAAATCTATGAGCTCAAGCCTCTTACAAATACAGAAGTGCCCAGCACTTTTTGGGGGTTTTATTCTGGTTAGTCAACCAACATTGTCCTCTTGAGGAGGTCAATTAGGGAAAGTGCTGATAGTAAATAGGTATACAACCCCCCTATGCCACATTCAATCATCAAATGCTTCAATTAGCTGCTTGTGTGTACTGAGTCAAGACACTTTTTCTGGTGTAGAACTAGTGGGGGGGGGGGGGGTCATTTGAGTGATATTAGGAATGAAGCCTATGTGTATAAGATGCATTTGTGGGTTAGGTTTTTAGATGCCATGAGCTCATATACATACAGCAAAAAGGCAGTACAAACTATCAGGTCATAAAAAACTAGGCTAAGAAGGAACCAAAAAATGTCAATTCAAATGCTATTTTTTAAAAGAAAGATGTTTACATAATCACAAATCAAAATGAAAGTGGTTTATACAACGTGCATACAGTAGACCTTCCTAGCTCTCATCAAGACTAGATAAGAATTCCTGCAGAATTTTATTGGAGCATTTTTGGTTTCCTTTGACCCAAATCACCACATCTTTAATGGTCAACTTGTGTCTTCTGAATCCATACTTCCTAAAAACAATGGGTTCCTTATGCCCCGTACACACGGTCGGAATTTCCAACAGAAAAAGTCCGATGGGAGCTTTTCATCGTATATTCCGACCGTGTGTATGCCCCATCGGACTTTTGATGTTCAAAATTCAGACGGACTTAGATAGAGAATATGTTCTATATTTTTCCGACGGAACAAATTCCTATCAGGAAAACCGCTCGTCTGTATGCTGTTCTGTCGTACCAAAAATGACGCATGCTCTGAAGCAAGTAGGAGACGTCATACATGTTGTCCCGTCGTACGTGTTGTATGTCACCGCGTTCTTGACGGTCGGAATTTGGTGTGACCGTGTGTATGCAAGACAGCTTGAGCGGAATTCCGTCGGAAAAACCTTCAGAGTTTATTCCGACGGCAAAACCGCTCGTGTATACAGGGCATTGTTCTGCACTGATGAATGCTAAAATGTTTAAAACAGTTTTTTGTAAGTTAGATATGCATATAGCTAGCCTTAAATCAGGAAAAAAAAAATAATATTTTTGTGATGGCATGTAAATGCTGTAGCTGTGGGTCTAAAACCGCAATGTGGAAATGAATCAAGAAGTTGCACAGCTTGACTTACATTTACAGCACACCTTTTTAACAGATCATAAAAAAAATTCTTAGTTTCAAATATTTCCATTGATCACATAGTAATAGCAATCACATATTAGTCATTAACAACACATCTGATATGGTAGGTCAGAACAGGAAAATCGTATTTTTTTCTTCCTAGTATTCAGTCTTAATTTGTTAGATGCATGATTGTAGTTTTATCACACGTATATTTGACATTTGGATCCACATATGGTATTTTCTTTACTTATGAACTACATTGCAACTTTATATGGCATATTTTATTCACAATTAGCAACACTATTTGCATATATTTTAGTTTGTATTATAGTCTTTATTCACAATTAGCAACACATTTGCATATATTCAGAAGAGCTGTGCACTGATTGCAAAGTTAATTGGAGCGCATCATTAATATTTTATTTTATAAAGCAACCCAAACCATGCCATTTTAAAGGGGATTAAACCTATTTCCACACTATAATGTTCAATAACCTCTCCAAAAAGATGCAATTGCAGGAGAGGTGGACAGCCACCCTTTATCTCTCTGACCTGCAGAAATTACATAATAGACACTATGGAGTTAAGCGATTCGAAAAAACAAACAAAATTTGCGTTGATCGCGGAATCGTTCATTTTTCGCATCTTAAATGCGCCAGCTGCGACACTACATTGTGACGTTTTCGTGCCACAATTGCAAGTGCCTGATCCAACATGCCGTTTTAGTAAATCTAAACAATTGATGGCACAATCGTATGAGCTATTTTAAATTTTCGATCGACAGAACTTTCGTTTTTGAACTCGTCTATGGCCTGCTTTAGCGGAGGTGGTTAATAATAGTGTACACAAGCCTTAAAAGAAAACTGTCACAGAAACAGTGATGTTGCCATGGCTCACCCTTCTTTTTAAAAAACATTAGTTGCCTGGCTAGGTTCACACTTAATCGCCAAGGTGCAGTGCATTCAAGTATACATGATTTTCGCAGATTAACATGCACTGCATGTTTAAAATGAATGGACTATCACACACCTCATACGGCCCAGAAATCAAACCTGAACCTTTTTTGGCAGCGCACTGACTGCAGCGCATGGTGTTGTGCTGCCTGTTGCAGTAGCGTGTACAAGAACTCAATAATGTGAATGGGTCCTAAGCCTCGCTCTACAATGTTTTGCGTCACTGACCTGCAACAAATAAGCAGATAATACTTTTGACTTTTTTCTTTGCATACTTGTTTCATATCAGAGACTCAACGTGATGTTAGTTAGTGGATCAGCATAACTAGCGTTTTCAGAAGGACGTCAGCAATGGCAATTCCTGTATTTTTCTTATGACTGGTTTGTATTAAAATGTATGTCAGAGCAAAGTTAAGAAAAATAACATATTCGGTACATCTCTGCAATACATACACATTTTTTTATCCCCTAAAAACACTGCAAGTACAGAAAAATACCTGCTGACGTGCAGGATATCCAGTGTGCTTCTAACTTCCTGTTAAAACTGACAACACACCACTCTTGCTGCACTGAAATGCCAGCCAGTTGTCATAATTATCAACCCTTCTTGCTGGCATTTAGAACTCCACCTATTTCTTACCCTATCCATACACTTTCCCAGCAAAACAATGCTGCCGTTTTATACTACATGAACACTTTAAAAGGAATAAAATGAATGCTGGGACGTGTTCTAGTGAGGGAGAGGTATTTGGTATTAAATTTTGTTAATGCCTAGACATACCCTTTAAGCCTGCCTGTTGACACTTTACCTTGTCAGTACTACTCATATGAATAAATGTATTGTGGCTGATGACTCTAACTGGAGTCAAAGTGCATGTTCCTCCATACACATCATTTGTATAATGTCAAAGATTTATCTGTATAATTTGTATGTGCTGACATTTACAAAGCAAACTTTATGCTTTAATGACAGATGCTGCGAATTTGCACACGTTACACCCCAGAACAGGACACCATGACCTTTTCAGATGGACTGACCTTGAACCGGACTCAGATGCACAATGCTGGTTTTGGTCCCCTTACAGACTTGGTGTTTGCCTTTGCTGGTCAGCTGCTCCCATTGGAAATGGATGACACAGAGACAGGGCTCTTGAGCGCCATCTGCCTAATCTGTGGAGGTATGACACACATTTTGAAACCTAGTGTATGTGTATCATTTTTTGTGAAGAAGTATGTTTTGCCACAAGGGAGAAAAGTTAACATGCACAAAGAGAAAATCAAATCTATAAACAGTATAGTTTCAGTAAAACTGGCAAAAGAGTAGCTTAGGCTTTTAGCTAGCTGCCAAAATTTGTTATTAGACCCTAAACAACATAAGTAATTACATGTTTATTTTTTATTTAAAGCGGAACTTTACCCAAAAGTTCCACTTGTCTGCCCCCCCTTATTCTTTAGGTTTTGGCAGTTTATGTTTTTTGTGGAGGGGAGCGGATACCTGGTTTTGACAGGTGTCCACTCCCACCTATGATTGGATCACCGCGGCGATACGAGTGTAAGTTCGACCCCTTCCTTCTTCTCCCACCAACCTTCTGGGACACGTCGCAGATCCCAGAAAGCTGCGGCACCATTCACAAAGTGCAGAGCGGCTTGCAAATGCGCAGTTGGAAGTGGGCTGTGGAGCCGCAGACAGTCACAGCTGGCTTCCCAAAATAAACATACCGGCGCCTAGACCCAAAGGCTCAGGTATGGACAGGGCTGGATCCCTGGACAGATGAGTGTCCGCAGCCACTGTATTTGTAGTTACATATACAGTTCTAGCCTCAGATAAAACTGTAGATTTACCACTCCCCTGGAAAGCTGCTCTCTCGCTTCTGATTCACAGATCAATGCATTCAGAAGCAGTGTTAAAAAAAGGGACACATGGCAGGTTTTTTAGTGATGATTTTTTGTACATTTAATCATTTATAGTTTTTCACAATGCCCCTTGAATTTTATAAAGACTTATGACTACTAGATGTACTGGAATAAGGAATTTTATTTATATTGTAATATATGAGATCAGTAAAACAACTGCATATGTTTTAATATATATATATATATATATATATATATATATATATATATATATATATATATATATATATACATATATATATATATATACATATATATATATATATATATATATATATATATATATATATATATATATATATATATATATATATATATATATATATATAAATTGTGGCAGTATGGTACCCAACCAGGTTGATGGCGCAGAATTCTCAACCAGGCAGGTTGAGGGGCTCCAGGGGAATTGCTTAACTAGGAGGAAACTGGCTTATCAGTTTCCTCATTGTTTGGGAAAATCCATTTTGGGACCTGGAGCCTGGGGATTTCTTTGCGATCTGGGTGGGATGAAATCCCCAGTCCTGGTTTTGGGAACCACCAGCTCACTGACTGGTCAGGTGTGGGCTGGGCTATTAATAGACACCTGACCAGGGTTCTGGGCTCCGCCCTCCCAAAAAGTCCAGGCTGCAAGGGAAAAGCCAGAGGAGTGCTTGTGTGCACTGGTACAGACTGAGAGCCAAGCCTGAGGTAAGATTGCCACCTCACCTCTTTAAAACCGAACACATATTAATTACACAGGTTCTGTGGCTGATTAAGCTGGCAATTAAACTCATTTGGTGCCTTATCTGCATTAAATTAGCTTCAGAACCTGTGTAATTCATATGTGTTCAGGTTTAAAGGGATGAGGTGGCAACCCTAGCCTGAGGGTTAGAGCAGCGAGGGGCTGCTATCTATGCACGGAGTGTTGACATGAAGATGGTCTGTGGGAGACAGACAAGGGCCTAAAGTAAAAGGTCACAACTGCAATGTTGCAGGTGTAAGCCAGGAGGATGGTGAAAACCCCCTGCGAGGGAAACCTTTTGATTTAGTTTTTGGAGCTTTTTGATCTTTCTTTAATAAAAGTGGGCCAACAAGCCCTGAAATGGAACTACTTGGTGTGGACTGTACTTGCTAGCAGGTACTACACTTAAGCTAAACAAGCCCAAACATTACAACATATACCCTGTTTCCCCGAAAATAAGACCTAGCGTGATTGTCAGCGATGGCTGCAATATAAGACCTACCCCCCAAATAAGCCCTACCCTGAAAATAAGACCTACAAGGACATTAACTAAGGCTTATTTGCGGGGTAGCGCTTATATTTCAGCCATCACCGTCAATCACGCTAGGTCTTATTTATGGGGAAACAGGGTAGTATGTATATATATATATATACATATATAGTATCTCACAAAAAGAGAGTACATGACTCACATTTTTGTAAATATTTTATTCTATCTTTTCATGTGACAACACTGAAGAAATGACACTTTGCTACAATATAAAGTAGTGAGTGTACAGCTTGTATAACAGTGTAAATTTTCTGTCCCCTCAAAATAACTCAACACACAGCCATTAATGTCTAAACCGCTGGCAACAAAAGTGAGTACACCCTTAAATAAAAATGGTCAAAAAGGGCCCAAACTGTCAATATTTTGTGTGGCCACCATTATTTTCCAGCACTGCCATAACCCTCTTGGGCTTGGAGTTCACCAGAACTTCACAGGTTGCCACTGGAGTCCACTTCCACTCCACTACTTTACATTGTAACAAAATGTCATTTCCTCCATGTTGTCATATGAAAAGATATATATATATATATATATATATATATATATATATATATATATATATATATATATATATATAAAGCATGCCAACAGTCTATAATATGGTACACAGTGGGATATTTAATTGGATCACTCAGAATCTGGTGCAGCTGTGCATGGTAGCCAATCAGCTTCTAACTTCAGCTTGTTCAAGTAAAGTGGTTGTAAAGGCAGAAGGTTTTTATCTTAATGCATTCTATGTATTAAGATAAAAAGCCTTCTGCGTGCAGCATCCCCGCCCCCCCCCCAATACTTAACTGAGCCCCCTATCCATCCAGCGATGTCCATGAGTGCCTCGGCTGTCCGAGACTCTCCCTCCTGATTGGCTGCATCATATTCAGTTAGCCAATCAGCAGAGAGAGGGGGCCAGGCCAAACCGCAGCTGAATGGATACACGACGCTGCACTTCTGCTCAGGTGCACCCACAGCAAGCTGCTTGTTGTGGGGGGCACTCAACAGGAGATAGGGGCCAGGAGCTCTAGCCAGGAACCAAAAACAAAAATGTAATATATTACAACCAGGACCCAAGAAGAGGAAGATTCAAGCTATCCTGTGAAAAACCACTAGACAGGGCAGGTAAGTATAACATGTTTGTTATTTTAACAGAAAAAAAAAACAAGACTTTACAATCACTTTAAGCTTTGACAATAAAACCTGGAATCTGATTGCTTTATATGCAGAGCTGCACCAGAATTTGCACTGTCCAGTTTTAGTAAATCAACCCCAAAATTCTTTAGCAAACTTACTGTTATCCAGTTATGGTTTACATGTACTTAAGGTCAAAGCATTACTGCAGCCACCATAACCAGGGTGGCATAGTGGAGTGTAAGAGCTTATTTAACACATTAAGTTACATGATATTAAGCATTGGTTTTGATTTATTTCTTGTAGATCGGCAGGACTTGGAAGAACCAGAAAAGGTAGAAAAGCTTCAGGAGCCATTATTGGAGGCGCTTAAATTTTATGCTCGAAGACGACGACCTAACAAACCCTACATGTTCCCACGCATGCTTATGAAGATCACTGACCTGCGTGGTATCAGTACCAAAGGTAATAACCAACAAAATGAAGACACATACACATGTATTTTGTGTGTGAATTACTAGGAGTATACAGGGATGTGGGTGATGTTTTTACAGGAAGTTTAGTACTGCATTTTCAGTGTTCAGATTAAGGACAGTGGGAGAAACCACCAACACCTTTGTACGTTTGCAATTTGCTCAAAATGTGTCATAGCTAAAGTGATAATTACAGAACTCTTTTTCTATAGTTTGTTGTAAGGAATACAAAAATAATTTATACTTCAAAATAAAACCAGTTCCTAAGATTTACAAAGTTCTATACCCAGTGACTTTTTTACTAGTTGCATAGAACGTTTCATGTGCATTGTGCATATTTTTCCAAATCTTGTGCGCTCCTTTTAAAAAAATGTATTTTAATAATTTTTCACTTTGATTCATTTTGTGGTGTGTACACACAAGTCAAGTATTCTAGAGCGTTATTTACAATAGACCTTGTGTTACTGTATACATTAATGATATACAGAAGTGTAAAAGCTGGGCAACTCTGTGTACAGTGTTACTG
The DNA here is from genome assembly GCA_037952925.1 of Lithobates clamitans. Lineage (NCBI taxonomy): Eukaryota > Metazoa > Chordata > Amphibia > Anura > Ranidae > Lithobates > Lithobates clamitans. The sequence continues at coordinate 1,394,728 of JBBGZY010001303.1, forward strand.
TGGAAAAACCATGTCAGTATTTGCTCTGCAAGTGAAATGATGTGTAAAGATTTGTAAAGAATTGTTTCATCAATCTCCCATTATTTTATGACAGGTGCCGAGCGGGCAATCACATTAAAGATGGAGATCCCAGGACCAATGCCTCCGCTGATCCGTGAGATGCTGGAGAACCCAGAAGCCTTTGAAGATGGTGCTGACACTCCTAAACCCAGTGAACCTCCGTCCAGCAATAGCAGTGAGGGCAGTCCTACGGAGGAAGACAGCAGTGGTTCCAAGACCCCTTAGCCATGCTACACAAGCAGGGGAGGATGCCCTGCACCTTGAACTTTCTCCAAGAGCCATTTTGGCTTCACCCTCTGTTATATGAGGCATTCCAGGGTGAGCCAGTCAAGCAGGGTGCCCTGCCTTGCTTGGTGCTCAATACTGCTCTTATTTACTGGTGCAAAAAAGCCTTACTCACTGAGAGGACTGGGATGGGACTTCTATTACAATCAGTAATGCTCCCAACACATCGATAGGGGACTTCAAATATGGGCACTGCAATTTTTCCCCAAATAAACAATATGTAATGGAGCGAATGATGCTTGAAAGTGAACTGGAATGTTTCCAGGAGCCCACTCTGCTCGCTCAGTATTTTGCCAAAGATTCCTATGACCATTGATCCTATGCAGAAGAGACTGTGAGACCGGAGTGCAAGCTGGTGTGTTCAGCGGTATCAGCACAAGAGATAACAACTTTCCTCCATAGGTCAGAAGCACATTGCTCTGTGTGTACATATGCATATACTTATATATACAAGCACACATATATATACATATATGGATGTGCATCATTAAATATATTTGCTATTGCAATGTTTTTATGCTTAAATTTTTTTCATTGGCTAAACGAGGTCATATGACTACAAATAAAGCCTGTTATACTTATAAATCAGTGTATGTGAGTTCAAATATAAGATCAGTTGTATGGCATCATCTCTTTATTCTATTCATAAGTGGGTTAGTCGTGATGATGAATTCTTAGGGCACTTTCATTCTGGTTCGCTTCAAAACTACCAGTAAAATGCCTGTGCGTTAATGAAGAGTTCTTGCTACACTTCTGCATCGTTTGCAGTGCGTTTTTTAAAGGACATGTGACTCAAAAATTGCACCAAAAATGCTTAGTGGGGGCGTTTTTGAGGTGCTATTGATGCGGTTCCCATTCATTTCAATGGAGAGGAGCATTTTTGGTGCGTTTTGTTTAGCTTCCCAAAGATGCTGCAAGAAGGTTTTTTTCACTACAGCGGAAGCGCACCGACCCAGTGTGAAAACATTCATTAAATTTAAAGGGAAGCATTTTTTTTAAGCTTTTCAGGCACTTTTTTTTCAACGCAAAAGCACTTGAAAAACTCTTCAGTGTGAAAGGGCCCTTAAGAAATTTATTTTACAGAAACATTCAATTTTCTCTAAATCCAAAAACAAAAATGTAATATATTACAGCCTACCTTTCTTTGGATGTGGCTTTTTCCCTCTTTCACCTGGTGATCCTACCAGTAACATGCTTCCTGCCTATGGTGACAATACTCATTCACGGGAGGAGTAGCAGTGTTACCCTAGGAAATTAGAAACTCACTGGATTTCCAGCAGGATGAACAGGTATAGTAAAATGTTTTAATGTTATGTTTTGAGCTGGTAAATGTTATATTTACCAGCTCAAAGGGGCTTTAAGGCTACTGATGCACACTACATCCAATTTATCTGTAAGACTCATGGAAATAACATATAACCTGAACTTATATCCATTAAATCAATGGATGAAGTTGTTTGAGTTATTCTTCCACTGATACAGCAAAATAGAGTCTTTTTAGCCATAAGAGAAGACCTCAAGTCCACCCATTTAGGTGTGCTATGGAATGAGATGTTTGCCTCCTGGTCCTCAGATGCCACTCACCCTATGCAACCACATGAATACTTATATCGTTTTAGCATATAGGTTAGAGCCAGATGGTATGTTTCTTAAAGCCTGAATAACCAATATCAGATAAAACCAGATACAGTAAGAAAAAAACTGACATAAGATAAAATAATGACGTTAAAATAACTCACCTATTTAGTGAAATGACCCCAATGGCAACAGGGGCAGACAATAATATATTTTAAAATTTGATCATCTTAAAAACATGGGGAAAGCACATAAGAAGAGAGATAGACTGCATACAGGACTCTGGGGGTGCTTGTTACATATAGGTGGCTGTTTAAAGTGACTCTATTGCTAAAATAAAAATGCTAAATAATGTGCCGCCTGCAAAGAAGATAATACATTTCCTGCTGCCTGTACAACCACTGATTGCTGCTGTAGAGGTACCACCATTTGATGACTTTTCCGAATCAGACACTTCTGGAAGTATGCTTGTTTTCGCCTAGGGTACAATTTAAAAGCATTTTTTATTTTTTTATGCCGCACTCTTACTGCTGCGAGTAAGGGCACAGGAGAGAGTCACACTCCCTAGTTGTAGAGCATTTATTCCAGACAAACCATGCCTGTCTGAACCTGTCATGTGCGTCTCTGTTGGAGGGTATAAGATCCTCCGTGCGTTTGATTTAGTTTACCTTTGCTAATCATGGTGTTACACTTTGGTCAGAGGAGTCGCAAGAAAATCTCATTAGTAGTTTCTTTTTTTTGTTTACAAACTTTTTTATTGGGTACAAAAAGTGGTGCAAAAAGTTGTTAACATATGCCATGAAAAATATATTGCATAAAGTTTACATATAGTGAAGATTAGTAGTTTCATTGGCAGAGGTGCCCTAAGTGGTTATTCAATGGATAGGCTTGAGTTGTCTGCTTTAGTAAAACATCCAACTACTTTATTTCACCAAATAAAACACATTTTGTGGCTTTAAATTGCTACTTCCTGAGTTTAAGGTGATAAAATTGGTGTCTAGTATCAGCTAGTAGCGTGCTCCACTTGGGAAATAGTCTTTATCAGCCACTAGGTGGAGTGTACAGTTTGTGGTAATAATATCATCTAGGCGGATCAAATGTAACCTACCAGAACACATGCAGAATATCTCCAGGTACTGTTCCACATCTCTAGCATGGTCATTGGAAACATGTAATGTAGGACTTGTGGTGTTCTGTATAAGTGAGTGAGAAGTTTTAAGCTGCATTCTTGATATGATGTACAATGATTTTATCTCGTTTTTCAAGAGTTCATTTTATGGGTAGGTCATGTTTCCAGTTTGTAATGTATGGGAAGACATACAGAGTCTTGAAAAAGTATTCATACCCCTGGAAATTTTCCACATTTTGTCATGTTACAACCAAAAACGTAAATGTGTTTTATTGGGATTTTATGTGATAGACCAACACCAAGTGGCACATAATTGTGAAGTGAAAGGAAAATGATAAATGGATTTCAAAATATTTTACAAATAAATATATGAAAAGTGTGGCGTGTATTTGTATTCAGACCCCCGAGTCAATACTTTGTAGATCCCCTTTCACTGTAATTACAGCTGCAAGTCTTTTTGGGTATGTCTCTACCAGCTTTTCACATCTAGAGTGTGACATTTTTGCCATTCATCTTTGCAAAATAGCTCAAGCTCTGTCAGATTGGATGGTCTTGCCACAGATTCTCATTTTGGATTTAGGTCTGGACTTTGACTGGACCATTCTAACACATGAATATGCTTTCATCTAAACCATTCTATTTTAGCTTTGGCTGTATGTTTAGGGTAGTTGGCCTGCTGGAAGGCGAACCTCCATCCCAGTCTCAAGTCTTTTGCAGACTCTAACAGGTTTTCTTCTAAGATTGCCCTGTATTTGGCTCCCTCCATCTTCTCATCAACTCTGACCACGAGCTTTCCTGTCCCTGCTGAAAAAAAGCATTCCCACAACATGGTGCTGCCACCACTATGTTTCACGGTGGGGAGGGTGTGTTCAGGGTGATGTGCAATGTTAGTTTTCCATCACACATAGCGTTTTGCTTTTAGGTCAAAAAGTTCAATTTTGGTCTCATCTGACCAGAGCGCCTTCTTCCACATGTTTGCTGTGTCCCCCACATGGCTTCTCGCAAACTGCAAATAGGACTTCTTATGGCTTTCTTCTTGCCACTCTTCCATAAAGACCAGATTTGTGGAGTGCATGACTAATAGTTGTCCTGTGGACAGATTCTCCCACCTGAGCTGTGGATCTCTGCAGCTCCTCCAGAGTTACCATGGACCTCTTGGCTGCTTCTCTGATGAATGCTCTACTTGCCCGGCCTGTCAGTTTAGGTGGACAGTCATGTCTTGGTAGGTTTCCAGTTGTGCCATACTCTTTCCATTTTCAGATAATAGATTGAACAGTGCTCCGTGATATGTTCAAAGCTTGGGATATGTTTTTATAACCTAACCCTGCTTTAAACTTCTCCACAACTTTATCCCTGACCAGTCTTGTGTGTTCCCTGACCTTCATGATGCTGTTTGTTCACTAAGGTTCTCTAAAAAACCTCTGAGGGCTTCACAGAACATCTATATTAATACTGAGATTAAATTACACACAGGTGGGCTTTATTTACTAATTAGGTGACTTCTGAAGGAAATTGGTTCCACTAGATTTTAGTTAGGGGTATCAGAGTAAAGGGGGCTGAGAAACAAATGCACAGAACACTTTTCAGATATTTATCATTTTCTTTCCACTTCACAATTATGTGCCACTTTGTGTTGGTCTATCACATAAAATCCCAATAAAATACATTTACATTTTTGGTTGTAACATGACAAAATGTGGAAAATTTCAAGGGGTATGAATACTTTTTCAAGGCACTGTAGACTTTAGAAGGTAAAATTAACAAATTATACACCAGAGAAAAAACTGTGGGGTTGATTTATGAACTCTGGAGATAGCAAAATCTGGTGCAGCTGCACATAGAAACCAATCAGCTTCCATTTTTTTTGTCAAAGCTTAGGCCTCTATTACTCGGATGCCTCTGTTTGACAGACTCTGCTTGCTCGGGGGGAATGCTTTGCTGAGCCCCGCTGAGCAGGAGGAGGACAGGTCTGTCTCCGCTCCGCTGTGCAGAGCAGAGCTGGACAGAGTCCCACTCTCTTCTATGAAAACAGACCGCCTGTCCGTTTTCATTCTATCTGATCCACCAGACGGATGGAAAATAGGACCATTATCCATCTGGATTTGGCGGATCGGATAGCTGCAGATGTTAGCAGGCAAGTCACCGCTAACATCCGGCACCCCATAAGGATTAGGGATGAATGGATGGTTCGATCAGGTCCACCTGGAAAATTGACAGGCAGACCTGATCGGACAGCCCATGTGAAAGGGGCCTAAGGCCTGATTCACACTTATGCAGGTTGCAGTTTGCATATTCCAGGTGCATTTTGCATTTTCAATACATGCTTTTCATCCATTGAAGTCTACGGAACCAAAAACCAGAAAAAAGTCACTGACCCTTTCTATAAAATGCACAGATGTGAACTTCATCCATAAGAAATCATGTTAAATGGACTGTAGTGTGTTTCTGCAAAACTCAAAATGCGCTAAAAAAATGCATAGGTGTGAACCAGGCCTAACTGAGCAAGCTTAATTTAGAAGCTGATTGGCTACCATGCACAGCTGCACCAGATTTTGTACTCTTCAGTATCAGTAAATTGACCCCCTGTATGTCTAAGGCCACTTTAACACTGAGGCGCTTTACAGGCACTATAGCGCTGAAAATAGCACCTGTAAAGCGCTTCTCCTGTCACTCCAGTGTGAAAGCCCTGGAAAGTATGGAATAAAACCAGATATCTGCAGGGAGTGACTGGATACATGGAATTTAGCCCGATCTTGTCTAATGGAACCTACCTTGAAATTGCCAAGCTGCAACACGGGGCCTTATGGAAAAGGTATGGGGTGATATACATTAGACATATTTTCCATAACTGAGTATTGTCATTTGAAGCTCTGCAGGAGCTGTTTGGTTTGCTGTCTTCCATGCGCTTTTATTATATGCAATCAAGGCATGCCGTAACAGCTCAAATTAGATCTTCTGAATGGTCTCCCTCTCCGACACCAATGTTTAACTTGATCAAAAGAGCCTCTACCGCCAAGGGATTTATATCACATTATAATATGTTATTGCAGAATTTTCTGAAAAAACACCCTCTGTGAATGCTGGATAAATGGGAGGGAGATGTAGGTCAGATGGATGGGGACCAGTGGGAGGAGGCTCTCCAGGCCATGCTAATCCGTTCACTGAATGTCTAGCAGAGGCTAATGCAACTGTACTTCATACTGAGGGTGTACTAAACCCCCCATACAATGTATATTATGGGTCTCAGGCCCACCCCGCTATACACTAGATGTAAACGAGACCATGGTGACCTGATCCATCTACTGTGGAGGTCCCCAAAATAATATTCCTATTGGAAGGGAGTCGACACCATAAACAGGATATTTCAGATCTCTATGCCTCTAGACCCAAAACCCTGTTTGCTCAATTTGCTGGATGAGTCTGAATGGGAAGAGTGTACTAGAGTAGCAGTTATCAGAACCCTATTACTGGAGCGTAAGTTAATATTGATACATTGGAAGTCAGAGGCCCCTCCTACGTTTAAGGAATGGATCACTGCAGTGGGAAATATGCTTCGGATGGAGAAAGTCATATACCCACACAGGGGATGCACCCAAAAGTTTGAAAAACTCTGGGGCCCATGGCTTGATGTACCTGGGCTTGTCCCGGTGGATCTGGATATGGGTAGGTTACTAGGTCTGAATGCCAGTTGAAACTGACCTCAACAACATTGGAATGGGAAACATGGGTTATGATGAATAATATCGCTCCAGGAAGGAAAGACTCGGACGAGAGGGATAGTCGTTTATTGTACCATACTAGAGATCCGGTTATGTTCAATTTGCAGTGTGATTATGTTTGCCATGATGTAATTGACTACATGTGAAGCCTCGGTTTGTATGTATATGTTTATTTTAATAAACTTTTTCTTTGGATAAGAAAAAAAAAAAAAAAAAGATGAGGCAATTTTAGACACAGGCAAGATACACAATGCATCTCACTGACTTTCATCAAACAGGACAGACACCGACATCAAATAATTATGTCTAGATTGGATTGGTGAATTTGCATATGAGCAATCCTTCATCTCCTAGAAAATATGTTAGCAGGGTCAATTTAGGTATCTAATAAGCTCTGCTGTGCACTTTCAGCAAGTTGCTCCCAGAGCGCTATAAGGATAAAGAACAACATACGTGATAAAAGATAATGTATATATTTGATTATGATTTTTTAATGTATATACTTACTTCATCCAAACTACAAATCTAGTTAAGCTGTTGGAAAAAAAATGTGTAAGATTTATTCAGTAAGACACCTATAAGAATTTATCTCTAACTGTTTTTTTTTTTAAATTCCTTTATTTTGTTATACAGAAGGCATGGATACATTGTCCAGTATAAGACAGGTCATACATTTTCATACATTAACATGTTTAGGGAACAGTAGATTGAAACCATAGACCTAAATCAGATTAACCGCCAAACAAGTGGGGTAATACATGTGTGTTCCAGCCAACTATGTATCATTTCTGAACATAATAAAGCAAGGTAGCCTACACAAGGGCCTCCTTGCATGAACTGCGAACATATCTTTAACAGTATTGGTATATAATATAATACTTAAAATATTTTACGACAGATATGTCTAGTGCTAAACGAGCAAATGTTTCCAGCTCACCGTGAATAATATGTTCTCAATAATTCGTTAACGCCGTCACCACGGCTACTTGGTGAGCTTATCAGAACAAAGTAACAGAGAAAGGGGGGAACAGTAGGGAATCAGAGGGAAAGCGGGGAAGGAGAGACAAGAAGGACTAGGGAGGAGGGGGAGATGAGGTCAAGGGAAGGGAGATAGACGGGTATGGCTGCGACACCGCCCCCCCACCGGATCCACCCGCCAGACCCCAGAGGGGCATGTACAGGTGCCTGTTTTAGCAGTAACTACGGGGACACCCTTTCAAGTAGATTGGGTTTGTGCTTGTACCAACTCCTGTAGATATGCGTCAGTACCAACAAAATATCTCCAGGGTCTCCACTTGTCCATAAATTGTTCCTCCTTGTTTTGTAGAGTTGCAGTCAGTTCCTCCATCCGTAGAATACAGTTTACTTTTGAATACCACAGGATCCTAGTAGGTGGGAGGGGATCTCGCCATAATACGGGGATACAGGCTCTCGCTGCGTTCAGGAGTTGCATTGTCAAAGTTTTCTTGTATTTACTAATGGGTCTAGTGGTTAGGTGTAGGAGGCATGCAGCTGGGTTGTCTTTAAGTTCGCCCGAGGTCAAGCTTTGAATGGTCGAAGTCACCTCCTCCCAAAAGGGTCTCAGGACCGGACACGACCAAAAGACATGGACAATATTTCCCACTTCTGTGCCACACCTCCAACACCTATCCGAGAGCGTAGGGTTCATTTTGTGTAACATATATGGGACTCTATACCATCTGGTCAGGATTTTGTATCCCGATTCTTAATAATGACTCGCAATCGAGGACTTGTGAGCCAAAGCCAAGATCTTCTCCTGTTGTTGTGTAGTAAACTGGGTCTCTAGATCTCTTTCCCACTTCAATAGAAACTCTGGTGCCTTGTCCTCTCCCTGAGTAGTAAGGAGGTTATATAAAAATGAGAGTGCGTGCCTTATCGGTTCCCCTGATTTACACAGAGATTCCAGGGGAGTGTGACCCCGCGGGACATAGGGAGCTTTCTGAAGAGTCTACAGAAAATGTCTAAGCTGGATGGTACTGAGACTGTCTAACGGAGGTTCTGTGAGTCTAGAGATAGTGGAAGAAGATGGGAGTTCCCCCTGGGGCCATACCTCTCTAACTGGTTTTAAAGTGACACCAAACAATATCCTTATTCTCCAAAAAGAATCCATACACATCCACTACTCAACGGCCCTGTATTTTATTTATTTATTTATTACAGGTACTTATATAGCACCCTCAATTTATGCAGCACTTTAAATATACAGTGGGGCAAAAAAGTATTTAGTCAGCCACCAATTGTGCAAGTTCTCCCACTTAAAAAGATGAGAGAGGCCTGTAATTGTCATCATAGGTATACCTCAACTATGAGAGACAAAATGTGAAAAACAAATCCAGACAATCACATTGTCTGATTTTTGAAAGAATTTATTTGCAAATTATGGTGGAAAATAAGTATTTGGTCAATATCAAAAGTTCATCTCAATACTTTGTTATATATCCTTTGTTGGCAATGACAGAGGTCAAACGTTTTCTGTAAGTCTTCACAAGGTTGTCACACTGTTGCTGGTATGTTGGCCCATTCCTCCATGCAGATCTTCTCTAGAGCAGTGATGTTTTGGGGCTGTCGCTGGGCAACACGGACTTTCAACTCCCCCCAAAGGTTTTCTAATGGGTTGAGATCTGGAGACTGGCTAGGCCACTCCAGAACCTTGAAATGCTTCTTACGAAGCCACTCCTTCGTTGCCCGGGCGGTGTGTTTGGGATCATTGTCATGCTGAATGACCCAGCCACGTTTCATCTTCAATGCCCTTGCTGATGGGAGGAGGTTTGCACTCAAAATCTCACGATACATGGCCCCAATCATTCTTTCATGTACATGGATCAATTGTCCTGTTCCCTTTGCAGAGAAACAGCCCCAAAGCATGATGTTGCCACCCCCATGCTTCACAGTAGGTATAGTGTTCTTTGGTTGCAACTCAGCATTCTCTCTCCTCCAAACAGGACGAGTTGTGTTTCTACCAAACAGTTCTACTTTGGTTTCATCTGACCAAATGACATTCTCCCAATCCTCTTCTGGATCATCCAAATGCTCTCTAGCAAACCTCAGACGGGCCCGGACATGTACTGGCTTAAGCAGCGGGACACGTCTGGCACTGCAGGATCTGAGTTCCTGGCGGCGTAGTGTGTTACTGATGGTAGCCTTTTGTCACATTGGTCCCAGCTCTCTGCAGGTCATTCACTAGGTCCCCCCGTGTGGTTCTGGGATTTTTGCTCACCGTGCATGTGATCATTTTGACCCCACAGGGTGAGATCTTGCGTGGAGCCCCAGTTCGAGGGAGATTATCAGTGGTCTTGTATGTCTTCCATTTTCTAATTATTGCTCCCACAGTTGATTTCTTCAAACCAAGCTGCTTGCCTATTGCAGATTCAGTCTTCCCAGCCTGGTGCAGGTCTACAATTTTGTTTCCGGTGTCCTTCGACAGCTCTTTGGTCTTCACCATAGTGGAGTTTGGAGTGTGACTGTTTGAGGTTGTGGACAGCTGTCTTTTACACTGATAACAAGTTCAAACAAGTGCCATTAATACAGGTAATGAGTGGAGGACAGAGGAGCCTCTTAAAGAAGAAGATACAGGTCTGTGAGAGCCAGTAACCTTGCTTGTTTGTAGGTGACTAAATACTTATTTTCCACCATAATTTGCAAATAAATTCTTTCAAAAATCAGACAATGTGATTGTCTGGATTTGTTTCTACATTTTGTCTCTCATAGTTGAGGTATACCTATGATGACAATTACAGGCCTCTCTCATCTTTTTAAGTGGGAGAACTTGCACAATTGGTGACTGACTAAATACTTTTTTGCCCCACTGTATATTGTACAGTCACATCACTCCCTGACCTCAAGGAGCTTATAATCCAAGGTCTCTAACATACATTCATACATACACATACTAGGGCCAATTTAGACAGGAGCCTATACCAGCATGTCTTTGAATTGTGGGAGGAAACCGGAATGCCCAGAGGAAACCCACACAGGCACAGGGAGAACATGCAAACTCCAGGCAGGTAGCCCCGTGGTTGGGATTTGAACCCAAGTGCTGCTGGCGGAAGTACTAATCTAATTTTCATGAAATTGTTTCCTACTGTGTTTTACTGTCTCCATGTACAATCCTCCCCCTCACTTCAATTTGTTTGAAACAAGCAGTGCACTTTAGAAAAATCAAAAGAAGAGCGCACTCCACAGAAGACCTACTGATAAGTTTATTGTATATAGCTGTAGACACATTCTCTGTCCTTAGAGCACGCCCTTCTGACATCAGAGGAGAACACGTTAGTTATAAATCCCATAGTTCATCTTGGGTGTGAGCAATAGAGGGTGGCTACAATCCTACATACATTGGGGTCATGGAGAATGAACATGGCCACCCTCTAACATCCAAACAAACTAAATTTGGAGGAGACAGATCAATAGAAGGTCATTTTTTAACCTCTTTACACTTAAGGATAAAACAAATATTAATGCCTAAGCACAATTTTCCTATTTTGACACCTGTTAGCAAAGCTGTACATATCATCACAATTTCTTTGTGCATCCAGGTGGATTATACCTTGTTTTTTTCAGGACAAATTTGGCTTTCATTTGGTGGTAAATAGTAATGTATATCTCCTGATTTTGTTTTATTATAAAAAAAAAAATGGACCAAAATAGTAAAAAAAATATATATATTTTTTTTAAATGTAGCTGTATATTTCTTGTTACCACCATAACCTACCACCAAAGAACTACCCAAAATAAATTATCCTGCTCCAGATGATCGCAACAATACTACATATGTGTATGTTAGTTGCGGTAAGTACCCATAGTACAGCCCAAAAACAATAGTGCTCATTATTTTTTTTTTCATCCTACCTAAAACACACTGACGCTGACTGACATTGCTAATAATTTAAAAAAAAAAATTGTTTTTGTTTTTTTTAATCCTGTCCAAATTATACTAACCATGACTTTTGACCCTGAGCTTTGTCCCAAACACTAACCCTGGCACTGACCTAGATCTAACCTTGATCTAGGTATTTTTTTATTTATTTTTTATTATTATTTTTTTATTTATACAATTTTTTACACACAGTTTTTTCTCTCTCTGCAAGGAGAAATAGAGATACAATATACACTATATTACCAAAAGTATTGGGACGCCTGCCTTCCAGCACAAACACAGATAAACATATATGAGGTCCCATGGAGAAAAGCCCAGTCCAGTGGGGCTGCATATATGCGTACTGTCGGTGTGAAGGGATTGAGTTATGAATACATACTAGAATAGATTTTTGGGGCAGGGGAGTGCAAAGTAACTATCTATGAAGGTTGGAGGTGAGGTGACATTAAGAGACCCCATTCAGGGACAGATTCTGTAAAAAATCCTTTCAAACCCAAAAACTCTTTCCTGTGACAGGAGAAGACAGAGATCTTGTGTTTCTGCTAAGCAGGAACACGGATCTCTGTCTTCTTACAGTTAAAGCACCCCCCACACAGTTAGAAAGCACCCTCTAGGGCAGAGGTCAGCAACCTTTTCCACTTAAGGGCCGGATTCAATGTATGTGAATGCATGAAGGGCCGCATTCACCTGCTAATAAGATAATAATCTGGACCACTTTACATTACACAGCCACCCCTGCATATTACATAGCCCCCCCTACACACACCCCCTGCATATTAAACAGCTCCCTCCCCCCCCATGTTATGCTTTAAAATTATGCACACTTGTGGAATAGCGACAAACTACAATACTTAAAAATCTCCATAGGTGATGCTTTCAAAATTCCTACAGGTTAGTTATTTAGAGTTAGAATTATTGCTCTCCCTTTAATGATTGCGGCAATACCTCACATGTGTGGTTTAAACACTGTTTACTGTTTATTTGCGGTCGCGACTTACGTATGCTACTTACGTATGCTTCCGGGTTACTAGATCCAAGACCCGATCAAAGCCGATTCTGGGTTCGTTTGAGTCTCCGGCCAGCTGGCAAATGTGCCCACTGATTGATCGGGCCTCCCAGTAGGACAGTAGGCGGCGGGAGGGGGGAATGTACCTTTCTGCTGCTTGAGATAACAGCCAAGCGGCTTCTTAGACGCATCGGTTGTGATCCCAAGAAAGCCGACCGAGGTTAAAATGTCCACGGGCTAGGTGCACGTGAATTTATCACGTGCACTGATGGGCCGGACATTTAGCAGCGTCTGGCCAGGTGCGGCCGTAGGTTGCCGACCCCTGCCCTAGGGACACATTTAACCCTTTGATTGCCCCTGATGTTAACCCCTTCCCAGCCAGTGTCATTAGTACAGTTATAGTGCATATTTTTAGCACTGATCACTGCATTGGTGTCACTGGTCCCCAAAAAGGTGTCACATAGTGTCCAATTTGTCCACAGTAATGTCGAGGTCCCGCAATAAGTCGCTGATTGCCGCCATTACTAGTAAAAATAAAAAAATAAAAATTCCATAAAAATATCCCATAAATTGTAGGCGCTATAACTTGCGCAAACCAATCAATATACGCTTATTTGGATTTTTTTTTACCAAAAATATGTAACATAATACATACAATACTAAATTGATGAAGAAATTTGAGTTTTTTAATTTTTTGTATTGGATGTGTTTTATAGCAGAAAGTAAAAAATATAGTTTTTTTTTCAAAATTTACGTTTTTTTTTGTTTATAGTGCAAAAAATTTAAAACCGCAGAGGTGATTAAATATCACCAGAAGAAAGCTCCATTTGTGGGAAAAAAGGACATCAATTTTATTTGTGTACAGCGTCACACGACCGCTCAATTGTTAATTAAAGTAACACAGTGCCGTATCGCAAAAAAATGGCCTGGTCATAAAGGGGGGCAAATCTTCCAAGTGGTTAATGGCAAGATCAGCAGGCATATCCTGTACTTGGTGAAATTGTTCTTAGCCTGGAAACAGGAAACAAATGCAGCTACCACATCTGAAAATATGGAATATATTAAATTTTGTGTTATTGGGCTTAGTTATCCTTTAAATAAGGTGAAATATTTTTTTTTTTTTTTTTTATGATTTACTACACTTAACACACCAAAATCGCTCTGCACTCCTTTAAAATGTTAAAATGCATTGAGCTTAATATTAACAACATTCATAATAAATTTATTAAAATGTAATACATTGAAATTTAAAATGTAAAATTAAAAATAATTGAAATAGTGTGATTTTTTGCACAGTTTGAAAAAAAATATAAGGCAAAAAAAAAAAAGTTCCTGTGTGCTCAAGTCCAGTTTTTCAGGTAATAACATAAGCAATAACGTGTTTAGTTTTGAATTCTTTCAACAAAATGTCACTTGGGTTTCACTACAGTCAATGGTCAATGGCTTATACCATAAAGGAACTGTTAGTGCAGGGCACACTGACAGACTGATCTGTGTTTAGATAACCAATTTAATTACGACACCCTTGACATTTTCTTTAGCAAATTGCAGTTTGTTCTGTGATGAGTCACACAGTTTTACAAAGGTTACTGAAATAACCATGCCGCTCACAAAATATGCCTGCTGCGTACACATAGGGAATGCTCCCATGGTAGTGATCATTCATGGAAGGAGCATGTCACTGTATGTGGAACTGAGCAGCACCATTGATTTTCTGACATGGGGAAAAATAAAACATAAAATATTTGTCTATTTATTTTAATCTTCTGTAAATTACACTGCTTTGGAGCTAATCCTTAATGTAGATGGATAGATTAGGGCAGCGTATATTTTGAACCTGCTAGCAAAATGAGGCCGGCAGAGCTTACCTATTTCTAGTGTCTGCTTTCATTAAATAAAAATAAATTCTAAAGGTTGTTAAGAGGCATTAGCAAAGAGCATACAAAGGTCCTTAACCATAGGTAGCAGATATACATTTATGTCAGATACTGATGTGCCATCTGTAATAATATATTGTGCAATTAATGCCACAGAATCATGGCCAAGTTTATACATCGCTGGGGTCACACCATAAATTGCATAATGATATGTGCGTTCCTGTCCAATTCACATGTGATCCGGGTGCACGCTTTTTTCTCTAATGCATCTATAAAAGGAGCCATGGTTGTCACTCAGGCTGAACTTGTGCAGGCTTTACAGGTCTACTTTTTTAAGTTTCATTTTAAGGCAGGTTCGGCAAACTTGAATAAAGTTTGGGCACCGAATCCTAACTTCATTGAAGTCAATGGTGGGTAGGCCAGGCACTGGAATTGACGTTTACATACGAGTTCGCCGCTCATGGAGTTTTGTTTTTATTAATGAATGAAATGTGAGTTGAATGAGAATGAAATGTCCGTTTTATAAATAAATTACTGACTTAAAATACTACACTATCTAGAATCCTCCCCTTTCTTCTTTCCTCATACTACATACATACCCACTGGGAGAAAAAAAGACTATTGATAACAATAGATCCACGCCACTGGTCCGAGAGTATGCCATTGAGAAGCAAGCAATGTGAACGCTGATTCCCATTACAACCGTATACACACATGTGGTTGCCTCATGTATCGACATTCGTACAGGGGATCCGGCGTCTCGTTCTCCCGACGTGAAGCTTGACACACACCAACAGGCAGGCGACCAGAGTGGTGCTGGAAAGATGTCCGACAACAGATAGCGGAGTTAGCCCTCTCAGGTTACGGGTGGAAGATGGTATTCTGCGTGGTAGGCTGCAACCTCTGCACAGAGAGGTCCATCTTGTGTCAGGCCCAGGAGGAAGAGAGCTCCGCGCGGGATTTTGCTTCTTTTATAGCTACTCCCAGCATCCTCTCGATGGAAGCAAAGATCCCTGGGATATGTAGTCCTGGCACATAATCGTGCAAAGCAATTATCTGACGGGGAACTATTCATCACACAATTCTTTTGTTTGGCACACAGTTATGTCACCTGATACATTGATCACTAGAGAGACAAGCAATGTATTGGGACACGGAAAGGTACGGTGCTTTATGCTTGTATTCCATATTGCTACATCCTCCCCCTACTTGAAAGTCTTTGGTCCCTAAAGACAGAGCATAACTTGTGGAATCACTGAATTATGACGACTAATAATTTAACCCTCTAATAAACTAGAAGTTGCAACAGCTAATAACTGACCTAATGAAGGATCTTCAGTTAGCAAACTATATACATCAACAGGAAAAGCATATTGATTTTATGACAGGCCAGTAATAGGTTAGTGTAAAATATCCACATGATATTGTAACATGTATAGTACTAATAATAGTGCATATATTGCCCGATGTTCTCTGTCCCCTTTTTTCACCATTTTATTTATTATTATTCCCTACAGCAGACCCTATGGTCATTTAATCTGTTACATTAGACAGTAAATTATGCCCTTTCCCTACCCCCCCCATTTTTTTACCCTTCATCCCCTCTCCGCATACCCTCCCCCCCATCTACCCTTCCCCCTCCCACCCTTGACCCCGTTCTCCCCCTTCCCCCTCCCCCATTTATATATATACACGCATGCGTGTACAATTAATAATTATTGATTAATTAATGTGTTCACCCGTCCGGATATATTTTTTACATTCTCAATGTTTTAAGATAGTTACTTCCATATCAGTTGTTGTTTTACAATTGCCATTCAAATGTTTTTGTTGTGTTTTAATACTGCTTTTTACATATGAGTTTGGTCTGCTGGCTTTTGTAGTCCCATAGCCACGATCGGACTGCATTTAAGCTGCTTCATCCATAGACACTGACAGGCCAGTAGAAGGAGCTGTATGCTCCGGGCGCGTAGCCTTGTTTCTCTTCTGTCTTCCTCACATCGAGGTCACATCTTCTTGGGGGACATATCTTTTGTCTCAACCGGGAATGTTTGCTTTCTGGTGATTCTGTTTCCTGTTCTGTTTCCCAAAAACTACATCCAGCTTCCGGTTCAGGTTCCACCTCGGTCTAGGGTTCTACTTCAGGCTCGGTTTCTGTCGGCCAGCCTGTTTTCCTGACACCCTTAAATTTCGCAACAACACTCGATCTCCAGGTTGTCGATCCTGAACCATCACCTTAAGATCAAAGTTTTTCTTATTCCTTTGTTCTCTGATGGTGGAGGCCTCCTTGGCTTTTTCATATGCCATCTTTAAACCCTTCCGGAGTCTGACGACGTTTTCCTTATAAGAAGCTTGGGGGGGTTGTCGCAGATGCCGGGTAACTCTACGCTAGCCATAATGATGCAGTCTCATTTGCTCAACTACAGTCTAGATTCATAATTCCGCAGAACATGCTATTTTATTATATGCAGCTGAAACATGCTATTAAAGCCCAGAGGTCAATGGATAATCTTGCACTTTCACCCATGCCGGTGTTCGCCCTTTTGCAGCAGGCCTCCTCCACCAAAAGCTTTATTTCCAGTTGCTACGCCTCCCTACTGGGAATGTACCTGGACAAATATCCTAGCTCAGCCTGTGATAGATGGGTAATGGATGTCGGAGAGATACTGGGGGAACTGTGGGTGGAGGCCCTAGAAAATGTTCGGATAAGCTCATTGAAAGTATCACAGTGAAAGTCCCAGCTTTACATCCTATTGCAGACACACCACACCCCGCTTAAGCTCCACCGTCCAACTTCTCTTTGTGGTAGATGTGAGAGGAATGTGGGTGATATAATCCACCTCATGTGGAGATGTCTGAAGCTCCACTGTTATTGGGGGTCAGTAGTGGCATTGATTATTACTGCCCTGCAGGTCTCAGTTCCTATGGAACCTAAACAATGTGTTTTGGGCATGCTTGACAGTGTCATTCCAGATAAATACTTGAAGGAGGCAGCAGCGAGGGCGCTATTTCAGGCCCGTAGGCTCATACTTATGCAATGGATCTCTCCGGATCCCCCCATAGATAAAATGTGGCTAGAACAGGTGGGCATTATGTTAAGCTTTGAAAAACTTATATACCTGCACAGAGGAAGTCCCTTTAAATTCAAGAACATTTGGGAAAGCTGGCTAAATACACGGGGTCTAGCTCCAACTGATTTACATATGGAAAGAGTGCTTCTGTGATAGGTTGGTGGGTATCTCCTGTTTTATGCTGTTTATGATTGGGAATGTAAAGGTTTGCATAAGTGGAAGAACAATGGTTGGTGGGCACAACTCATAGTATCTGTAAGATTGAGTGTTACTTTGATTGGCTCTGACTATCTGGGTAGTCGATATACTTTATTTGTATTGAATTTTTGTAACTGAGGATGACATCTCAATAAACTTGTTTCTTGATTTAAAAAAAAAAAAAAAGAAGAAGCTTGGGAGGTGTTATCTACTGATGTTCCGAAAGCCAGATCTACTGGTAAGCGAGCTTCTGTCCCAAACGGGGAATATCCGGTAGAATCAGTGAAGGTACTATTGTAGGCATGAACTATTGCAGCTATATGGTCTCCCCAGTGCTGTTTCTTCTCTAATGGGAGGGTTCTTAGCATGTTCAACAGGGTGTGGTTGAAAGGCTCAAGTTGGGTGTCCCCTTGGGGATGGTAAGGAGTGCTCCTGGATTTCCTTATGTTCAAGAGTTCACATAGTCTTCTGATCAATTTGCTCTCAAAGTCCCGACCTTGATCTGAATGTAGGCGCTGAGGCAACCTGTTATAGACGAAGAACTTCTTCACTAGAGTCTTGGCCACCGTGCTAGCTTGTAGATCCTTAGTGGGGAAGGCCTGAGCATATCGGGTAAAATGATCTGTCACAACTAGGACATTACTCTTTCCACTCAGATCGGGTTCCAGGCACAAGAAATCAATACACACCAATTCAATTGGTCCCTGACTCTGTAAAGGCCATTAGGGGGCTGCTGTGCCTGGCAAAGCTTTCCTCTGGATACATCTAATACATCTAACACAAGAGCGGCAATAGCTTTCTACCTTCGTTCTCATGGATTACCAGTAGAATTGATCCCTGACCAGCTTGAAGGTTCTATCTGGGCCCAAGTGAACATGATCATCACGGAGGGCGGTTAGCACAGTTAGGCGATGTTTCTCAGGGAGGAACAGCTGACTCATACCTTCAGCCTCTTCAGAAGGGCCTCTTTGATATATGGTCCCCTCTTCCAGCCTCATTCTTTCCCATTCCCGGTGAATCACCTTGGCTCCCTCAATGCGGCTATTCATTAATATCTGAGGGTCTTTGATGGACAGCGATTTCCTGATTAGACTCCCTAATGGATCTTCCCGTTGATCCCATCTTATGTCCTCCTTAGTCAACTGAGGCAATTCCTGGCTGCGTACTTGAGTCAAATTACAGCAGTACTTCGGTACTCCTGCAGGGGCGACTCCCGCTGCTTCAGCCCCTATGGCTCCTCTGTGTTTATATTCCACCTCTTGACACACAGCCTGTACTCCCTCTCCCAACTCTTCTGGCCATTCTGGGTGGAGTGAGGCCTTCGGGAAAGAGCATCAGTATCTCGATTTCCAACTCCTGTTCGATATTTCGAACTGAATTGAAACTCAGACAGGATGGCTAACCACTGGTGTCCAGTGGCATCCAGTTTGTCAGTGGAAAGTAAATAAGTCAAGGGGTTGTTATCAGGCTTCACCTCGAAGGTTGCCCCATACAGATAGTCATGCAGTTTATCCACTACAGCCCATTTGAGAGCCAAGAACTCCAACTTGTGCACAGGATATTTCTTCTCGGGGGGTGAGGCTGCTCACTGCTGGCATCCACATGTAGTTCATATGATTTTGAGGGATCAGCGTAGGCCAGCACCAGTGCTTGAACCAGGTTCTTCATCAACCGCTGGAAGGACCGTTCACACTTGACCTTCCATTGTGCCTGGATAGCCTTCTGAGGCCTTCTTCCCGACCTCAATTCGTTGACGTAGTGGGGCGAAGCCAAGAGGTCACTAACTCTAGCTTTTGAAGGTCAGTTGCTATCCCTTCTGCAGACACCAGGTGCCCCAGGTATGTGACTGATAGAACTGGCATTTCTCTAATGGCAGCTTCAACCCCTCATCATGTAGTCGCTGGAAAACTTTCGCCAACCGGGCCTCATGCTCTTCCAACGTTCGGCCAAACATGATGATGTCATCTAGGTAAACTAATACTTCTACAAATATAGAATCAAGAGTCAAAGTAGAGTGGGTTGGGACTTTGTATGTACCTTTGTAGGGTATGAATAAAGATATATACCACAAATTTAAAAAGTGTATTTAAGCTTTTCATCTATTAGCATATTACAGTTGTAAAAATACAGTTACTGTTAACTAGGTCCAGGACGTGCTGATCCTGCTACGAGGGATCAAATATATGGCCTACGCGTTTCGCGGGAAGCCCGCTTCGTCAGGGCCTTAGAATAGCACGAATACAATAAAAGTATTGCAGTAACCTGAGAATACAATATTGACAGAATTATGAACCAGTATTAGCAGATATTGACATTCTTTACGAGGGACATATAAGATTTCCAAAACATTAAATATTTATGGGGTATTCACATTTGCCCAGTTTTATAATGAAATTTGTATAACAAATAATTTTCTATCGAAACAGGATTGCATACTGTTTATTTGATGTCCAGCAATATCTCATAAACCAAGGGCGAGCCAAGGAGGCTAAGAGATTGGTTATAAAACCTACGATATAGAGACTTATATTCTGTTAGTTTAGTTAGTTAGTTTATCTTATCTATTCATTTACCTTCATCTATTATCTATCATTTACCTTTGAAGGTAAATGAATAGATAAAATAAAATAACTCATAGCTATGGCCTACGCGAAAGGCGATATATTTGATCCATCATACCAGGATCAGCACGTCCTGGACCTAATTAACAGTAACTGTGTTTTTACAACTGTAATATGCTCTTAACTAATAGATGAAAAATAAAGTTTAAATACACTTTTTAAATTTGTGGTATATATCTTTGTTCAAACCCTACAAAGGTACATACAAAGTCCCACCCCACTCTTTGACTCTTGATTCTATATCTCTCCTTTGGGATAGTACCTATGTAGGGTTATAACTGTTCCACATCCACCGCCACCCCTGTGCAATAATACTTCTACAAAGTTCATATCACCCGCAGTGTTCTCCATCAGCTGCTGGAAAGTGGCAGGGGCCCCAGTTAATCCCTGTGGCATTCGATCAAACTCGAAATACCCCAGTGGGCTAATAAAAGCCATCTTCTCTTGATCTTCTGGGTGCATAGGAATCTGGTAGTACCTGCTCTTTAGATCCAACACACTGAACACTTTGGCGCCTGATAGGCATTGTAGGGCTTCTTCTATGTGAGGGTGGTGTATTGGTCTTGGACAGTCCTTCAGTTCAAGGTCCGGTAATCGATGCACATCCAAAGGGACCCATTATTCTTCCTTATGACCACAATCGGAGAAGCATAAGGGCTCCTGGATTCCTTAATGACCCCTGACCTATTTAGCATAGCCAGTTGCTCTCGAAGGTCCTCCAGGTCACACAAAGGGACTCCCCTTACTCTCTCTTGGATTGGCTTATCTTCAGTCAGCCGAATCCGATGTTGAGCGCTCTTGGCACACCCCACATCAAAGTCATTCTTGGAGAACATCTTCTCCCATCGAGCTATCTGAACTTTAATCCTCTCTTCCCAGGAAGGGGGAAGATTTGAGCAGTGGGTAGTGGTTCTTCCTCCATTTCCCTTTTTAGCAAACTAATTTCCTGCTAGAGGAGTAGCAGCACTTACTTTTCCAATCACCATTCCACGCTTTAGGTGGACCGGCTGGCTAGTTCCACACATTGACCAGAATTCCACACACTGACCGGAGTTCGCCTTCCACTTGGGAGCAGGGCCCAAGTGGGGACAATTTCTGGGACCAATTCTATCCCAACCTCTTCTTCGATGGGATCAGCTTCTACCACCACATATGGACTCTGCTGGTCCCAGGACAGCTTCACCCTAGCTTCTAGACAGGCCCTTTCTCCAGGCTGCAGCACCCTCTCTTGGGTATCCAGTCGCCACAATCTTCCCACCCCTTCTGCCGCTGCTTTCTTCTCTTGCAACACCCTCTGGAATGCTCATCTGAGGATGAATCTTCCCTACAGAAGTGCCCTCCAAGGCCAGGGGAGTGAGTAGCCTTCTTACCAAGTTGGTGTTGGTGTCTATCAGTAGGGAATTTTGGCTGGCTCCTGGCGGTCAGGGGCATATGACAGCCAATGTATCAAATGTTTCTGGTTTTCCTATTAGAGAAGAGTCAAAGGTTATCTTGAGGGGTATGCAGTGGCGTAGCGTGGGGGGTGCAGGGGGTGCCCTGGCCCCGGGTGCGATACTTAGGGGGGCGCCAGTATGTGTCACTGGCTGCCTCCTCCTAATTTCTAATTCTGTGTCCCCGGGCTCCGGCCGCCATGTTAAGTGTCCGGCGCCCTGTGATTGGGTGTATGGGGGTCATGTGAGGCGTAGGGCTGGCCTGTCCTCGATCGCTCCTGAAGTCCCGCCTCCGCACATGACCCCCCATACGCCCAATCACAGGGTGCTGGACACTGAACATGGCAGCAAGCAGAGCGCAGGGGAGAGAAGAAACATTGTGAGCCGCCGCTGTCTCCTCCTCATCCAGATCGATGCAGCCAGGATAAGGTAAGGTGAGTGAGAGTCTTGTTACTGTCCGGGGGAGGGGGGTGCGAGAGAGAGAGACTGTAGGCAGGACAGTGTAGTGTAGTATAGTATGGTGGTCACTATGGGGGGCAGTGTAGTGGACAGTATAGTGTAGTATTGTGGTTAGTGTAGTGGACAGTGTAGTGTAGTATAGTATACTGGTTAGTATAGTGGTCAGTATAGTGTAGTATAGTATAGTGGACAGTGTAGTGTAGTATGGTGGTCAGTGTAGTATGGTGGTCAGTGTAGTATGGTGGTCAGTATAGTGTAGTGGTCAGTATAGTGTAGTTTAGTATGGAGGTCAGTGTAGTGTAGTATAGTGGTCAGTATAGTGTAGTTTAGTATGGAGGTCAGTGTAGTATGGTGGTCAGTGTAGTGTAGTGGACAGTGTAGCATGGTGGTCAGTGTAGTATGGTGGTCAGTATAGTGTAGTTTAGTATGGAGGTCAGTGTAGTATGGTTGTCAGTGTAGTATGGTGGTCAGTATAGTGTAGTTTAGTATGGAGGTCGGTGTAGTGTAGTGGTCAGTATAGTGTAGTTTAGTATGGTGGTCAGTGTAGTATAGTGGTCAGTATAGTGTAGTTTAGTATGGAGGTCAGTGTAGTATAGTGGTCAGTGTAGTATGGAGGTCAGTGTAGTATGGTGGTCAGTGTAGTATGGTGGTCAGTACAGTGTAGTTTAGTATGGAGGTCAGTGTAGTATGGTGGTCAGTGTAGTATGGTGGTCAGTATAGTGTAGTTTAGTATGGAGGTCAGTGTAGTGTAGTGGCCAGTATAGTGTAGTTTAGTATGGTGGTCAGTGTAGTATGGTGGTCAGTATAGTGTAGTTTAGTATGGAGGTCAGTGTAGTATGGTGGTCAGTGTAGTATAGTGGTCAGTATAGTGTAGTTTAGTATGGTGGTCAGTGTAGTATGGTGGTCAGTGTAGTATGGTGGTCAGTATAGTGTAGTTTAGTATGGAGGTCAGTGTAGTATGGTGGTCAGTGTAGTATAGTGGTCAGTATAGTGTAGTTTAGTATGGTGGTCAGTGTAGTATGGTGGTCAGCATAGTATGGTGGTCAGCGTAGTATGGTGGTCAGCGTAGTGTAGTATAGTGGTTAGTATGGTGGTTAGTGTAGTGGACAGTGTAGTGTAGTATAGTGGTTAGTCTAGTATGGTGGTCAGTATAGTGGTTAGTGTAGTATAGTATACTGGTTAGTATAGTGGTCAGTATAGTGTAGTTTAGTATGGAGGTCAGTGTAGTGTAGTGGACAGTGTAGTATGGTGGTCAGTGTAGTATGGTGGTCAGTGTAGTATAGTGGCATTCATGTAGGCTATGGTTTGTGCGCGTGCACACGTAACCTTTTACATGTGCTGTATACCCAGAATTTTTTATCAATAAACTTGTACACATTTTTTACTCCAACCTGTCTACTGCCTCATTTAAAGTCCCATGTGGCCTCTGGCCTCACCCCCCCTCTTTTTCTCCGGCATTCGGGATGGAGGCACAGCCCCATGCCTCACTCAAAGTCCCAACCGTTCCATTTAATTTCAAAAGGGATGGAGGCAGTAGACAGTTTGCTAAGCAGTTATCCCCTGCTGGCCATTGTTGGGGTTGATTTTTATGTGTGGCAGTGTACCTCAATGGTCCACACACATAGTTGTGTGCAACTACATGTTGCTTCAACTTTGGGCGCACCTTGCACGATCCAGTGTGTTGGCTGGGTTCTGGGCTTCGGGCTGTTTCTCTCCCGGAGCTGCGATGCGTTCTGCGTGCCCTCCCCATCCCCCCCACGTCCGCCCCCTTGTTTTTTTGGGCTGGTTTGGTGTGGGGGATCGGGTGGATGCCCACACCGCATCGGCGCCACGCAATGCTCCCGCGCATGACCTCACAAGCTGGCGCCGCTGTGCGGGCGCATTGTTCCATCTGGTGCCAACGTAGCTGCACGCAATGGCGTCAGCCTGGGCGGGTCCCTGCCTCCAAGCAGGGGCCCCGCCCCACGCACTGTCGGCCCGCAGCGTGACGTCGGTGGCAAACATTGGCGCGGTCGGGACGCATATCAGGCGTCGCCCCGGGCACATCCTCCCCTCTCCTTTCTACACCAATGCAGACGCCACAGTGGTGGTTAGCTCTGGTTTCAAGCACCTCCAAGGTAATACTCTATGACCATATCACTATTCCTTACTCCCCTTACTCTTAAGTGCCAGCACTTTGATCATCTTCATGGATTTATTCATCCACTTTAGATCTTTGTCCACCACCCTGACCCATGATTGGCTTTGTTGTGGAGATGATGGTTGTGCTTTGGGGATGATGCCGGTGTGCGCCTGTCCTGCGCTTAAGTGCCTGCCACCCCAGCTCCGGGGGAGAGCATATTCCTTGCCCAGTCCCTGTCGTGTACCACAGTCTGGCTACATCGTGAGTACCCAGAAATTGACATATTGTCCTTTCTGGTTGTATTTATTATTATTTTTATTTTTATTTTTTATTTTTTGATGGCTTCATATTTTGTAATTTCAGAAATCCTGTAGCATCCGCCCCTGAAGAAGTGTATTCACAGAAACGCGTCGGGCACCAAGGATGCAGCCACTGGGCTTTTAATTGGATCTGATATTGATCAATTTTTTGATGTACCTCATTACTTTATTTTTTATTTTTCATACTCACCTTTTACATCATGTGTTTTGTGCTCCCCAACATATATCTATGCATCTATTGTACAGTGTATATTTGCTACAGTTATATATGGTTAGATACACTTTCTTTGATGTTGTCTACACATGCATTCATGTAGGCTATGGATTGTGCGCATGCACACGTAACCTTTTTTTTATCAATAAACTTGTACACATTTTATACTCCAACCTGTCTACTGCCTCATTTAAAGTCCCATGTGGCCTCTGGCCTCACCCCCCCTCTTTTTCTTCTATAGTGGTCAGTATAGTGTAGTTTAGTATGGAGGTCAGTGTAGTGTAGTGGACAGTGTAATATGGAGGTCAGTGTAGTGTAGTGGACAGTGTAGTATAGTGGTCAGTATAGTGTAGTTTAGTATGGAGGTCAGTGTAGTGTAGTATGGTGGTCAGTGTAGTATGGTGGTCAGTGTAGTATGGTGGTCAGTGTAGTGTAGTATAGTGGACAGTGTAGTATGATAGTCAGTGAAGTGTAGTATAGTGGACAGTGTAGTATGGTGGTCAGTATAGTGTAGTATAGTGGTCAGTGTAATGTAGTATAATGGACAGTGTAGTATAGTGGACAGTGTAGTATAGTGGTCAGTATAGTGGACAGTGTAGTATGGTGGTCAGTATAGTGGACAGTGTAGTGGTCAGTGTAGTGGTAAGTGTAATATAGTGGATAGTATAGTGGTAAGTATAGTGGTCAGTATAGTATAGTGGTCAGTGTAGTGGAAAATGTAGTGTAGTGGTCAGTATAGGAATCAGGTAGGTCAGTACTATTGTATTTGAAGGGACTCAGGGATAGCTAAAAGTCCGCAGGTTGGGGGGGCGCAAATTACTTGCCTTGCCCCGGGTGCTGACAACCCACGCTATGCCACTGGGGGTATGTAACCATCATACTGGGCACTTCTGGGTCCCAATACCCCAGATTTGTAGCTCGTCAAGTTTGCACAAGGGAATGTGTACTTGTGGTACAATTCTCGATATAGCAGTGTCCCCTGGGCTCCAGTATACAGTAACGCTTGTGTATATTTACCCTCTACTTGTATCGACACTATGGGGAGGGCCCCACCAAATTCTTAGATATGTTTCTTACAGGCAACTCTATGGTTTGTGCCCTAGCCATCCCCTTTGGGTTTGGTGGAGTTGGTTTAACTACTCAGTTAGCAAGGTGTGCATTGATTTCCTGTCCCGGTCTTCCATTTTCTGGGGTCTGTTTTTCTATGGTTTGCTTAGGTATTGGACTATTAGATAGGACTGGAGGTTTGCGTCTCCCTTTCCTTTTGCCTCTTTTCTTGTCTCTCTTCTTATCCTTAGAGCGCATTCCCTTGGAACTCTCAACTAGCTCCTTCACTGAGTTCCCTCGAAGTTTCCCACCGGCTTTGGGAAAAGCAATTTCTGTAAGGCTCTCAGGACTTCGGTGAGTAGTTGAGGGCTAATGCCAGACTTGGGGCATTTAGTTCGGAAATGTCCAACCTGTCCGCATCCATAACATCTCTTTTCCTGCTCTGGGTACAGTTTTTGTTCATTGGACCGAGTCCCTTGCTCCTGAACCTTCGCTTGGATCTCCATCACCCTCATCAGAGCATGATACATGTGAGTTTGAGCCTGAGCTACCAGGGCCATCAGTTTGGTGACTGGCTTATGGACTTCAGGGAGGGCCGATTCCTTTGGTTCAGACTCAGTTCCACTATCATCATCAGAGAATTCCATCTCGGCATGGACGGCTCGGGGCCAATACTTTATCTTTGTTCCCAGCAGCCGAGTTTGATTCTCTTGATCTTTGACTTTTCTCTTCCAATAGAGCCTCTGCCTCTTGTACCTCCCTTATCGGTTCGGGATATGTAGTTACCACCTGAGTTCTTTTCAGCAATAACTTTAGCACAATGGGATGATTGGGCCGCGCCCCATGCAGAACCCGATCCAGACGGACCTGATCAACATTTTTAGGGTTAATGCCCTTCTTGAGGATGATTTGATGCAGCTTGCTGTCTACTCGGGAGATGTATTCGGATAGACTCTCTCCCTTCTGTTGGTGAGTGTGGTTGAATTTGTACATCAGATCAGCAGTAGCCTTAACTCTTCCGAAGACAGCATACAAGGCCTCTATGTAGTCAATAGCGATACAAGCCCTCTTGCCCATCCTCAGGTGTTGGATCATATCAGCCACTGGACCTTGAAGGCTCTCACTAAACTGCTATAGTTTTACAGTCTCTGGAACACTCCACTCTTCCATGGCCTGCAAAGTCTGACTCATCCATGTTTCAAACTCATCTTCTCCCACAGGGGTTGGCAATTGCCCTGAGAAAATTCTAAGTCTACGGTAACTCTGATTAGCATTCCCAGCCCCATTTTTCACCAGGCTATCGAATAATCAGCTCATATCTGTGTAGAACGATGGAGGAGGAGCACTGGCCCCTTGCAAATTGGCTCCCACTGGTATAGGACCCTTCTCGTGAGTTTTTGTCGAGGGCGACTTCTCAACCTGGTCTCTTTCCATTTTGAGTGGGAACACCCTTGCAGTCACTTCTTCAGTCAGGCATATCTCTTCCTCCTGAAAGCACACTGACACCTCTTCTTGCCACTCTATCAGTGCCCTGACTTGATCCATTTCCTCTGAGGCTTCAGTTTCCACCAGGTATGCCCAGTGTCTTGGTGCCAGAGCTCTCAGCCACCTTTTGATCTCTCTCTTGGTATGCTTATTTCCCGAGATCTCCAGAATGGTGCTTCTGTCTGTTGTGTCCCCAGGACTTCTGTCCCAAGCAACTGCGGCCATGGAGGCAGCCTCCCACGAAGATTGTGGCTCCTATCTAGGTCAGCTAGGGCCCGCTGCAGATAGAATCCCAGATGAGCCCCCAAATGTAGCACGACCCCTAGGGGACTGCTTAGAATTACCTGCTCATCTGCATGGCCATGACCTGGTGAACATTCCAACAAACCTGGGTTCAGATATCCTTGCTTCACTGTGGAATAATAATCAGACAACTCAGAGTATTTAGGTTCTTTGAATATTTTACTTGAACCAAAAAGGGGATGTGTCTACAAAAAGAAGGTAGTTTTAAGCAAACAGCGCCAACTTAGCAGAAGAACCCCTCGAAGATACAAGACACGTATTAACAACAACAAAGATATATATGTATATGTGTACACTTATCTAAAGGATAATGTTACTCCCTAGACGGATACTGCAGCCAAATGCCTATACTGCCACAATATAAAAGATGGGTCCTGGACAACCGATAATGCTATCCTGAGAAGAAAGAGCAGGTCTAAGAGTGATAATATAAGGGACCTCTTTCTTATATCTATATAGCAATAAAGTCCATGTTGCCGATCTGATGTTCTTCACCGGCTTGTTGGAGCTTGTTAACTGTAATCCAATTAGGTATGGTAGGAACAATAGAAATATTGTAATGAAGAAGGCTAAAGATGTCTAAGCACAGTGTTCACATAAATGCAGTAAAGTATTACTCAACCAAAGATGTCTGCGCAATGTGTCTCGAAGTAGCAGTGACAAGAATGGATAAAGGACGAGCGATTTGCCCTCTCACCAACGACCAGATCTTTCCAATGTCTTCCGAACAGGAACTTGTATAGTGACACTTGTACAGCGGATCCGCCGTTTCATTCTCCCAATGTGAAGTTTGACACACACAGACAGGCAGGCGACCGGAGTGGTGCTGGAAAATGTCCGACAACAGATAGTGGAGTTAGGCCTCTCAGGTTACGGGTGGAAGATGGTAAGTAGCGACCTCTCTCTCCCTGTTGCACAGAGAGGTCCGTCTTGCATCAGGCCCAGGAGGAAGAGAGCTCCGCATGGGCTTTTGTTTCTTTTATAGCTACTCCCAGCATCCTCTCAATGGCAGCAAAGATCCCTGGGATATGTAATCCTGGCACATAATGGTGCAAAGCAGTCATCTGACAGGGAACTATTCATCCCACAATCCTTCTGTTTGGTACACAGTTATGATGTCAACTGATACATTGATCACTAGAGAGACAAGCAATATATTGGGACACTGAAAAGTACGGTGCTTTATGCTTGTAGTCCATATTGCTACAAAAGCAAATAAAAAGTTTAAAAAATACTGTGTTGTGGGGAGCAGTGATTTTAGTAATTACTTAAAGTGAAACATTAAAAATGCAAAATTACATTAAATTACATGCCTGGGCCTACTGATAGGCTTATGTTTGGTGGATAATCATTTAAAGGAGCCTTGGTGCAGAGGAACTAAATTACTGCCCTGGTCATCCATGTTTATCGCAGTGAACAGGGTATACATACAACCGAGATCAAGCTTAAAGTGATTGTAAAGCTTTGTTTTTTTTTTAAATAACAAACATGTTATACTTACCTCCTCTGTGCAAGAGTTTTGCACAGAGTGGCCCCAATCCTCCTCTTCTGGGGTCCCCCAGCGGTGCTCCTGGCTCCTGCTCTTCTTGAGTGAGCCCCCATGGAGAGCCGCTTTCCATGGGGGCGTCCATTGACACAGACAGCAGGACTTGGCCCCACCCCCGGCTCCTGTGTCACTGGATTTGATTGACAGAAGTGGGAGCCAATGGCTCCTGCTGCTATCAATCTATCCAATGAGAACCCGAGACAGCGGCTGGAGCTGCTGTTTTTGTTCCTGTCGCTGGAACAATCGGGCTCAGGTAAAAAAAAGGGGGGGGGGGGTCTGGGGGGCTGTTGCAGCGCAAAAGCTTTTTCACTTTAATGCATAGAATTCATTAATGTGAAAAACAGTGAAGGTTCACAACCCCTTTAAAGTGGTTGTTAAGCCACTATTATCTATTTATCCCATCCCCTCTGTTATATAACAATGTGTCCCAGTGTGTGATCTACAATATATAAAAAAGATGCCGATTTGTACCTTATATCAGAGTATCTCCCGGCGCTTACGTGACTCCTCGGCTCTCTCCTCTCCCTGGCTGACAGCTATAGCGGGGGGGGGGGGGGGGGCATAGAACGCCCACTGATGTCAGCCAGGGAGGAGGGGAGGAGAGAGAGGCGAGAGGTCATGTGAGTGTCGGGAGACGCTCTGAGATAAGGTACAAATCTGCATTTTTTTAATATAAATCAGACACTGGGACACATATTGTTATATAACAGAGGGGATGCTATGATTAGATTTTTAAAGCAGCAGGAGGGGAGGGGCAGGCAGTGTCTTGAGCTGATAGGGAGGGAAGGGGAAGATGAGAAAAGGACGGAGGAGAGCTGCCGATGACAGAGGCACGTAAACTGACCACGGTGTCAGAGCTCAGCAGCCATGATAAATCATGGTCAGTTTACAGGGGGGAGGGCAGAACCAGGCATGATCAGCCAGGTTTTTTAGGTTATACAGGGGGCTAAATGACACAGCACAAGCACTGGGCTGTTATGCATACTTTAAGGGAACAGGATCTATTTTTTTTTTAAGGTAACAAACACTTTAACCACTTGCCAAGTGCATCACTTAGATGTATGGCGAAAGAGCGGCTCTTCTGTGCCAGATCATGTACCTAGTATGTGATCCAGTACTTCCAGGTAGGGGGCACGCATGCGCACTGCCGGCGACCTAGCTGTGCTGTGATTAGACACAGCACAAGCCGATCAGCAGGTGCTTGCCAATGGATGTCCACTAGCTCCCGCTGATCGGCAAGGAGAGACAGGACAGAGCTCTGCCTATGTGAGGCACTGAATAAAACCTATAGCAGATGTACAGGCTGCATCAGTGAAGGAATGTTGCCATGAAATCCCCCAAATGGTTTTCTATGTAAAGATTCGAATTTTAGAAACAGGCCAACTTTGCATCCAAGAATTTTTGCATCTCATTTATAATTATGGATTGTAGAAACTGGGGTTGCACCGATGCTGCTACTAAACATTTGCACAAACATCAGCTCTCGTGCAAATGCTCAGATACCTGAAATCGTTACTTTCAGGCTCAGTTCTTTCAGCTGTCAGCAGAATTCCCCCACTGACAGCTGAAATAAAAAAAAAAAAAGCTGGCAATTATCAGCTGTTAAGGAGTGGGGCCGCCTTAACAACCGATGACTTATTCAGCTGTCAGGTTCCCCTGTTGAAAGCTAAAGTGTAAACGAAGTCCCAGCAATTGGAGCTGTCCAAAAAAATAAACAAATAAAGCAACCAGGCAATGTTTATCAACAACAATGCTCAGCCGCTGAAACAGAGAGATATAAAGAAACATAGTTTCTTATTTGTATATTTCTGTTTTTTCATCTATACATCAAAGGGATGAACTTTGATCTGCTGATGAAATCAGTTTAACAACTTCACGACCGCCCACCGCAGTTGTACAGGTTGGCTCTCCTGCGCAAACTGCCGTCATTGTACATTGGCTCGTGCAGGTGCAGTTGCGGGCGGGCGGGCGGGCGATTGGGCGTGCGCCGCTGACAGGGCTCTCTTGCAGGAGTGTGCACGCGGGTCGGACTAACTCGATGTTTGCCGGCGGCCCGCGTTTGCCTAATACAGAGGCAGAATGGGGATCTGCCTTTGTAAACAAGGCAGATCCCCATTCTGACAGGGAACATGTCAGAGATCTTCTGTTCCCAGTGATCAAGGAACAGTGATCTCTGTCATGTCCCAAGTAGCCCATCCCCCCTACAGTTAGAACAGGTTGAGGGATAACACTTAACCCCTTGATCGCCCCTAGTGTTAACCGCTTTCCTGCCAGTGTCATTTTTACATTGATCAGTGCATTTTTATAGCACTGATCAATGTAATAATGTCACTGGTCCCCAAAAAGTGTCATTTGGGGTCAGATTTGTCCACCGCAATGTCGCAGTCCCGGTTAAAATCGCAGATCGCTGTCTTAGCCAGTGGAAACGATAAAAAAAATAAAAGTCCCTAAATCTATCCCATAGATTGTAGACGCAATAACTTTTGCGCAAACCAATCAATATACGCCTGTTGCGATTTTATTTTACCAAAAATATGTAGAAGAATATATATCGGCCTAAACTGATGTATAAATTCTTTTTTTAATATTTTTTTTTGGATATGTATTATAACAAATCTTTTCTTTTTCAAAATTGTCGATCTTTGTTTGTTTATAGCGCAAAAAATAAAAACCGCAGAGGTGATCAAATAGCACCAAAAGAAAGCTCTATTTGTGGGAAATAAAGGACGTCAATTTTGTTTGGGTACAGTGTCTCTTGCCTGCGCAATTGTTAGTTAAAGCGACACAGTGCCGTATCGCAAAAAATGGCCTGGTCATTAAAGGTGCAAAGCAACCTGTCAAGTAAAAAAAAAAAATATTTTTCTTTGTTTTTTATTAAATGTTCTTCTATTTAATCCCTTATTAACCAATAATTTACTCTAATCAGCATTGATTAACTTCATATTCTTCTCCATTTCATTATTATTTTCCTGCTGATTTTTTTTGTTCACTTCTGTTTTATAAACTATTAGTAATTATTTAAAACTTTTTTTTGTTTGCTTTGTTCGTTATTATTTTTACACCTTCAACATACATTTACACAATTCACATTGAAAAAAACGAATTAAAAAAATAAAAATATATTTCATTTGTAAATAACCATTCAATGCTTTGTACCATTGTTGCCAGCTGAAGTGTAAACAAAACAGTTGCAGTAGGTATCAGTAAGAGCCCTTTCACACTGGGGCAGGCGTCGGCGGTAAAACGCCGCTATTATTAGCGGCGTTTTACCGTCGGTATTCGGCAGCTAGTGGGGCGGTTTTCCCCCCCGCTAGCGGCCGAGAAAGGGTTAAATACCACCGCAAAGCGCCTCTGCAGAGGCGCTTTGCCGGCGGTATAGCCACGCCGTCCTATTGATTT
Organism: Lithobates clamitans; assembly: GCA_037952925.1. Lineage (NCBI taxonomy): Eukaryota > Metazoa > Chordata > Amphibia > Anura > Ranidae > Lithobates > Lithobates clamitans. Next base: position 1,427,491 of record JBBGZY010001303.1, read on the forward strand.
CAATGGGCAGGAGTGGTAAAGGAGCGGTATACACTCCGCTCCTTCACCGCTCCGAAGATGCTGCTAGCAGGACTTTTTTTACCGTCCTGCCAGCGCATTGCTCCAGTGTGAAAGCCCTCAGGGCTTTCACACTGGAATGAAAGTAGCGGCACTTTCGGTCGGTTTGCAGGCGCTATTATTAGCGCAATAGCGCCTGCAAACCGCCCCAGTGTGAAAGGGCTCTAATTGCTATCGGTGAGTCCTAAAAAAAGTATTGGTACTCGTACTTGTGAAAAAAATGGTATTGGTACATCCCTAGTGGAAACATGTACCTTAGCACAACGTGCAGCAACTCCTGTTACATGCGTTGATGCATTGCAGTACCATTTCGCACTCCAAGCCAACGCATCTGTTTTGCAGTGACAATGCTTTAAAGTGTATTTCAGCAAAAAATCATAGTGTGCACAAGGTGCAGCCCGGTGTGGCGGGCACACACACAGTACATGTCAGGCAATATAGCTGTACTGTAGAAGGTTCAAACACAACTTATTCAAGGTAGGCACACCCGTTCAGAACCACTTATGAACAGTGACAGTGGTCTAAAGACTTGAAGATGCCAACAGCGTCTGCAATGAGAAGTGGAATGCGGCCTGGCTGAATCACACCCAAAGGGAAGGCTTCCAGGAGAGAGGTAGACATAGTCCCTGCACTGTCCCTACTCCTGAGGAACCTTTCCCTACCTCTAAGCACTGTGCTATCAGATGGGGTTCGCGTCCCTATGCTAGCCACTTGCATAAAGTGAGCCAAAAACAGGAGACTGAGTCTTAAATAGACTCTGCCTGATCCAAAATGGCCACTGGAGTCACATGGGGTGCCAGCATTCAATCGAACAGCTGTCTCCCTGTGGCTGCAGGAAGTCATGGAGGAACCAAGTTCCTCACACCTTTCTTCCCCTTCTGCATTGCAGCTTCAGTTGAGCGCCACCTGCAGTGGGGAGTACAGACTGCACCTGCCTATACATGCAATTTCTGACACATTTAGGTGTGTCAGAAGCTCATTGATTTCAATGTTATGCTGCTTGCTCTGACATTTTTCCAAAAGCGGCTTTACTGTCCCTCAATAATATAAATGGCACACCTCTGACCTCGTGGTTGGTCAACCTTTCTGAATCTCCCCAACAGGAGCGACCATGCACTATACAAAGGGCAACCCACTAATGTCCTGATGCCCACAGGATTCCCTTCCTTTTTGCTTGACATCCCAATAATGTTTCCAGGCTCCAACCATATGGCTTCTGTTAATACTGTGATGGATACACATTTTTATTCAACAATCAGCATATCTTATTTTTGATTTGCCCTTGTGTTACTTTCAATAAACGTTGACTAGTGGGTCATTTTTGTTGGATACATTGCTTAAAACATAACATTAGCAAAATATTTTTTTTTTTAGTTTTGGATAGAATGGGAAAGAGCTAAAGACTAGGCTGATCCAAAAGATGCAAATCAATGCAGCTTTGTAAACATTACCACATCATGAGTTGTATTTTTTAAATGCAGGACATTTTAAAGAGAAGTACGACCAATGTTTTTTTCGTCATACTTCTTTTCTGGGCCACAGGAGGGCACTAACTTTTGCATTCTGGAGTCAGCTGAGAATGGGAGAATGGGCTATTGCCCACGCTCAGCTTTGGAGGCAGAGCTGCTCCAGGCTCTGGACAATTTCTGGATGTACCCAGCTGCTTGATTGACAGCTGGCTTCACCTCTCTGAATGTACTTGAGAGATGGAGACAGCTGCACCACCTTCTCTCCAGTGAGCGCTGGAGGAGCATAGTGGAGAGTGGTGACAGATAGTTACTGCTCTCTGCTCAGTTCCCGTGGTTGGAGCCAACATGGGACAGTTGCAGAATCTCACGGCATAAAGGCAGTTATACTGCATATACTTATTTATTTATTAACCCCAAAACTTCTCCTTTCAATACCTGAATTTGAGCTGGTTTTAGCCTCCTTAGATCCTGTACTGCAGGGCTGAAGTGTGAGAGGAAGAAGCAGCAGAAGGAAGCAATCAGTTCATGTACTGACAAAGGGGCATGCAAGACAAAGGGGCATGCAGTAACAGAAAGCAGAGTGACAGAGATATGAGCTCATCGCTGTGTTGCTTCTTCTTTCACTGTTCAGTAACCAGGGTAGCCATGAGAAATGTTGGGGCCCCTTACACAGCTTTAGGCCTGGGCCCCCTTGTGGCCTGACCCCCAACATTCTCCAGAGCCAGCCCACTGGTCGCCCCACCGAATCCGCCCACAGGCCATCCCACTGAGTCCTTTGATGCACCCACTTTTATTTTAACACTCTTACACCTTTGGAGACTGGAGGAATGGATGGTGCTGGGCGTGGGTGGTGATGCGATGCGTTGTGGAGACTGGAGGAATGGATGGTGCTGGGCGTGGGTGGTGATGCGATGCGTTGTGGAGACTGGAGGGATGGATGTGCTGGGCGTGGGTGGTGATGCGTTGTGGAGACTGGAGGGATGGATGGTGCTGGGCGTAGGTGGCATGCATTGTGGAGACTGGAGGGATGGAGTAGCTGCTGGGTAGGGATGAAGATGATTGAGTTGCATTGTGAAAATGGATGAGGATGACTCTGGGTGGGGATGACAGTTACATAGTGAAGAGGCTCTGCAAAATGTAACTCTTATCTGTACCCAGTGTCATCCATTTTCACAATGCAACTCAATTATACCAGTTTGTCAGCCTCAGGGTGTCCCATCCAAGAATGAGATAAAGTCCAAATAAAATCTACAGGCAGCACAGGGGGCAAATCCCTCCCCCCATCCCCAGTCCATGCACATAAGAATGTAAAAGCATGCGTTGGGTTCACCCATGTACAATATTGATAATTGCAATTACACATATTAGGTATCGCCGTGCACACCCGAGTGAGATCAATAAAGTGAGACCTGTCAAAGCTTTTAAATGCCACCCATGGACAATTGTGGGGTATAGTTTGTCACTGTTTTACAGGCACACACAATTTTTAGTTTTAATCATTTTTTATTTAGAAGAATTTTTAAAAGTAAAAATCAACAAAGAAGGTCAAAGGTATCAATTTTGTACAATATACAGGAAAAAGTTCAGCAAAAGGCTGAAATAATAAAGTGCAACCACATAATGGGTTCCATGATGAGCAATATAAACGCCTTAAAATATAGTCCCACCATTTAAAATCAAACTGATATGCAGTCATGAAAGCTCTAACTAGGCTTACAATTTAAGTATATAGATGGACCTTGGTTGATAGTTTAGGCCCTACCACAAGATATTAAAAAGAGAAATGCTAAGAAAGACCAAAACAAATAGTAAAAGACAGGTGGGGAGAAGGGGTGATAAGCAAGGGACAGGGCAAGGGAAGGGAAGGAGCAAAATTGTTCATCATCACTTTACCTGTCCAGGAATCCAGCGCCATCCTCAACTGGGCTAGTTCTTCGCTGCTCTTTGGGTCCATGACATTGGCATATTAACTGTGTAAGCCAGCTGTGACTCCTTGCGGCTTTTACAGCCACCATCTCACTGCACACGCATGCATACTTTTTAAGTGGTTCCGCAGCCTTCTGGGATCTGTGACAGGCAAAGAGAGGGGTTGGCAGAACTTCCGCAAAACTAGGTACTCACTCCCCTCCCTCCCCCGGCGAAACTCCCCTTTTTGGGTGAAATTTCACTTTGATATATTGGAAGTTGGAAAAAAAAAACACAGATTAATTGACTGAATCAACAGGTGAAAATAAAGGGGAAAAAAAATCAAAATTTTTGTTTTTGGGATTAATACCACTTTAGGGCTTCATATTTTTTTTTGGGATGCTATGACCCAGTAATAATTTATATTAACTTATAGACCCTTGTTCAAAATCATTTAATTCTGGAACAATCCTACCAAATGTGGACTAGTGCACCCACTGCTTGCAATCCCTAAAGCAAAGGTTCAAGCAGCAGCGTGCAATTTTTAGGGCTTTGCATTTTAGGTGTCTATTTACTCAATGCAACCTTCAACTTTTCTATTTTTCAAAAATTTACCAAAATTGTCCACTATAATGTGTTTATTTAAGCACACTATAATTACATAATGTATTGTTTACTGAAAATATGGGTTTGATAAACAGCTGCACTAAAATCATGTGACATCAAAAATTGCAACTTCCACCATTTTATTAACCAGGGTCTCTACTTTCAGACAATTTCTATTCAGACAAAAGGAAGTCAAAGTGGTAAATGTAATAACCCATAACAAACAGTTATAGGTCAATGTATTGTAATGAAAAAAAAAAATTAAAAGTCCCACACCACTGGGGGACAATCTAAAAAGTAGCTAACGTGGTAACCAGACCATATCCATTGACATCAGTACTTTAAGATAGCAATACCAGTGAGCTAATCCTATTTTTCCACTTTCCTCAACAATAGGTCAAAGTATGTCGGCCTGTGATAAATTGCTGAAGACTCAAATCTGATTGGTAATATGGTAATCACCAATTATGATACTATGATAATCATATGGTATGATTGGTAATATGGTAATCATCACAGCACATTAAAAAATTAAAGTAATGCTAATTTTCTTATATGCTAGTCTATTTGTATGAGTACATTGTTAAGAACTGCATGACGCCTATTGTACAGGTAGTCATATTATGCCTCCATTACTGGATTATTTTTAAGACAGCCCTCAGCTATATTTAGAAATATATTTGCTGAGATCAGTTGTGCGCACTGGCACTGTGACTTGTGAAAGAGTTTTGCAAGAGCCTGCAGCAGGGAAGTGGTTAACCAGAGGTCCCTCCCGTCATCTCGTATGCACACATTTCCCGTGATCATTTTGTGCCAGTTCTGCTGGGTGGGGGGGGGACCATTCCCTAATCAGATGCAGGCACAGGAAAGAACTTGATTTGTCGTCTTTACTTCTGGTTAACCAACTTTGTTTTAGTTTGTCTCGAGATGTCTGAGAAAAGCAAAGCTGAAATGGTCTTTGATAGGAACCCATATAATACCAACCGGTGTGCATTTATTGTTCTCGTGGAAAAAACGTTACTTAATAAATTCCCCCTCCCACTGTGTCGTGGCACTTGAATTATTATAAACAACGTCTTACCACTGTAGCTCTCCGTGGTCCCACTGTGGAATATAAATTTAGAACATGGAACTAATTATATTTCTAATTCTGTCCATGTCGTAAAGTTTCTAATATCGCATGAAATAAAACACGTAATATACAAATTATAGGAATAAAACAGTCGTGTACCATTTCATCTCTGCAATAGTAATAACAACTAAGCTCAGAGGGGCTATAACAGCAAGGTTATATCATTTTTTTGGACGTGGCCATAGGGAAAAAATAAAGAAACCTCCACTACGATACATATGAAGGTTGCGCTGGCTAAGCGCCTTCTCAAAATGCTAATTATCTGGCTTTTTCTGTTTCAACACTTTCTGGTGTTTTAATTCAGAGCAAGTAAACCAAAAAGCAATTCCATCCTCATCAACGCAGTGTTAATTTTGACATCAAATTTCAATTTTATTTTAGTCATAGTCTTTTGACTAAAATGTCATTTTAGTTTTAGTTATATTTTGATCATCCGAATTGTTTTAGTTTTAGTCGTATGTTAGTTGGGTTTAGTTAAATTGTAAATCATTTTTTAAGAATTTCTCTAGAATTTCCAAACTTATTACTGTGACAGGTTGCGCCTGTGCCACTGTTTAAAATGGTGATTTACACCAGGTTTTGGAAGAAGCGAGCACACTAATGGCACAGGTGTGTGCTAGCTTCATATGAGAGCCAGAGTTAGAGCTCAGAGCACCACCCACCCACCCAAGGAAATCAGTGTGTGAAGGGAGCCGTGAGAGGTATGCACCACACTGTCCAGGTTAGGACTGACCAAGGCCCGAGCCTGAGAGAGAGTCCAGGGGGGATAGAGCAGCTAGGGAGCTGCAAGGAAAGACACAGAGCTGAGGTACAGCATCTGTGCACAAACACTGAGACGTGTTTGATGGTCAGGAGGACCAAAGGGGTACTACTCAGAGTGGTTAAGATGCCAGAAGAGAGCCATGAGGCAGTGAGAGGTATGCACCACACTGTCCAGGTCGGGACAGACCAAGGCCCAAGCCTGAGAGAGAGTTCAGGGGGAATAGAGCAGCTAGGGAGCTGCGAGGAAAGACACAGAGCTGAGGTACAGTGTCTGTGCATGAACACTGGGACGTGTTTGATGGTCAGGAGGACCAAAGATGTACTACTCAGAGTAGTAAAGCTAGCACAAGAGAGCCAGGAGGCTGAATGTTATGTTTGTTGCACTAATGGTTAGAGCCCCCTGCGTGGGCAGACATACCTGTGTGAACATTTTGAAGTTTCTTTAACCAATTCCTGATCGGTCTATAGCAGATTGACAGCTGGAAAGTGGTTCAGTTATCCTGACTGGGCTTCATATTATGTCCAGCAGGATAAGCCGTGAACGCGCCCACAGGGGTGTGAAGCTCGGCGATCGGTGGTGTGTGATTCTGACGGAGGCTCTTCACCATGTGATCAGCTGTGTCCAATCATATATCAGCTGTGTCCAATCCGTGTATCAGCTTTTCCTCTACTCGCGCTGACAGACGCGAGTAGGGGAGAGCCGATAGCCTGCTCTCCTGATGGGGGGGTCTGCACTGATTGATTATCAGTGCAGCCCCCCTGAGGATGCCCACCCAGGACCACCAGGGATGCCTACCCATGGCCAGCAAGAATGCCCACCCATGGCCCCCAGGAATGCCCACCTATGATAGCCAGGTAAGCCCACTAGAACTCACCAGGGACGGCAATCATTGCCTATTAGGGATGGCACTCTGTGCCCATCAGCGATTCCTGCCAGTGTCTTTGATCAGTGCTGCCTATCAGTGCCATCCATCAGTGCCCATCAGTGCCACTTATCAGTGCCCATCAGTGCCACCTATAAGTGCCCATCAGTGCCCATCAGTGTCGCCTATGAGTGCCCATCAGTGGCGCCTATAAGTGCCCATCAGTGCTGTATATCAGTGGCACCTATCAGTGCCCATCAGTACTGCCGATCAGTGCCTATCAGTGATACATATAAGTGCCACCTTATCAGTGCCATCAGTACTGCCTCATCAGTGCCCGTCAGTGCAGCCTCATCAGTGCCCATCAGTAAAGGAGAAAACGTACTTTTTTACAAAGTTTCATAACAGAAACTAAGAAAAACTATATTTCTCAAAATTTTCGTTCTTTTTTTATTTGTAGCGCAAAAAATAAAAACCCCAGAAGTAATCAAATACCACCAAAAGAAAGCTCTGCTTATACCGAAAAAAATGTTTTACATTTTTGTTTGGGCACAGCGTCGTATGACCGCAGAATTGTCATTCACAATGTGAGATCGTTGAAAGCTGAAAATTGGGCAAGAAAGCCCTGAAAACTATTTCTGGTGTGGAGTAAACTCACTGTTCTGGCACTACAATTGAGCTAAGAAACCCCAATGTGTCACATTATATACTCCTGGAGTAAAAATCTAATAATGTAGTGGGGATGGGGAAGTAAATGGGAGAGAGGGAATGCACAAGGCAGATAACTGGTCTGGCAAGGCTGTTATTTTGCTAAGCACTTCTACCTTACCGTACAGGTTTAGGAGATATTCATTTTACCTACAGGTAAGCCTTATTATAGGCTTACCTGTAGGTAAAAACGTGAAAGCGGGGTATACAACCGCTTTAAAGGCACAGCGTGATCCTGTACCTGCGTACGAACATGTGCATCAAATCCCAGCATTTTCAGGCACCCAAGGAAGAGTTGATAGCTCTCTATAATATATTGAAACAGTTGTATGATTCTAAAATTCTAATGAATAATTTGCAAATACTGTAAACTGCAAGATTGATGTTGATTGGAGCAGTGCTTAGGGGGCATGTTGGACTGCTAAAGAGCTCCCTTCTACATGTAAGCAGCAGTCCCTATCTCCTACATGTTGCCAGCACAGGGTTTTTTAAACCTTGCTGTAGCACTTGGCAGCTGAAAAAAGTAAAAGAGCATATTTTTTTACTCTATATGCAGCCTGACTGCATTAAAGTAATAAATCGAGAGATTTCAATCAAACTTTAAAGGAGAACTCCAAGATACCTATAATACAAAAGGAACTGACACCTTCATCAGGAATGTTCTCTGTTTGATGACAAAAATTGTTAATTGGGCATTGCTAGAGGTTAGCACTAAGTACCCCAGGTCACATTACTTTCTACTGGGTGACTGCATATGTCTAGAGGAGCAAATGGAGAAACAGGGGGTTATTTACTAAAGGCAAATCCACTTTGCACTACAAGTGCACTGCAAGTGCATTTAGAAGTGCAGTCGCTGTAGATCTGAGGGAGACATGCAAGAAAAATAAAAAACTGCATTTTTGCTTGTACATGATTGGATGATAAAATCAGCAGAACTTCCCCTCATTTCAGATCTTCCCCTCAGATCTAAAGCGACTGTACTTACAAGTAAGCTTCCAAGTGCACTCGCAGTGCAAGGTGGATTTGCCTTTAGTAAATAAACCCCATAGACATCATTATGTTCTAATCAATTTTGAGTGTTAGGAAGAAAGTGTGTTAAAAGCTTCTGGTTTGACACAGGCCTAGGTTGACACCAGTGCTCCTATCATATGTTTTTTCAGTTCTTTTTTATTCATAAGTTTTTTTTAGGTGTTTTCATGTTCCATCCCTTTGTTTGTAGGAGGAGAAGATGGGTTGTTACACAAAAAAAGCCTGCCAAAAACACACCAAAAATGCTTTTTTATGCACTTTTCATGTGTTCCCATTGATGTCTATGGGGCCAAAAGCGCACTATGCTGCACCAAAAGAAACATTTGCACCTTTTCAAAAATCGTACTGCACCATGTTGATGTGAACGGACACCATGGAGAGTAATGTGGTTTACATAATCGTGCAGGATAACGACAGACAGTAGAAATCGCACTAGGATGAATAGGGCCTAATGACCAAACAGCATGAAGATAGGCTTTACAGTGCCTTGAAAAAGTATTCATACTCCTTGAAATTTTCCACATTTTGTCACGTTACAACCAAAAACCTAAATGTATTTTATTGGAATTTTATGTGATAGACCAACACAAAGTGGCAAATAATTGTGAAGTAGTAGAAAAATGATAAATGGTTTTCAAAATATTTTGTAAATAAATATCTGAAAAGTGTGGCATGCATTTGTATTCAGCCCCTTTTATTCTGATACCCCTAACTAAAATCTAGTGGAACCAATTGCCTTTAGAGGTCACCTAATTAGTAAATAGAGTCCACCTGTGTGTACTTTAATCTGAAAAATAAATACAGCTGTTCTGTGAAGCCCTTAGAGGTTTGTTAGAGAACCTTGATGAACAAACAGCATTATGAAGGCCAAGGAACACACCAGACAGGTCAGGGATAAAGTTGTGGAGAAGTTAGGAGGAGGGTGGAGGGTTAGGTTGTAAAAATAATTAAATATATATAATAATAATAAAATACCCCACGTTTTGAACATCTCACAGAGTACTGTTCAATCCATCATCCAAAAATGGAAAGAGTATGGCACAACTGCAAACCTACCAAGACATGGCCGTCCACCTAAATTGATAGGCCGGGGAAGGAGAAAATAAATCAGAGAAGCAGCCAAGGCGCCCATGGTAACTCTGGAGAAGCTGCAGAGATCCACAGCTCAGGTGAGAGAATCTGTCCAACTATTAGTCGTGCACTCCACAAATCTGACCTTTATAGAAGAGTGGCAAGAAGAAAGCCATTGTTGAAAGAAAAGCCATAAGAAGTCCCGTTTGCAGTTTGCGCGAAGCCATGTGGGGGACACTGCAAACATGTAGAGGGAGGTTAGAAGAGAGAAGCTGCACTACAAAAGTCCCAATCAATCAATTTAGGAATATAAAAAAGTCCATAGTAAAAATCACTTTTTCTTCTTATTGGCACCACAGTGATTACACACAAACAGAAGAGTGCCCAACCACCGTAATAAGGATCTGCTTACCAGACGGCAAGCATAAAGGGCAGATGACAATCAAATCGGTTCCAGCAGACTGGATGGTTAAAAATCTCTCCCTCTCACCTTCTATGAAGTCCGTTTTCACTTAGGCAGGTAACCCAAAAAAAAAGAAGACTGGCCATAGCGTAACACAGTCTACAATGTTTTATTATAAAAAGGGTAATATACTTACATCTGTAAGATGAAATATTTGCATGTGTTTAAAAGCAATGACAACCGGCAGAAAACAAACGGCGCTCGTCCTCCTGGTAAATTTGTGTGGTGATGTCAGTACGTACCCTCCTCCAGACGCGTTTCGTCATGCGTGACATTGTCAATGGGGAACCAGAGGCACCAGAGGCAATATGGTTACATTTAATGAAGGTACAACATTTAGCAACTCACATGGTTGATGATTAAAAGAGGCACATCTAAGTATGCAGGCATCCAGGGTAAAATTGTCCACATAAACCATCCTCCCCACCGCCATGAACGTCATCCCTTCCACTCTGCACTCCAAGAGCAGTTCAAGCCTCGTTTTCAGATCGCTCTACTGCAAGGTAGTCTTTCCGGTCACGATTGCAGACCAACAGAGGTGAGAGACATCGGCGCGGGGCATGGTTTATGTGGACAGCTTTACCCCAGATGCCTGCATACTTAGTCATCAACCATGTGAGTTTCTAAATGTTGTACCTTCATTAAATGTAACCATATTGCTACACTTAGAGGCGCCTCTCTTGTCTTTTGTGGATGGACATTTTATGGTTACACAACCTGTTCACATTGATATCATTTTTTTATATGGCCTATAAATTGAAGGACCTATGAATAAATGGTCGTGGAACGAATCATTTCAGTTTTCATTTTTTCTTATGGGGAAATTTGCTTTGATATACAAGTGCTTTGGATTACAAGCATGTTTCTGGAACTAATTATGCTCGCAATCCAAGGTTTTACTGTACTGGGTCTTTATCATTTAACCCAGAGGGTTGAACAAAAACAACTGAGAGCTCAGGTCAGAGTCGCTGCACTAACAATCCGATGTTAGCGCAGCGACCTCCCCAGCTGTGCTATTGTGTTCTGACAGGGGGACACCCCCCCCGCCATTGACTGAGAGCACTGATTGGTAGCTGGTCAGCTGACCTTTTTCAGTCATGACCCTTTGACAGAAGTCAGCCGAACTTCTGTAAGACCGGCTGCAGTACACACGGGCCAAATGTCGGCCGGCTTCTATTGAACCTGCCGATGCTGTCCGACATTTGGCCCGTGTGTACTAGGCTTTACTATTTGTTTCCACAATGAAAAGCATTCCAAGATTGGAGGTTGTGGCCCTTTCATTCATCTGTCCATAATCTGTTCATAGAACGCTTTTCATTGTGGGCATAATCATTTAAACAGGCAGCAATTGCATCTGGCAAATAATTTTGTATAAAGTATAAGTGATTTATTTTCTAGGTCCCTTTGCTATGAAAGAAATTAGGATTATCTAGTGCCATTGATTTAGAAAATACAGTGATCAATAACTGCTGTGCATTTGAAGGTATATTCCAATGAAGCTTGAGACTTTTGCATAAAATGCAATCCATCTTGGCATTGATAGCACAGGGAACCCTGAGAAATAAAAGCCTCTTGCTGCTTTTTGGTAACCCTGAGGTCCAGGAGCCTTATTCCCAACCTGGTATTCTGTAGGCCAGAGATTCTCAACATCACCCTTTAAAGTCTCTTCAAATATGTACACCACATTGGGAAATAAATGGAACAAGCTGTCCCGATTATAAAATCCTAAAAGTATTGCATGTAGAGGGCTTTAGTTCAAAGGTAGAGAGGTTGCATAGAACAAAATGACCACCAATGGCCTTCTGAAAACTGATACAGGACATTATAAAACTTCTGAAAACTGTCATATGACATTATAAAAAATATATATTATTTTCAGAATAGACCTGTAGACATCAGCACGTTGGCACGTTTCCCTGCAAGTAGGTGATACTTTTCATGTGGTTAACTGAATATATTTGAGGCGCAATCTTTCCAGACCTAAAGAAAGAAACATTTTTTTAAAGCTTGTTCCTCTAAATATATTCAGTTACCCACATGAAAGTTATCATCTATATATTTTTACTTTCCTACTACTACCCATGACTAACATGGTGTGACATTTTACTGCTTGCAATACGTTATGTGTTTATATGCATGTTACTAAACAAGTGTTACTAAACCCAGGACCCTGCATTCACTATATCTGGTCTCCCACAGTACACAGAACATGGAAATGCAATTATTTTAGTAAATTTAAACTGCTAAATACCTTTTTTCTCATCAGCACTATATAACAGTCTTGAGACTTCTATCAGTGTCCGACCGAGCACTGCTTAAGGCTTGTAGGAGGCGTTTTCATTCTCCTGTGACTATCCTATGAGGCTGCATGACCCATGACCCTCTGTCTGGACAGTGCTGATTGACCCTGTGCTGATCGCTTGCACCCTCCGAAATAAAAACTTTCTAGCAATACACACCAAACTGAGCATGTGTAGAATACCCCCAAGGCTCTGTACTGTCAGAAGATGGATTGGGGACAGTGGAAGAAGGGGAGGAGCGGGGAAGATAGGATTAAACAGCAATTTTACACAATGCACAGGATTAACCCCTTAGGTTCCACAGTGATTATAACAAGCATGCTTTACTGCATATACAGACTGATTTTACTGTTGTGGGTTTAGTAACACTTTAACTAAGGGCTGTATAATGGTTATGTGATGGGGCTCTATCACCTGTGTCTCTACACAAGTGCCTTTTATTAAATGATTTTAAGCATGGGATATAGTCATAGAAGGTGGGTCTTGGCTTGTATGTATGAATCCATTTCTCTGTATTTTCAAGGTCTGAAAAAAAGGCTATGAAAGATTGCTATATGCTGTTCCGTTTCTCACTTACATAGTGGGTTCAGGGAAGGGTGATCACCACACTGACATTTTTGAAATGCAGACAGGAGCAATACGTGTGACGCGATGCTAATCAGTTACAGGCACAGGAAAGAAGCTGATTTGTCAACTTTACTTCTCGTTGAACATTTTCCACTGAACCTTGGGAACCAGAATCAAAAGCTTTCCGCTATTTAATAGGATAGACCTCATACATTCTGTATTTCTTCCAGAGATTTATGATTGATACCATACGTAATGTTAACTAGTTAATCGTCATATCTTCCATGTAAATCTGATGCATCATGCTTTACTGTATTGGATCTATCAAGTCTTTTGTACCATGCAGTCAGTTTTGATAAATCTCATGCTTTGAGAAAAATACATAACACTGCAATCAGTTTGTTACATAGATTGGCAAAAAACATCTGCTGTTTTTGGTTGTACCCCCACTATCAAATGCCATTACATGATATAGTCAGGCAAAGAAAGGAAATTGGCCTGATGACCCTCATCAACAGCCAGACATCTCTAAAAATGGCAAACGTGCTTTTAAACTGGTACGTATGAACACAAAATTGCGCTGTGAAGCATTAAAGCAGCTGGCACAACAATAGATATAAATTGTGCATTAATAAATAGTAAACAGCGTCAGATGTGGCAAAACTCATGGGGCGGACCTGTCGATTGTGATGTCATCAAGCTTTTCGTAAGCAGGAAGTGATTTGTCTATCTCCTCTGATTGCTTGTTTCTTTCAATGCTTTTAACTTATGAATTTGTAAGTAGTCTGTACATGTTTTTAATAAATATTATATACAGTTGTACGCTATGTGGTTTCCCCATGTTCTTTGCATGTTGATATGGGGTATCTCCGTTTGCGAATGTAACACATATATGGATATGCTGGTGACTCAGAAAATGTCTATCTTCCATACCGATGACCATTGAGATTCATGTGCCTTTTTGACTCTTTCTTGGTTAAAAGAGTCCACTAAATCAGATAGGAGTTTTTATTGTACACTGAGGTGGTGGTGCGCTCAAAGACGTTGTGGTGTCCGGAACATCAACTGATTGTGTGGATCAAGATTCCTTTTACTGATTCACTCTTCACTTTGGGACTACACAGATAACCAATATTTCTCTGTGGGACTATATATTTTTTTTTTTTACTTTATTGTGTATTAACACTGGATTTATTTCACATATATTTTATGCTTATACCTTACATACTGTAAGTTTAATGTTTAGCGCGGCACCTTTGGTTTACTCAATTTGTTTATGCTAAAATGTTTAGCAGACATAATTTAGAGAGGAAAGGTTAAATTCAAACACAGATATGAAAGGACCTTCAGACACCAAAAACACTAAAAAAATGTTGAGTGTAGTGAGTTAATATGAAGAGCAGGTACATCACAGACATCCCATTGTCTCATTTCAGGGAGCTGACGCTTTGCGTCGGCGCCGCCCCCCCCCCCCCCCATTTAATGCAGCCTTACCAGTGCCAATTAAATGCAGCCTTACCAGTGACAATTAAATGCAGCCTGATCAGTGCCAATTAAATGCAGCCTCATTAGTGCCCATCAGTGCAGTGAATTCTAGAAGCTATCCACTCTACAAACAAGTGGTTACTGCCCCCACCTGTAACTGGTCACTGCAGCAAAGAGCATTGGAAAGGCAACGCAGTGGTCCTTGCAGTAACCAGTGACAGGGGGGGGGGGGCAGTAGCCACTTGTTTGTACTATGAATTATATTGGCCAGGCAACGCACTGACACCTTTGCTGACATAGTGTTATGGGCTGGGTGTCCAGTGTGCCCCTGTGCCTTTAAGGAGGGGTGGGCTCCCTCCAGGTTTATCTACCGTACACATTGTTGGAGACTCACAGAAAGAATTTAGGTACACAGAAATAGGGTGCCTTGCCGGGGCTCTGTGGCTTACGCATGTATTTGCAAATGTGTGCAACTAAACGCCTGTTTTTAACGCATATTGTTGGACAGGTCAATTTGGTTGGTCGCAGGCTGTTCGGTACGGTGAGCTTGGAAATGTCTTTGTTTTTTTTTAAAAACATATCCACTCACCTTTGATAACGCCGTGTGGGTGGGGTGAAACGCATCAAGTGACCATGAGTGGTGACAGTATATCCCGCTGGTGAGACGCACGGCAAGGTGAACTTCCGGTTTCGGTTTTCTATGCTTGTATACCTTCATACAAATGTGAGTGGATACATTTTTAACCTGTTTTTAAGTAATAAATAGAATTACGCTATGTGGATCTCTTTTGCCATTTTATCAACATATATGCATGAGAACTTTACCTCCCTAAACACTGAGGAGCCAAACCAGTGAGGAGGACAACAAGTAACAACAGACCAAGGATACTTATAAAGCACATTTGACTCTTGTCACTGGGGGTTCATAACAGCTGGTGAGTAAGTGGGCACGCTAAAGGGGAGCATGAACTGCACATTATTTGAATCTACAGCACTTTGGAACTTTTGCCAATCATGAAGGTCTAATATCACAGACTTTTTTTTGAAGATTATGTTGATGCATTTATGTACTATTTTTTTTATATATATAGATTATTAGGAATTACTTGGTTTACACATTAATCACAAAGTCTATCAGGGGGTAGGTCCCCCAATTCTGTGTAGCACAAGTTAACAGGAAATATCTTGTTAGGTAGCTTGCATATTTATAATTTGCTGTTTTTATATCAATAAATATAATAACATCCTGTCACTAGCTATCCATATGTAAAGTAAAACCAAACCATTGATATATTACTGGCACCTAATATGCCTGTTGATGATGATTTTCACAGCATTGTGAAGGGGGTATAGGGACATATTGGGTAATCCATTGGGGGTTTTGTAAATGTGAAAAGGTTAAGAAATCCTTATATAATACCTTGAGGGTGGTGAAAGAGTAAAGAGTGAACCTTTAGCTTACAAAAAGCCTCAGAAACTGGAATCAAATGCTTTACGAAGAAGATCAAAAGAAAGCAACATTTTTCCTGTCTATACTTTAGTTTCAATTAGAATATTCAGCTAAAACAAGGTATATTGCTTCCCTTATATGTTCTGGGGCTTGTCTGCCAAGGATAAATCCCATAAATCCCACCTAATTAGGATGGACATATTGCACTAAGAAAATTTAAAGTAAATGGATTTTGGTTAAGAATTAAGATCTAATTTTATCAAATAAGTAGGGTGATATTTGCCTGGCTTTGAAATTGAAATCTTTTAAGCAAATTGGTCATCAGAAGTTATAGTTCCCTGATCCTTTTTTGTGCTTACCAATTGGGGGGGGGGGGGGGGTTACTCCCACAAATTTCCTATAAACTGCAAAACTCACTGGACCAGACCTTCAACTTGACTCCTTCTGTGCTCCTTCCAGAGGATTCCTGTGATTCAAGTCCTGCCACAAACTTGGCCCTACCGCTAAACGCAGGCACCAGCCAGACATTTACTGATACTTCAGTTAGTGAGTGCTGTATTATTGTTCCAGTCTGGTGAGATTTGAGGGACAGAAATCCACTATAAGGTGTATAGCAGAACCAAGCAAAGGGCTCATGTGCATGTAAGACCTTATCTATTTTAGATCTAGAGCGATTTGGTGAGTGAGGTGGAAAAGATATTGGGAGAATACAAGCTGACTGTTATTTCATCATCTATGAATTTGGTCTAATATTTAAGAATTGTATTAAAGATTTATTCTGTAGGAATGTTTCAGGACTTGATATTTTACATACCTCCACATATTACTGTGGACAACAGCATAGAATGATGTAAGTTCCTTCCACTGCATTTCTTGGAAGGGTGTGAACATGCTAACCCTTGCACGCCTATTCTAGACGAGTGGCTCACTAGCTCAAAAAGCTTGCAAATCAGCAATCGCAGCTACCATGTATCTATTCTCACAGATTTGGTTAGTAGATTGAAGAGATTCAGATTCATAGCCATAGAGGGTTATTTACTAAAATCGGGTGCAACTCTGCATAGAAACCAACCAGCTTCCAGGTTTTTTTTTTACAAAGTTTAAAGCGGGGGTTCACCCACACCGCCAAAAAAAAAAAATATTAAAAGCCAGCAGCTACAAATAATGCAGCTGCTGACTTTTAATACATGGCCACTTACCTGTCCCAGGGTCCAGCGATGTCGGCAGGGGACGCCGAGAAACCGCTTGGTTCTTGGCAGCTGCCGCCGCCATCCTGGGTGAGGGAATCAGGAAGTGAAGCGTTGCGGCTTCACTTCCCGGTTCCCTACTGCGCATGCGCGAGTCGCGCTGCGCGTCCCAAGTGGTCCCCGCTCTCTCCTGGGAGCTGTGTGTTCCCAGCAGACAGCGCGGTGGGGACGGGAAGAGGCATAGACTCCCATGGGAGTCTATGCCAGAAGTGGGTGCAAATACCTGTCTTAGACAGGTATCTGCACCCCCCTCCCCCCTGAAAGGTGCCAAATGTGACGCCGGAGGGGGGGAGGGTTCCGAAAAGCGGAAGTTCCTTTTTTGTGTGGAACTCTGCTTTAATTAAACAATCTGATTGGCAACAATGCACAACTGCACCAGATTTTGAGTGCACCTATTTCAGTAAATCTCCTCCATAGTGTCAGTGTGTTGGAGCTGATAATAGTGAGAGGACAAAGAGAGCTTGTTTGTTAGGGACAGTTTAACATAGGTGATGTAATGAGCTGTGCTTGAGTTTTGTGTGTTACAGTAACTGCAACAAAACAGGCCTTAATGTGAAGACACAATGCACAGGCAGCCATCTTCCAAAACAATTAGCACTACAGCCCTCAGGTATAGGTGGGTATCAAGTGGTACCAAAGATTGATGGCAGCATAAACAGGTCTAAAAGCAGACACAAGTCACAGGGAGGTGTCATCATTTTGTATTTACTGTAAAATCTGGTGCTTGAACTTCAATGAAGTAGAGCAAGTACAAAAATCCTGTTTTCTTTCTTGTTCATTAACTACTTTAGTACTAGGCTGCCATACCCCTTCATTACCAGGTCATTTGTAGGTTTTCAGTACTGCGATAGTTTAACTGACATAAATAAATAAATAAATTTACTTTCTCTTATATAACATAAAATAAACAAATAAAAAAATGCCTGGACAGTACAAAAACCACCAAAATTACCCCTGTAGCATCCTCTACCATAGGTAGGTGGTAGAGTGAGGATTTTCAGGTATAGAACTGTCAGTACAGGTACATATAGGCAGAACTATGCTTCAGGCTAGACCTGTTTGTTTTGACCTGGGGGCAGGGAGTGGTTAGTGTAGCAGTGGGTGTGACCACCTGTGCTTCAGTGCTTGGGCGCCTCGCCTGCTTCCAGGAAAGACTGTTCTGGAAGAGGGGCAGGGCCTAGAACTGGAGTGGCAGGCAGCTCATGTGAAGAGCCCTGACCAATCCCCAACTGGAATTGGCAGGGGGCAGGCCTCCCATATAAGCTGAGGTAACAGGCCACTGGGAGGAGTTGTTGGCCGGGAGAACTGGAGAATGGAGTACTAGACAACAGCAGGAGGGGACCCCCATCTGGGGGGGGGGGTACGCCGATCGCGGGAGGAGGCCCGGGAGAACTGTGAGGGAACTTCACCCTTACACGGTCATGGGTGAAGTCCTCATCTTTACTCGGTCATTAATGAGGAGTTCCTGGAGCAGAGAAGAGAAGAGGATGTGTCAAGAAACATAATGTGCTACAGAATAAGTTTGTGCAGGAGGGAAGCATTCCTGGGAGCAATAGTCTGCAGGAGTTATGCAGAGGAGGAGCAATAATCTGCATGGTGATACAGGGAAAGGACTGTAGATGTTATACATGTGCATCATTTCTTCAAGGCTCAAACGAAGTTCTAATTTATAAATATGATGGAAAAGTAATTCGATCTATGGGCATCCCATATATGCTTTCCCTCAACCAAGTTATATCCCCCCATTAAACAAAAACAAAACAAAGCAAATGACTGTTCATTGTCTCAGAAGCAATATATGGAGGTCTGGCAGCTGGGTGATATGGTGGATGTTAGTTACCAGTGGCAACACACCACTACATTTGGAGGTCCCACTGAGATCCGCCTTCACAGTTAACCTGCTGGTCGTCGCCCCTAGCAACCATCAGAGAGGGGGGACTTTGCCTGTTTTGCCAAGTTTGGTGTATAATGAGGAAAGGACTATGTTTGCCTTCAAAATGGACTTTTGCCACATGCTGTTGCTCATAGCAACCAAATCCAAGCTTGTTGCCAAGTATTGTTGCCCATAGCAACCGTCAAGGATCAGCGCTGCCATCACGCCCCTGCACCCAGTTGCCTCAATGGCCACACACTACAGCGATAAGCCCTGCAACCAGTGACTGTAACCATGTCCTATCACCTGTGGCAACCACGGCGAGCAATGACTCTCCGGATTAAAAATATGTGCTCTGTATGGCGCGGGCATTACACACTGCATTGCAGGAAATTCAAGTGACTTTATTAATCCTGCTTAATACAGTAAAATGAGTTTGTGAATGTTTGCTGTTGCCCCTAGTAATGGAATGCAACGAGGGGGTGTCTATGGCGGGATGCTGCACGGTCAGTCCCATACAGTAGGATGTTACAGGAGAGACTTTACTATGTTAATGGCGATTGCTGTATAGTTTTCCTGCCTTCAGTTTCCAGCCTCAGTGAAGCAGTTTCTAAAAATTCCAGCCTGGACAGTGTCTGCAGTTCATCAGTGCCTGCCACCAGGTGTCACTGCAACGCATGCTGCTTGAAGCCTGTTTATAGTTACTTGCACGCTGAATCAGGGCTTTTTTTCTGCCGGAACGCGGCGGAACGGCGTTCCGCCACCTCTGGCAGCCTTCTCCTCTCCCCAGTCACTGAACACAGAAGGCGGTAGAGGAGGTAGGCACTACTTTCTTCCCCCACTGGCTTCTGTGTCCTATTGTCGTGTAAGTCAGTCCCCACACTGCGACCGCTGCATTATTTTTTTAACTTTTTGTGGCGCTTCGGGAGTTGCGGATTCCGTCCCGCCCTGCCCCACAGCTCCCGTCTGTCCCGCCCTGCCACGCGGCTTCCATCCCGCCCTGCTCCGCGGCTCCAGACCGTCCCGCCCTGCCCCGTGGCTCTCATTCCGCTCTGCCATGCCTCCCTGTAGCTGAGAGCCGAGTGAAGTGTTCGGCCGGAAAAAAGCCTGCATGCTCAAAACGGATCAATGATAGCTGCACCGCAAGCTATGGAGAACAGGTGAGTGCACTAAAAACTATGGAGGGGGGGTGTTGGGGGGCGAGTGGCATCTGCAGGGGAGGTGACAGCTGTGGACTGCAGTGGGGGTGAATTTGTGAAGGGGGTGTGAAGTTGTTAAAGCTGGAAAGAGGGAGAGGTTGTGCAAAGTGAGAGCTGAGTAGTGCTGAGGGGGGGAAGGTGATACAGTGGCAAGAGCTTGTAGGGGGGGCTGGTAGGTTGTTTGAAGGTGTAGTTGTGGACTGGGAGTGTAAGCTGTAGATGTAGGGGCTGCAGAGTTAAATTGTTGACAGGGGGTACAAAGGTGAGTTGTGGGGGGTGCTAAGATGACATGTGGACATGGGTGCAGAATTGAGGAGGGACAGGGGAAGAAAGAGGTGTGTTGCGGACGGAGGGAGTAGCAAATCGGGGGAAGAAGTGGTGAGTAGCGAATGGGGGAGAGAAGTGTTGAGCTGCGGGGGAAGAAGAGGTGAGCTGTGGACTGAGGGAAGAAGAGGTGAGCTATGGGGGGAAGAAGAGGTAAACCGTGGACAGGAGAGAAGAAGAGGTGAGCCGTGGACAGGAGAGAAGAAGTGAGCCGTGGACATGAGAGAAGAGGTGAGCCGTGGACAGGAGAGAAGAAGAGGTGAGCCGTGGACAGGAGAGAAGAAGAGGTGAGCCGTTGACAGGAGAGAAGAAGAGGTGAGCCGTGGACAGGAGGTTGGAAGAGATGAGCCGTGGACAGGAGGGAAGTAGAGGTGAGCAGTGGACAGGAGGCTGGAAGAGGTGAGCCGTGGACAGGAGGGAGGAAGAAATGAGCCGTGGACAGGAGGTTGGAAGAGTGAGCCGTGGACAGGAGGTTGGAAAAGATGAGCCATGGACAGGAGGTTGGAAGAGATGAGCCGTGGACAGGAGAGAAGAAGAGGTGAGCCGTGGACAGGAGAGAAGAAGAGGTGAGCCGTGGACAGGAGAGAAGAAGAGGTGAGCCGTGGACAGAAGAGAAGAAGAGGTGAGCCGTGGACAGGAGAGAAGAAGAGGTGAGTCGTGGACAGGAGAGAAGAAGAGGTGAGCCGTGGAAAGGAGGTTGGACAAGATGAGCCGTGGACAGGAGGGAAGAAGAGGTGAGCAGTGGACAGGAGGGAAGAAGAGATGAGCCGTTGACAGGAGGGAAGAAGAGGTAAGCAGTGGACAGGAGGGAAGAAGAGATGAGCCGTGGACAGGAGGGAAGAAGAGGTGAGCCGTGGACAGGAGGTTGGAAGAGATGAGCCCTGGACAGGAGGTTGGAAGAGATGAGCCGTGGACAGGAGGGAAGAAGAGGTGAGCAGTGGACAGGAGGGAAGAAGAGATGAGCCATGGACAGGAGTGAAGAAGAGGTGAGCAATGGACAGGAGAGAAGAAGAAATGAGCCGTGGACAGGAGAGAAGAAGAGGTGAGCCGTGGACAGGAGGGAAGTATAGGGGAGCTGCGGACAGGGGAAAGAAGAAGAAGTGAGCTGCAGATGGGGAGAAGAAGAGGTAAGCTGCAGATGGGGGGAAGAAGAGGTGAGCTGTGGACAGGGTAAAAACTAGGTGAGCTGTGGAAAGGGGAAAGAGGTGAGCTGTGGATGGGGGGAATAAGAAGTGAGCTGTGGATGGGGGGAATAAGAAGTGAGCTGTGCATGGGGGGAATAAGAAGTGAGCTGTGCATGGGGGGAATAAGAAGTGAGCTGCAGATGGGGGGAAGAAGAGGTGAGCTGTGGAAGGGGGGCATAGGTCATCTGTGGACAAGGTTTGCAGAGATGAGGTTTGAATGGGGGGCACAGAGGTAAGCAATAGATGGTTACATTGGGGGAGATATGCAAGTACTGTCCGCTTATTTTTTTTTTCTGTGCCATGTGTGATATACACACCTTATCACTGCAGAGTACACTTTTTTGAGCCCTGTGTGTTATGCGCTCCTTAGTGCCGCACTCTGTGCCTTTTGGGCCTACGTGGATTTGGCGCTGCTTTACTTCTCTCCCCATGGAACGACAGGATTGTGGGTGGAGAGTTGGCTGCGGAGGGTGAGTTCCTGCACCTTTTATCTGAGAAAAAAAGCCCTGCGCTGAACCAACAAGCGTGTGGGCAGAGTCATGCCCCAGTGGAGAACAGTGAAGGAGATCAGCGTGCTGCGCGCCAGACACGAGGTGGGTGAAGATGGCGGAGGGCGGTCGGAGGATGCCCGCTATGCAGTGCTCGCCCAAAATGCAGGATCGGGTGCTGGTCGACACCGGCATCTGGCTGGAGCTCTGTGTAGGACTTGCCTTGGGGGTGATCGGAGGAGTGGAGTGGTTGTGTGTGCTATGCCCCAGGTGCCATATACCCACAACCGGAGTCAACGCCTAGGCCCGGTGCGGTCATTGTGGGCAGCCATTAACCCGCTTAGGGCCGGTGCAGCGGGAATCGAGATACTATTCCATACACCTGCTCACAGGACTGTGCATGCCGCAACCGCAGGAAATTCAGAGGGCCGGAGAGGGCTGAGGATCACCTGCCAGTGATGGAGGAGAGCTGCCATCAGGTATGTCCACCTCAGAGGTCCGGGACATATTGGAAAAGAAGACTGTTGCGGAGACCCGTGGCCTGGCCAGGGGCCCGGAGGTTGCAGGAGTCAGTGTGCAGCCTCTGGTTGATCTCACTGAAGAGCCGGCTCCAAGTAAGACCCTTGCTGTGCCCATCCGGAAGGAGCACATGCTGCAGGAGGAGGAAGGACCCACAATCCCCAGCATGGAACCCAGTGCAGACCAGCAGACTTTTTGTCAATCAGCCTACCACTACCCAGACCAGGGCACTCACATACAGGCAGTGGGTTATCAAGGCCCCAGATGCCTGTGTCCTGTCTGGACTTTTGAAAGTTTTATTACCTTAATGAAAAGAATGCATTAAGATAAAAAAATCGGTTGACTTTATAACCACTTGACAGCTGGTCCAACTTGAGTTTATAGTGATACTAAAGCTTAAACTTTTTTTTAGTAAAATAAAAAATATGTTATATTTACCTGCTCTGTGCAACGATATTACACAGAGTGGTCTCCCTCCAGCGCTGTCCACTCATCCTTCCTCCAGGTGCCTCCTCAGTAGGGATGAGCTTCGAGTTCGAGTCGAACTCATGTTTGACTCGAACATTGGCTGTTCGCAAGTTCGTCGAACAGCGAACAATTTGGGATGTTCGCGGCAAATTTGAATGCCGCGGAACACCCTTTAAAAGTCTACGGGAGAAATCAAAAGTGCTAATTTTAAAGGCTTATATTCATGGTATTGTCATAAAAAGTGTTTGGGGACCTGGGTCCTGCCCCAGGGGACATGGATCAATGCAAAAAAAAGTTTTAAAAACGGACGTTTTTTCGGGAGCAGTGATTTTAATAATGCTTAAAGTGAAACAATAAAAGTGTAATATCCCTTTAAATTTCATATCTGGGGGGTGTCTATAGTATGCCTGTAAAGGGGCGCATGTTTTCCGTGTTTAGAACAGTCTGACAGCAAAATGATATTTCAAAGGAAAAAAGTAATTTAAACTACTCGCGGCTATTAATACATTGCCGGGCCGACAATACACATAGAAGTTCATTCATTTGTAGAGGAGAACCGCACTCTGCTTACAATTTAGTGCCAGCAATCAGGTCTTCCCACCGACCTTGTATATAGAAAAAAAGTCGAAGAGGTTGCTGCACTTAAAAACTTCTTTGCTTTATTTCACAATATCTTCAGGAGAGATTTACAAAGCAAGTATAATCCTTTCAAGCAATATCACAGGCAAGAAATGCCTACACAGTTTCAGACATGAGTAAATTCAGATATGGATGGATGGATGGATTACGTCTCGGGCTAGTCAGCTTACTCCCTTCCTAAGATCCATTGAAGCACATCTGAGGGTTTCAATCCAATCATTCATTTAAATACAAGTTTAGTGTATAGAAGTTCATTGATAAAAACGGCATGGGAATTCCCCACAGGGGAACCCCGAACCAAAATAAAAAAAAAATGACGTGGGGGGGTCCCCCTAAATTCCATACCAGGCCCTTCAGGTATAGTATGGATATTAAGGGGAACCCCGGCCAAAAAAAAAAAATGGCGTGGGGTCCCCCTCAAAATCTATACCAGACCCTTATCCGAGCACGCAACCTGGCAGGCCGCAGGAAAAGAGGGGGGGACGAGAAAGCGCCCCCCCTCCTGAACCGTACCAGGCCACATGCCCTCAACATTGGGAGGGTGCTTTGAGGTAGCCCCCTAAAACACCTTGTCCCCATGTTGATGAGGACAAGGGCCTCATCCCCGCAACCCTGGCCGGTGGTTGTGGGGGTCTGCGGGCGGGGGGCTTATCGGAATCTGGAAGCCCCCTTTAACAAGGGGACTCCCAGATGCCAGCCCTCCCCCTGTGTGAAATGGTAAGGGGGTACCCCTACCATTTCACTAAAAAAACTGTCAAAAATGTTTAAAATGACAAGAGACAGTTTTTGACAATTCCTTTATTTGCTTCTTCTTTCTTCTATCTTCCTTCGATTTCTTCCTCCATCTTCTTCTTCTTCTGGTTCTTCTTCCGGTGTTCTTGTCCGGCATCTTCCTCCGCGGCGTTGGCGTCTTCTTCCCTTCTTCTCCTCGGGCTGCTCCACATCCATGATGGCATGGAGGGAGGCTCCCGCTCTTCTCTTCATCTTCTTCTCTTCATCTTCTTCTCTTCATCTTCTTCTCGGGCCGCTCTGCATCCATGATGGTATGGAGGGAGGCTCCTGCTGTGTGACACTTCTCCTCTTCTGATGGTTGTTAAATAACGGGGGGCAGGGCCACCCAGTGACCCCGTCCCCCTCTGACACACTGGGACTTGACGGGACTTCCCTGTGGCATTCCCCGTGATGCCACAGAAAAGTCCCGTCACCGGGTGGCCCCGCCCCCCATTATTTAAGAACCATCTGAAGAGGAGAAGCGTCACACAGCGGGAGCCTCCCTCCATGCCATCATGGATGCGGAGCGGCCCGAGGAGAAGAAGAGAAGAAGACGCCGACGCCGCGGAGGAAGATGCCGGACGAGAACACAGGAGGAAGAACCAGAAGAAGAAAAAGATGGAGGAAGAAACCGAAGGAAGATAGAAGATAGAAGATAGAAGAAAGAAGAAAGAAGAAGCATTTAAATAAAGGAATTGTCAAAAACTGTCTCTTGTCATTTTTAACATTTTTGACAGTTTTTAAGTGAAATGGTAGGGGTACTACCATTTCACACAGGGGGGAGGGCCGGGATCTGGGGGTCTCCTTGTTAAAGAGGGCTTCCAGATTCCGATAAGCCCCCCGCCCGCAGAGCCCCACAACCACCGGCCAGGGTCGTGGGGATGAGGCCCTTGTCCTCATCAACATGGGGACAAGGTGTTTTGGGGGGCTACCCCAAAGCACCCTCCCAATGTTGAGGGCATGTGGCCTGGTACAGTTCAGGAGGGGGGGCGCTCTCTCGTCCCCCCTCTTTTCCTGCGGCCTGCCAGGTTGCGTGCTCGGATAAGGGTCTGGTATGGATCTTTAGGGGGACCCCACGCCGTTTTTTTTATTTTGGCGCGGGGTTCCCCTTAAAATCCATACCAGACCTGAAGGGTCTGGTATAGATTTTGAGGGGGACCCCATGCCATTTTTTTTTACATTTTCACCGGGGTTCCCCTTAATATCCATATCAGACCTGAAGGGCCTGGTATGGAAATTAGGGGGACCCCCCACGTCATTTTAAAAAATAAATTTTGGTTCGGGGTTCCCCTATGGGGAACTTCCATGCCGTTTTTATCAATGAACTTCTATGTGTATT
This sequence comes from Lithobates clamitans, assembly GCA_037952925.1. Classification (NCBI taxonomy): domain Eukaryota; kingdom Metazoa; phylum Chordata; class Amphibia; order Anura; family Ranidae; genus Lithobates; species Lithobates clamitans. The sequence goes on from JBBGZY010001303.1 coordinate 1,453,409, forward strand.
GTCGGACCGGCAATGCATTAATAGCCACAAGTAGTTTTAAATGACTTTTTTCCTTTGAAATGTCATTTTGCTGTCAGACTGTTCTAAACACAGGAAACATGCGCCCCTTTACAGGCATACTATAGACACCCCCCAGGTACGAAATCCAAAGGGATATTACACTTTTATTGTTTCACTTTAAGCATTATTAAAATTACTGCTCCCGAAAAAACTGCCGTTTTTAAAACTTTTTTTTGCATTGATCCATGTCCCCTGGGGCAGGACCCAGGTCCCCAAACACTTTTTATGACAATAACTTGCATATAAGCCTTTAAAATTAGCACTTTTGATTATTCATGTTCGTGTCCCATAGACTTTAACGGTGTTCGAACAAATTTTTTGCCTGTTCGCATGTTCTGGTGCGAACCGAACAGGGGGGTGTTCGGCTCATTCCTACTCCTCAGCAAGCCGGGGTGCTAAAGGGACACTCATTTGCGCTCTCCCAAGCTGGGCTGTGTGCATCCATAGACACACACATTGCCTGTGAGCAATGCCCCCCCTCCCTCCACATTTTGGGAAATTTCTTGAATCAGTGAAAGAAAATTCCCTTTACTTCAAAATAAAGTGATTAATACATTGATTTTGGTAACCAGAAAAATCTTCCACAGGACTGGGTGTATAGCCATGTGAGGTGACTTTTCTCATCTCCCTTTAGATGTTTAAGAGATCTTCCAGTATATGTCTAGCCAAATAACTAAACTCAGGACTGAGCTGTCATTACCTAAACTGCACTTCCATTTTATCACATTTTATCACGTTCTTGGCATACAAAACCTGCTAGACACACCACTTATTTCTTTGTATTAGTGGCACATATGTTTATTTTTGATCACCACTTCCTTACCTAGCCTGACCAAGGCTGTCACCAGGCAAGCACAGGAATCAACAATCAAGATACAAAGCTTAAATGTGGTCAACAGATTCAAGAAACTTATAGGCGGCAGACTTGTTGGGTGCTTTAATTAACATTGATAATAAATAAGGGCAATGTTGCAAACAGGATATATATACAGGAAGCTCATTGCAAAGATCATAAAAATGTGGCTTTTTACAGTGGAAAATTATCAATCTCTAAGTATTATGGGGCATCAAACTTTACATAATGCATCAACATCCACATGTAGGACACCCAACGTTAGAGGTGATTTATTCTTCCAAAGCAAATACACTTTTGCACACTGGTACTGACTAGTATTCCGATGTTTCTCTTCTTTCTCAATTTCTCTCCATCACCCAGCTAATGTCACTCCAGTGCTGAGGGAGAGGGGAACAAGAGGGTCAAACAAGGATGCTGTGGAGGCAACAGGCATCCTCCTTATTAACTGATAATGTCATCGGGTGTTAGGATGCCAGTGTCTAGAAAGTCATAATGAGGCATAATGAAAACCCGTGGCTTTGTGTAACTAAAAGGCAGGCTTGATCCACCTGCTGACTTGTATACATTTTTTTATCAATTTTTAGGCATTTTGCCAAGGCACCCCTGAAGAAACCTCAAGGCACCCCAGGGGGCATGGGCACCCTGGTTGAAAAAGGCTGATCTAGATGTTCAAAAATGTAAGACGTTCAAGACACCAGGGGGTCTATGTATAAAGATTTCCCTGAGCAAATGTGACACACATTCACACAGCTCCAGGAAAATATTAGATATTCTTTGGTATAAAACTCATATAACAATCTCAAATGATCATTATTGCCATCTGGTTGCCAAAATTCCTTTTTTCCCTGATTTAGGTACAGTAAAACATTGGCTTGAGAATAACTTAGTTTTAGAGAGTTTTGCAAGACAAGCAAAATGTTTTTTTATAAATTTTGACTTGATATACAAGCGATGTCTTGATATACAAGTAGCGTCATGTCACAACTGAGTATAAAAAAGAAAAGAGGTGCCTCTAAGTCTGGCAAGATAGTTACATTTAATGAAGGTACAACATTTAACAACTCACATTGTTAATGATTAAAACAGGCACATCTAAGTATGCAGGCATCCGGGGTAAAGCTGACCACATAGACCATCCTCCACACCACCATCGACGTCATCCCTTCCACAATTAGGGTTGCCACCTCATTCCTTTAAAACCGAACACACATTAATTACGCAGGTTCTGTGGCTGATTAAGTTGGTAATTAAACTCACTTGGTGCTTTATCTTCATTTAATTAGCCTAAGAACCTGTGTAATTCATATGTGTTCGGGTTTAAAGGGATGAGGTGGCAACGCTAACCACGATGCGCTCCACGAGTGCTTCAAGCTTCACTTTCAGATCGCTATACTGCAGGTTAGTCTTCCCGGTCACAATTGCAGACTGACAGCGGTGAGAGCCGGAGGATGGTCTAAATGGACGGCTTTACCCTGGATGCCTGCATATTTAGATGGGCCTCTTTTAATCATCAACCATGTGAGTTGCTAATTGTTGTACCTTCATTAACCACTTGCCGACCGCATCACGACGATATACATCGGCAGAATGGCACGGGCAGGCAGAATCCGATTGGACCCCCCCCGGTGCCCGAGGCGGTCAGCTTTCGCTGTTTATTACTGAATAAAGCTTTAGCCCCCTGATCGCCCGGCGGTGATATGCGTCGCCCCAGGCAGCGTCAGGTTAGTGCCAGTACTGCTAACACCCACGCACGCACCATACACCTCCCTTAGTGGTATAGTATCTGAACGGATCAATATCTGATCCGATCAGATCTATACTAGCGTCCCCAGCAGTTTAGGGTTCCAAAAAACGCAGTGTTAGCGGGATCAGCCCAGATACCTGCTAGCACCTGCGTTTTGCCCCTCCGCCCGGCCCAGCCCAGCCCACCCAAGTGCAGTATCGATCGATCACCGTCACTTACAAAACACTAAACGCATAACTGCAGCGTTCGCAGAGTCAGGCCTGATCCCTGCGATAGCTAACAGTTTTTTTGGTAGCGTTTTGGTGAACTGGCAAGCACCAGCCCCAGACAGCGTCAGGTTAGTGCCAGTAGCACTAACACCCACGCACGCACCGTACACCTCCCGTAGTGGTATAGTATCTGAACGGATCAATATCTGATCCAATCTGATCTATAATAGCGTCCCCAGCAGTTTAGGCTTCCCAAAAATGCAGTGTTAGCGGGATCAGCCCAGATACCTGCTAGCACCTGCGTTTTGCCCCTCCGCCCGGCCCAGCCCAGCCCACCCAAGTGCAGTATCGATCGATCACTGTCACTTACAAAACAGTAAATGCATAACTGCAGCGTTCGCAGAGTCAGGCCTGATCCCTGCGATCGCTAACAGTTTTTTGGTAGCGTTTTGGTGAACTGGCAAGCACCAGCGGCCTAGTACACCCCGGTCATAATCAAACCAGCACTGCAGTAACACTTGGTGACGTGGCGAGTCCCATAAGTGCAGTTCAAGCTGGTGAGGTGGCAAGCACAAGTAGTGTCCCGCTGCCACCAAGAAGAAGACAAACACAGGCCCGTCGTGCCCATAGTGCCCTTCCTGCTGCATTCGCCAATCCTAATTGGAAACCCACCACTTCTGCAGCACCCGTACTCACCCCATTCACATCCCCAACCAAATGCAGTCGGCTGCATGAGAGGCATTTTCTTTATGTCCTCCCTAGTACCCCTACCCAACGAACCCCCCCAAAAAAGATGTCGTGTCTGCAGCAAGCGCGGATATAGGCGTGACACCCACTATTATTGTGCCTCCTGTCCCGACAATCCTGGTCTTTGCATTGGTGAATGTTTTGAACGCTACCATACACTAGTTGAGTATTAGTGTAGGGTACAGCATTGCACAACCTAGGCACACTAACACAGGGTCTCCCAAGATGCCATCGCATTTTGAGAGACCCGAACCTGGAACCGGTTACAGTTACAAAAGTTACAGGTGATATATGCCGAAGCGTGGGGGCAGCAGGGGCGGAGGAGCGATTTGCTCCTACCTTTTGCGGGAGGATGCCCCCCTGCTTCGGCATATATAAATGGTGCATGTATGCCCATCGTTAGAAGTGGGTGGTACAATATATGCCCAACAACGACCAGCAACGTACTGGTATGTTGATGGACTTTGAGTGGTTATACCAGAATGATGCCTGCAGGTTTAGGTATCATCTTGGTATCATTCTTTTCAGCCAGCGGTCGGCTTTCATGTAAAAGCAATCCTAGTGGCTAATTAGCCTCTAGACTGCTTTTACAAGCAGTGGGAGGGAATGCCCCCCCCACAGTCTTCCATGTTTTTCTCTGGCTCTCCTGTCCCAACAGGAAACCTGAGAATGCAGCCGGTGATTCATCCAGCTGACCATAGAGCTGATCAGAGACCAGAGTGGCTCCAAACATCTCTTTGGCCTAAGAAACCGGAAGCTACGAGCATTTCATGACTTAGATTTCGCCGGATGTAAACAGCGCCATTGGGGAATTGGGAAGGCATTTTATCACACCGATCTTGGTGTGGTCAGATGCTTTGAGGGCAGAGGAGAGATCTAGGGTCTAATAGACCCCAATTTTTTTCAAAAAAAGAGTACCTGTCACGACCATTTGCTATCATAGGGGATATTTACATTCCCTAAGATAACAAAAAATGATAAAAAAAAGAAAAAAAATGAAAGGAACAGTTTAAAAATAAGATAAAAAAGCAAAAAAATTATAAAAAAAAAAAAGCACCCCTGTCCCCCCCTGCTATCGTGCAAAGGTGAACACAAGCGTTGGTCTGGCGTCAAATGTAAACAGCAATTGCACCATGCATGTGAGGTATCACCGCGAAGGTCAGATTGAGGGCAGTAATTTTAGCAGTAGACCTCCTCTGTAAATCTAAAGTGGTAACCTGTAAAGGCTTTTAAAGACTTTTAAAAATGTATTAATTTTGTTGCCACTGCACGTTTGTGCGCAATTTTAAAGCATGTCATGTTTGGTATCCATGTACTCGGCCTAAGATCATCTTTTTTATTTCATCAAACATTTGGGCAATATAGTGTGTTTTAGTGCATTAAAATTTAAAAAAGTGTGTTTTTTCCACAAAAAATGCGTTTGAAAAATCACTGCGCAAATACTGTGTGAAAAAAATATTTTTTTCATGTAAACAAAAAGTGTCAGAAGGGCTTTGTCTTCAAGTGGTTAGAAGAGTGGGTGATGTGTGACATAAGCTTCTAAATGTTGTGCATAAAATACCAGGACAGTTCAAACCCCCCCCAAATGACCCCATTTTGGAAAGTAGACACCCCAAGCTATTTACTGAGAGACATGGTGAGTATTTTGCAGCTCTCATTTGTTTTTGAAAATGAAGAAAGACAATTTTCAAAACTTTGTGACAAAAAGTGAGGTCTGCAAAATACTCACTATACCTCTTAGCAAATAGCTTGGGGTGTCAACTTTCCAAAATAGGATCATTTGGGGGGGTTTGTGCCACCTGGGCATTCCATGGCCTCCGAAACTGTGATAGGCAGTGAAGAGTGAAATCAAAAATTTACGCCCTTAGAAAGCCTGAAGGCGGTGCTTGGTTTTCGGGGTCCTGTACGCGGCTATACTCCCAAAAAGTCCCACACATGTGGTATCCCCGTACTCAGGAGCAGCAGCTAAAAGTATTTTGGGGTGCAATTCCACATATGCTCATGGCCTGTGTGAGCAATATATCATTTAGTGACAACTTTGTGCAAAAAAAAAAAAAAATGTCACATTCCCACAACTTGTGTCAAAATATAAAATATTCCATGGACTCAACATGCCTCTCAGAAAATATCTTGGGGTGTCTACTTTCCAAAATGGGGTCATTTGGGGGGGAGGGGTTTGTGCCATCTGGGCATTTTATGGCCTTCAAAACTGTGATAGGTAGTGAGGAGTGAAATCAAAAATTTACGCCCTTAGAAATCCTGAAGGCGGTGATTGGTTTTCGGGGCCCCGTACGCGGCTAGGCTCCCAAAAAGTCCCACACATGTGGTATCCCCATACTCAGGAGAAGCAGCTGAATGTATTTTGGGGTGCAATTCCACATATGCCCATGGCCTGTGTGAGCAATATATCATTTAGTGACAACTGTTTGTAATTTTTTATTTTTTTGTCATTATTCAATCACTTGGGACAAAAAAATAATATTCAATGGGCTCAACATGCCTCTCAGCAATTTCCTTGGGGTGTCTACTTTCCAAAATGGGGTAATTTGTGGGGGTTTTGTACTGCCCTGCCATTTTAGCACCTCAAGAAATGACATAGGCAGTCATAAACTAAAAGCTGTGTAAATTCCAGAAAATGTACCCTAGTTTGTAGGCGCTATAACTTTTGCGCAAACCAATAAATATACACTTATTGACATTTTTTACCAAAGACATGTGACTGAATACATTTTAGCCTAAATGTATGACTAAAATTGAGTTTATTGGATTTTTTTTATAACAAAAAGTAGAAAATATCATTTTTTTTCAAAATTTTCGGGCTTTTTCCATTTATAGCACAAAAAATAAAAAAGGCAAAGGTGATCAAATATCATCAAAAGAAAGCTCTATTTGTGGGAAGAAAAGGACGCAAATTTCGTTCGGTACAGCATTGCATGACTGCGCAATTAGCAGTTAAAGCGACGCAGTGCCAAATTGTAAAAAGTGCTCTGGTCAGAAAGGGGGTAAATCCTTCCGGGGCTGAAGTGGTTAAATGTAACCATATTGCTACACTTAGAAGCTCCTCTCTTCTCTTTTATACTCTGTAGCTCCTGCTGGATTTTGCTTCTAATCCCCTTGTGAAGGCTTCCATTTGTGGATGGACATGGTTACACAACCTGGTCACATTGGTATAATCTTTTTATATGTATTATAAACGGAAGGACTTATGAATAAATGGTTGTGTAACGACTCATCTGAGTTTCCATTATTTCTGATGGGGAAATTTGCTTTGATATAAGACTGCTTTGGATTACAAGCATGTTTCCTGGGACGAATTATGCTCGCAGTCCAAGGTTTTACTGTATTTGAAAACAATTATGAGATTATGGCCACTAGATGGCGCTAACAATCATATGAGATAGATATAGAACACAGACTATAGCAATTTGTAGGAGCTGTGCGAATGTTTGTCACATTTGTTCAGGAAACCTTTTATACTAGATCCTGGAGGTTTGTGGGCGGGCCACTCGCGCTGCACGTGGGGGTACCTTTTGCTGTGCACGCACTCGTCAATGCCTGGGACCAGGGGGGGACTGTGGTCATATGATAATCAAACATTAACCACTTGCCGACCGCCTCACGCCTATATACGTGAGCAGAATGGCACGGGCAGGCAAAATCACGTACCTGGTACGTGATTGCCTTCCCGCGGGCGGGGGGTCCGAGCGTACCCCCCCCCCGGTGCCAGCGGCGGTCGGCATTTGTCTGGCAGCGATCAGAGATGAGGGGGAGGCCATCCGATCGTGGCCCCCCCCTCGCGATCGCTCACAGCCAATATGAAACATCCCCTGCCTCTGTATAGTACACAGAGGCAGAGGATGTGATGTCATCTCTCCTCGGCTCGGCAGTTTCCGTTCTGGCGCCGAGGAGAGAAGACATCTGTAGAACATGCCAGGCACACTAAACACCCCCGATCCCCCCCCGATCGCCCCCCGATCCCCCACCAATCACCCCCCCTGTCACAAACTGACACCAAGCAGGTTTTTTTTTTTTCCAGATTACTGCATGGTGTCAGTTTGTGACAGTTAGAAGTGTTAGGACAGTTACTGTTAGCCCCCTGTAGGTGTAGGGTACCCCCCTAACCCCCCCTAATAAAGTTTTAGGCCCTTGATCACCCCCCGTCACCAGTGTCGCTAAGCGATCATTTTTCTGATCGCTGTATTAGTGTCGCTGGTGACGCTAGTTAGGGACGTAAATATTTAGGTTCGCCGTCAGCGTTTTTTAGCGACAGGGACCCCCATATACTATCTAATAAATGTTTTAACCCCTTGATTGCCCCCTAGTTAACCCTTTCACCACTGATCACCGTATAACCGTTACGGGTGACGCTGGTTAGTTCGTTTATTTTTTATAGTGTCAGGGCACCCGCCGTTTATTACCGAATAAAGGTTTAGCCCCCTGATTGCCTGGCGGTGATATGCGTCGCCCCAGGCAGCGTCAGATTAGCCCCAGTACCGCTAACACCCACGCATGCACCATACACCTCCCTTAGTGGTATAGAATCTGGACGGATCAATATCTGATCCGATCAGATCTATACTAGCGTCCCCAGCAGTTTAGGGTTCCCAAAAACGCAGTGTTAGCGGGATCAGCCCAGAAACCTGCTAGCACCTGCGTTTTGCCCCTCCGCCCGGCCCAGCCCAGCCCACCCAAGTGCAGTATCGATCGATCACTGTCACTTACATAACACTAAACGCATAACTGCAGCGTTTGCAGAGTCAGGCCTGATCCCTGCGATCGCTAACAGTTTTTTTGGTAGCGTTTTGGTGAACTGGCAAGCACCAGTCCCAGGCAGCGTCATGTTAGTGCCAGTAGCGCTAACACCCACACACGCAGCGTACACCTCCCTTAGTGGTATAGTATCTGAACGGATCAATATCTGATCCGATCAGATCTATATTAGCGTCCCCAGCAGTTTAGGGTTCCCAAAAACGCAGTGTTAGCGGGATCAGCCCAGATACCTGCTAGCACCTGCGTTTTGTCCCTCCGCCCGGCCCAGCCCACCCAAGTGCAGTATCGATCGATCACTGTCACTTACAAAACACTAAACGCATAACTGCAGCGTTCGCAGAGTCAGGCCTGATCCCTGCGATCGCTAACAGTTTTTTTTTGTAGCGTTTTGATGAACTGGCAAGCGCCAGCAGCCTAGTACACCCCGGTCGTAGTCAAACCAGCACTGCAGTAACACTTGGTGACGTGGCGAGTCCCATAAGTGCAGTTCAAGCTGGTGAGGTGGCAAGCACAAGTAGTGTCCCGCTGCTACCAAAAAGACAAACACAGGCCCGTCGTGCCCATAGTGCCCTTCCTGCTGCATTCGCCAATCCTAATTGGGAACCCACCACTTCTGCAGCGCCGTACTTCCCCCATTCACATCCCCAACCAAATGCAGTCGGCTGCATGAGAGGCATTTTCTTTATGTCCTCCCGAGTACCCCTACTCAACGAACCCCCCCAAAAAAGATGTTGTGTCTGCAGCAAGCGCGGATATAGGCGTGACAACCGGTATTATTGTCCCTCCTGTCCTGAAAATCCTGGTCTTTGCATTGGTGAATGTTTTGAACGCTGCCATTCACTAGTTGAGTATTAACGTAGGGTACAGCATTGCACAGACTAGGCACACTTTCACAGGGTCTCCCAAGATGCCATCGCATTTTGAGAGACCCGAACCTGGAACCTGTTCTCTCTCTCTCTCTATTCTCTCACAAAGTTGTCACTAAATGATATATTGCTCAAACATGCCATGGGAAAATGTGAAATTACACCCCAAAATAAATTCTGTTGCTTCTTCTGAGTATGGGGATACCACATGTGTGGGACTTTTTGGGAGCCTAGCCGCGCACGGGACCCCGAAAACCAAGCACCGCCTTCAGGCTTTCTAAGGGCGTAAATTTTTGATTTCACTCTTCACTGCCTATCACAGTTTCGGAGGCCATGGAATGCCCAGGTGGCACAAACCCCCCCCCCAAATGACCCCATTTTGGAAAGTAGACACCCCAAGCTATTTGCTGAGAGGTATAGTGAGTATTTTGCAGACCTCACTTTTGTCACATAGTTTTGAAAATGGAAAAAAGGAAAAAAAAAATTTTTTTTTCTAGTCTTTCTTCATTTTCAAAAACAAATGAGAGCTGCAAAATACTCACCATGCCTCTCAGCAAATAGCTTGGGGTGTCTACTTTCCAAAATGGGGTCATTTGGGGGGGTTGTGCCATCTTGGCATTTTATGGCCTTCAAAACTGTGATAGGTAGTGAGGAGTGAAGCAAAAATGTATGCCCTTAGAAATCCTGAAGGCGGTGCTTGGTTTTCGGGGCCCCGTACGCGGCTAGGCTCCCAAAAAGTCCCACACATGTGGTATCCCCATACTCAGGAGAAGCAGCTGAATGTATTTTGGGGTGCAATTCCACATATGCCCATGGCCTGTGTGAGCAATATATCATTTAGTGACAACTTTTTGTAAATTTTTTTTTTTTTTGTCATTATTATCACTTGGGACAAAAAAAATAAATATTCAATGGGCTCAACATGCCTCTCTTAAGCAATTGCCTTGGGGTGTCTACTTTCCAAAATGGGGTCATTTGGGGGGGGGTTTGTACTGCCCTGCCATTTTAGCACCTCAAGAAATGACATAGGCAGTCATAAACTAAAAGCTGTGTAAATTCCAGAAAATGTACCCTAGTTTGTAGACGCTATAACTTTTGCGCAAACCAATAAATATACGCTTATTGACATTTTTTTACCAAAGACATGTGGCCGAATACATTTTGGCCTAAATGTATGACTAAAATGTATGACTAAAATTGAGTTTATTGGATTTTTTTTATAACAAAAAGAAGAAAATATCATTTTTTTTCAAAATTTTCGGTCTTTTTCCGTTTATAGCGCAAAAAATAAAAACGGCAGAGGTGATCAAATACCATCAAAAGAAAGCTCTATTTGTGGGAAGAAAAGGACGCAAGTTTCGTTTGGGTACAGCATTGCATGACCGCGCAATTAGCAGTTAAAGCGACGCAGTGCCGAATTGTAAAAAGTGCTCTGGTCAGGAAGGGGGTAAAACCTTCCGGGGCTGAAGTGGTTAAGATAGTTCCCCAACTTAGAGATAAGCCGTGTCACTGTGTGCAGTAATAAAAGTACAGCGTTCCACTGAAAAGTACTGTCCCATGTCACTACACACTGTTGCTTGATGTGTGATGTATTTAGGAGGGACACCACTGAGCCCATGCCCTCTTTACCACTCCAGTGTACCTCTGCTACCTCACTCCCAGTAACAAAATGGGGTCCTATCATGCGCATAGCGCGGACCTCATGGGTGCACTTGTTAACTCTATGTCACCAGGCTTGGGGTCTCTGTAACGTGGGTTCGGTCCTGGTTGCTATTTGCAGCTGACCGCTGGAGAGGGAGCCAGAACACTGCCTCCCCTCATTGCTGGAGGACCCCTCACCTGTCCTGGGTACCACGCTTTTTGACTGTACTTTGTACTAGTCCTTGGTTACCCATAGCAACTGCATTCCTTCTCCTTGTCTTGCCGAGTTAACCTTTGTAGTAGCATTGCTTCATACCCCACCTGTGCTTTACTGACCCAAGTTCTTCTGTTATACCATGTCTACCATGCACCCCTTGATTAACTTCAGACCAGGCTTAGAACGTTTTGAAACTTTACTGTAAGCTTCTCATGGCAATGTCCACAGCAGTACATGTTTAATGTAATACGTCTCATCCCTGTCTGTCTAAACTAACGCTGCCCAGGCATACCCTGACAAAGGTGAAAGTCTAGTATTGGCATCTTCCATGGCTTGGAAGTTCTCCAATCTGCCTTCTTGACGGACTATGTGGTGCAGCAGCCCTACTTTACCGTTCCACGTTGAAGACGGCAAGTTCGAGAGCAGGCTCTTTAGGAACCTGCATGAGTTCCACCGCAGTCCCTGAAGAGCAGTGGCCATCTTGACTGGGCTGTCCTACCCATCCTTGAGCTACTGGACAGCACAGGGCATTTGGAGATGGAAAGACAGTGACAGAGCCCTGCCAGGAACTTACTGCTGATGAGACTACCTTACACTTATGTGTTGTAAGTGTTTTTAACTGTGTTACTGAATAAAAACTGCTGGCATTTTGCACCTAGAAGTGCCTTCTCTGTCCTTTTCTCTTCATGCTAGAGTCGCTTCTACTCTTAGAAGAGCTGCTCTAAGGCCATCTCCAGCTTTGAGAATACTCCTTGTCCTGACCAGCACTGCCAAGACCTAGTAAGCAGAAGCGCCCTATTTTTCCTTTTTTTTTATTTCTCTAGGAACCTGGCCTTCCCCCTATTTATATATGACAGGGTGGACAGGCAGGGCCCACAAAAACCCAGGAAAGGAGCCTAGAGCTGGTTATCCCCTTTCCCAACTGTGCAGACTAAAGCCTAGTACACACTGGTGTTTTTCTCATTCAGTCCAGCAGGGCTGAACGAAAAAAAGACTGACAGCTCAGGAGGCGCCGCTGTACTAACAATCTGATGTTAGTACAGCGATCTCCTCTGCTGTTCTATTGTGTTCTGACATTGGCTGAGAGCACTGATCGGGAGCCGATCGGCAGACCTTTTTTCGGTCATGCCCCTCAGAAGCCGAATGGCTGTCTTCTGTCCGACCTAATCCAGTACACCTGGGCTGAATGTCGGCTGGTTTCTATTGAACTCACTAACCATAACAAGACCCACAACTGTAGGCAACCTGCCTACAGGCGGAATCAGCTAACATGACTCCAGCTATAGTTAAAATATTACTTTTGAATAAGCTGACCCTATAATTGAAGAGGGTTGCCTGAAATTGTAAATTGCAGCACATTACATTACATCACACATTAAATTACATCACTCATTGGAAAAAACGTAATTATGATTTGCTTCTAACCATGCCAAGTCGTATTTCTGAAGCTTGAGAAGTTTTATACTTCAAGAACACTGCTTGTAAAACCTGCTGGCTGTTAAACCACTGAGGCAGCGGTCCCCTGGATTCAGGTTGAATGCATGCTTTAACCATTTCAGCCCTGGAAGGATTTACCCCCTTCCTGACCAAGCCCTTTTTTGTGATACAGCACTGCGTCGCTTTAACTGACAATTGCGTGGTCGTGCACAGTTGTACCCAAACAAAATTGACGTACTTTTCCCCCACAAATAGAGCTTTCTTTTGGTGATATTTGATCACCTCTGCGGTTTTTATTTTTTGCGCTATAAACAAAAAAAGAGCAACAATTTTGAAAAAAAAGCAATAGTTTTTACTTTTTGCTATAATAAATATCCCCCAAAAAATATATAAAAAAACTAATTTCTTCCTCAGTTTAGGCCAATGTATATTCTTCTACATATTTTTGGTAAAAAAAAATTGTGATAAGTGTATATTGATTGGTTTGTGCAAAAGTTATCGCGTCTACAAAATAGGGGATAGATGACATATGGGTACGTCATTTTACGCTCCCATGCCATTCTGCCAATGTATATCGACGTGAGCCGGTCGGCAAGTGGTTAAATCCTTTTTTGTTAGGCTGGCCACATAAACTCTTGCAGGAATCTGGCATTATATCACATGACTACCTTCCCATAGTGCAGGGGTCTCCAAGCTGTGGCTCTGGGGCCGGGTTTGACTCTTTGCTTGCCTTTACCTGGGCCTTGAGGCATTATTTCTGCCACTGACATCAACAATGGGGCAATATTCCTTCCACTGACACCGATAGGGCATAATTCCTTCCACTGACAAATGGGGCACTATTCCTCCCAACAACACTAACTATTTCTCATCCTAATACCAAAAATCTGGCATTGTTTACTCCCACTGGGCACAGTCCGGCCCAGTGGGTCTGACAGTAAACTGGCCATTTCTTTAGAAAATTTGGAGACCCTTAACAGTCTGCCTTTTCCCAGTTGCATTGGCACAGTGCCACCTAGGTTGGACTTGATGGACTTGTGTCTTTTTTCGACCTCATCTACTATGTAACTATGTAACCTATAGGAGAGAAGAATGCCTGCACCTACCTACATGCTGCTTTCTTTGGTGCTAGGATCTGAAGGAATTTCCAGTACTCCTGGGTATGAAAGTGCATGTGACTCAAAGTGCAAGTTAAATAAGTATAAACTGATGGGGAGGGATGAAATAAAAACAAAAAAGTCTGATGCTTTGCCCTGCATGAGTAAAGCACAAATTCACTTTAAGAGGAAATACTCGGATTCTTGCATAAGTTCGCTCATGACCTCTTCTCTTGCAGGATATTTGCTGCTGATTGTTTGTGCTGAAATATTTTTAATATTAGTCTGCAAATGTTTAGATACTGCACTTTAATGTAAACACTAAGGTAGCTGGACTTTGCTCTAAAACACAAGCTCAATTTAAAATGATTTTGTTACGGTAAGTTTCAATATAATTTAAACTACAGGTGTTGGCAGCATGAGATAATTATGGTGATGTCTATTGGCAACTTTAAACCTCAGGAGACCCCTTGGATGAAAGTCTATTAGTAGGGTTGGGCATTCTTGAATGGGCATAGCACTATATACGTGTATTGAGTTAATACACATGTCCTGCAATATGAATGTGTAAGTCTGTGTTATAATCTGTTCTAAATTATTGAAAGATTCTTTTATAATATGGCATTATATTCCCATCTAGATGAAGTCCATTGTCCATGACCACTTTTATTTTACCATGTTGACTAGAATTAGGTTGGGCAATAATGGAGAGATATCTCTTCAAGGGTGACTGTCAGGGAGATATCTTCCTGGCAGACCCCTGTGTCTTGTTAAACTCCCTTCAGCGAAAAAGTTTTATCCCTATTGTGGGGTCACCAGTACGGTATTTATAAATTGAAATCATATCCCCTCTCAAGCGTCTCTTCTCCAGAGAGAATAAGTTCAGTGCTCGCAACCTTTCCTCGTAACTAATATCCTCCAGACCCTTTATTAGCTTTGTTGCCCTTCTTTGTACTCGCTCCATTTATAGTACATCCTTCCTGAGGACTGGTGCCCAGAACTGGACAGCATACTCCAGGTGCGGCCGGACCAGAGTCTTGTAGAGTGGGAGAATTATCATTTTATCTCTGGAGTTGATCCTCTTTTTAATGCATGCCAATATTCTGTTTGCTTTGTAAGCAGCAGCTTGGCATTGTATGCCATTGCTGTGCCTATCATCTACTAGGACACCCAGGCCCTTTTCCATCCTAGATTCCCCCAGAGGTTCTCCCCTCAGTGTATAGATTGCATTCATTTTTTGCCACCCAAATGCATTTTTTTACATTTTTCTACATTAAACCTCATTTGCCATATAGTTGCCCACCCCATTAATTTGTTCAGATCTTCTAAGGTTTCCACTTCCTGCGGAGAAGTTATTGCCCTGCTTAGCTTAGTATCCTCCACAAATACAGAGATTGAACTATTTACCCCATCCTCCAAGTGGTTTATGAACAAAATAAATAGGATTGGTCCCAGCACAGAACCCTGGGGGACCCCACTACCCACCTCTGACTATTCCGAGTACTCCCCATTTATCACCACCCTTTGTGGGAAATGCCCGGGCATACCAAGTGAAGTGGTCATTCACTACCAGGATATTTCTCTGTCCACTCAGATCAGGCTCCAAGCACAGAAAGTCAATGCACACCAGCTCCAGGGGTCCCTGACTCTGAAGATGGCCCATTGGGCAGCTCGGTGAGGCAGGATCTTCCGTTGAATGCACCTGATGCAGGAGTGGCAGTAACCCTCAACTTCAGCTTATATACAGTGGGGACGGAAAGTATTCAGACCCCCTTAAATTTTTCACTCTTTGTTATATTGCAGCCATTTGTTAAAATCATTTAAGTTCATTTTTTCCTCATTAATGTACACACAGCACCCCATATTGACAGAAAAACACAGAATTGTAGACATTTTTGCAGATTTATTAAAAAAGAAAAACTGAAATATCACATGGTCCTAAGTATTCAGACCCTTTGCTCAGTATTTGGTAGAAGCACCCTTTTGATCTAATACAGCCATGAGTCTTTTTGGGAAAGATGCAACAAGTTTTTCACACCTGGATTTGGGGATCCTCTGCCATTCCTCCTTGCAGATCCTCTCCAGTTCTGTCAGGTTGGATGGTAAACATTGGTGGACAGCCATTTTTTGGTCTCTCCAGAGATGCTCAATTGGGTTTAAGTCAGGGCTCTGGCTGGGCCATTCAAGAACAGTCACTAAGTTGTTGTGAAGCCACTCCTTTGTTAATTTAGCTGTGTGCTTAGGGTCATTGTCTTGTTGGAAGTTAAACCTTTGGCCCAGTCTGAGGTCCTGAGCAGTTTGGAGAAGGTTTTCATCCAGGATATAACTGTACTTGGCCACATTCATCTTTCCCTCGATTGCAACCAGTCGTCCTGTCCTTGCAGCTGAAAAAAAATCCCACATCATGATGCTGCCACCACCATGCTTCACTGTTGGAACTGTATTGGACAGGTGTTGAGCAGTGCCTGGTTTTCTCCACATATACCGCTTAGAATTAAGACCAAAAAGTTCTATCTTGGTCTCATCAGACCAGAGAATCTTATTTCTCACCATCTTGGAGTCCTTCGGGTGTTTTTTAGCAAACTCCATGCGGGCTTTCATGTGTTTTGCACTGAGGAGAGGCTTCCGTCAGGCCACTCTGCCATAAAGCCTCGACTGGTGGAGGGCTGCAGTGATGGTTCACTTTCTACAACTTTCTCCCATCTCCCGACTGCATCTCTGGAGCTCAGCCACAGTGATCTTTGGGTTCTTCTTTACCTCTCTCACCAAGGCTCTTCTCCCCCGATAGCTCAGTTTGGCCGGACAACCAGCTCTAGGAAGGGTTCTGGTCGTCCCAAACATCTTCCATTTAAGGATTATGGAGGCCACTATGCTCTTAGAAACCTTAAGTGCAGCAGCCATTTTTTTGTAACCTTGGCCAGATCTGTGCCTTGCCACAATTTTGTCTCTGAGCGCTTCAGGCAGTTCCTTTGACCTCATGATTCTCATTTGCTCTGACATGCACTGTGAGCTGTAAGGTCTTATATAGACAGGTGTGTGGCTTTCCTAATCAAGTCCAATCAGTATAATCCAACACAGCTGGACTCAAATGAAGGTGTAGAACCATCTCAAGGATGATCAGAAGAAATGGACAGCACCTGAGTTAAATACATGAGTGTCACAGCAAAGGGTCTGAATACTTAGGACCATGTGATATTTCAGTTTTTCTTTTTAAATAAATCTGCAAAAATGTCAACAATTCTGTGTTTTTCTGTCAATATGGGGTGCTGTGTGTACATTAATGAGGAAAAAATGAACTTAAATGATTTTAGCAAATGGCTGCAATATAACAAAGAGTGAAAAATTTAAGGGGGTTTGAATACTTTCCATCCCCACTGTATACATACAGGGCCAGTAGAATCGTTCCCTCACAAGGTGGAAAGTTCTTTCGAGGTCCTAAGTGGCCATGACTGTCGTGTAGGGCCATTAATACTGTCTCTCTGTGTTTTTCTGGCAGGAACAACTGCCATCTTTCTTCGAGATCATCTTCGGTAGACCACCCCTTGATGCAGCTGCAAATTATCCCACTTTCGGTGCAGTAGACGGGCCATCTATGGGGAGTCAGTGAGGAGCAAGTCAGGGCATTGGCTCTCTAAGGCCTTCAATGCCAAGCTACAGAGAGGGTCTTCCAACTGGTCCCTCTGCAAGTCTTTCTTAGAAAGCTTTAGCAGACCTTCATCCCTGACTTGGGTGACATTGCAATAATATTTGGGGACACCAGCAGGTGAAACTCCAATGTCTTCAGCCCTGGATCCCCCTCCAGCTTGGTGTTCTGCTCCTTGACATAAGGCTCGTACCCCTTCAGGTGTCAGCCGGGCCCATTCTCCTGGAGGGTCACTGGAGCAATGGGCCCTTTTTGACAGAGTATCCACTTCCTTGTTCCCGACCCCCGGTCGATATTTCAGGTTGAAAGTAAACCCCGATAGGGCAGTCAACCATCTGTGACCCGTGACATCCAACTTGGTGGTAGTGAGGATGTAGGTGAGTGGATTATTGTCAGCCTTGATCACAAACTCTGCTCCATACAGGTAAGCCCTCAGCTTATCCACCACTGCCCACTTCAAGGCCAGGAACTCAAGTTTGTGAATGGGATAGTTCTCGGTGGATGCCAAGCTCCGACTCACATAGGCAACATGCTCTTGATATAGCACCCCGCCTAAACCATCTCAACTGGTGTCAATGTGTAGTTCATATGGCTTGGTTGGCTCTACATAGGTCAGCTCCATTTAAGCTGCCTAAAGGCCTCCTCACGTTGGGCAGTCCACTGTTCCTGAATGGACCCTCTGGGTTTTCTGGGCCCTTCAGCTGGTCTGACAGGCTTCATCGGATCTGGGTCATCGTCTTCCTCTTCGCTTTTCAGTAGCTCATTGAGTGGACGAGGTATTTTAGCGAATCCCTCAACAAATCTTCTGTAATAGGAACAGAATCCCAGAAATGACCTGAGCTCGGTCACATTAGTGGGCTTTGGCCAGGAGGTGACGGCTTCCAGCTTCTGGGGGTTAGTGGCCACTCCGTCGGCAGACACGATGTGATGTTGATAAAACTGGCATTTCTCCAGAGACAGCTTCAACCCCTCGTCATGGAGTCTCTTGAGGACCTTCTCCAGACACTCTTCGTGCACCTCCAAGGTCTTCCCGAAGACAATGATGTCGTCTAGATACACTAACACCTCTATTAGGTTCATGTCACCCACCATCTTCTCCATGAGCCTTTGGAAAGTGGCTGGGGCACTGGGCAGGCTTTGAGGCATGCAGTCAAATTAAAAGAACCCCACTGGGGTAATGAAGGTGGTCTTCTCCTGATCCTCAGGATGCATGGGGATTTGGTAGTACCCGCTCTTGATGTCCAGCATGCTGAACCATTTTGCCCCTGACAGGCTCTGTAAGGCATCTTCTATCCTTGGAGTGGTGTACTGGTCGGGAATGGTCCTTCGCTTTAGCGTTCTGTAATCAATACACAGCCTCAGCGACCCATTCTTCTTCAGTACCACCACTATCGGAGAAGCGTAAGGACTTTGGGACTCTCGGATGATACCTGCTCTCGTCAATTCTGTCAATTCTTCACGCAGGTCTTCCAAGGTCTTCCAAGTCCCCCCAAGTCCCCTAAAGGAATCCGTCGGACTCTCTCTCTGAACAGCTTGTCTTCTTGTAGACGGATCCGGTGTTGGGCGCTTGCACACCCCACATTGAATTCACTCTTCGAGAATGCAGCCTGCCATCTCAGGAGTCTTGGCTCTTTCTTTCCATTCGGGTGAGAGAGGAGAATTCTTCGGATAGAACTCCTCGACAGGGATCTTATCCTTTTCTCCCCCCACCAAATTAGACAGTGAGACTGGGGTAGCTTCACTTGTCCCAGAAACATCCAAGCCGGCATTTTCACTGGTGAGGCCGTTATGTTGCGGACACTGACCGAGATCCTCCCGTGGCTTCTTTGCAATGCTTTGGTTGAAACCACTTCAGGAATCATCTCCACTCCCATGTCTTCTCTCTGTCTGTCTGCTTCAAGGACAATGAAAGGGCCTGGTTGTTCCAAATTAGTTTGACAGATGCCCATAAACAGGTCACTTCACCAGGCTGTAACATCTTCTCACTCGGGTTCAAGCACCAGATCTTTCCCACTTTTCAGCTGGGGCCTTCTGTTCTTGCACCAGACGCTGATGGGCTTGTCTCAACATGGGGTGCACACTTGTAGTTGAAGTGTCCTGCTCTTGAACAAGAGCTGTCAACAGTCTTCTGACAAGATCAATATTAGTCCCGATGATGAGAGAACTCTTACTGGCCCCTGGTGGGCGAGGACAGACCACTGCCAAAGTGTCAAAGGTCTCAGCTTTCCCAGCTATGGAGGGATTGAAGGTCAGCTTGACTGGTAGATAGCCATCATAGGGGAAGTTCTGACTCCCAATGCCCCATATCTCTAGCTCTTCCAACTTCTGCAATGGCAGGTGTTTGAGGTGCCTGTCATGGAAATCTCTGTAGAGGAGGGGCACTTAAGCTCCGGTATCCAGGACATGTAGATTTCTTCTACTTGGATGGAGACAATGGGAGAAGGTCCCACTAGCTTGGCAGGGAATTTGTGGGAAGTGGTTACCTTGGCCTCTTAGGTGGCTTGTATCCACACTCCTTTCTTGCCGAAGTTCTGATCCAGCTTGAGTCTCCATTGAGCTCTGAGAGTCTGGTGTGCATTGACTATCTGACGCCAGGTAGCATGGGTCAAAGGGAGTGGGATATTGGGTCACTCAGAGGCAACGATGGGAACCCTCTACAAGGGTTTTGACTTCTGCTGCGGTCTCTTTGCGTCATTGGTTTTTCTGGAGCTAGCTAATGTAGATGGGCACCCGGTTGACTCCTTCACCGGGTCCCTGTGGAGTTTCTCGCTTGCTTTTGGCGCTGTGCTTCAGGCTTCACTGAGACATACTCGTCGATAATGTCCAACTCCTCTGCAGTCGGAGCACTCTTGCTTCTGTAACACTTTTTGTCGGGGGTTTTAGTGATTTTCGGCGCCAGCAAGGTCATCATCTCCATTATCTGTGCCATCTGAGTTCTCAGGGCGTCTATTTCTGAATTTTGCTCCACTGCCCCCACAGACTCAACTTCAGCCAGAGGTGTAGAGGCTAGGCGAACAACTACTTGCTTGTCATCAAACATGGCCTCTTCTTTTCTCACTACTTTGATTAGTTTAGGTTATTTCAAGGACATAACACTCACAGAGGTCTTCAGCTGAGGCCAGACTGGGTTAGAGCGTAGGGCCCCCTTTAGGATTTGCTTCTGGCCTGGTCTATGGCAGAAGGCATCATCACTTTTTTAGCACAATCTGGTATAGCATCTTGTTCAGCCGTCGGATGTATCCAGACAGGTGTTCACCTTGGCGTTAAAGGGCATGTTCAAATTGATAGATCAGGTCAGTTGCTTTCTCTGTCTGCCAAAACTCCTATAACATGGCCAGATAAGCTGCACAGGTTGTGTTACTAAATCTCCCATGGTCTGTTTTGACAGCAATCACCCACACCTTCCTGTCTATGGACAGCGGCTTCACTGCTTGGCTGATTTGTTCCTCAGCCCAGGCCTCCCCAGGGAGCTCAATCACCACACTCGCTTCTGAGCGGGCGCCTTCTTCTTCACACCACTAAATCGCAGCGGCGGGGTCCATTCCGGTGCTTGTAGGGGTGCCGTCTAGGGGGATTGATTGCAGAGTAGTGGAAAATCCCGGATATTAGCCCCCACGTGTAGCGATACCCCCGAGGGAGCTGCTTAAGTTGATTCAGTCCTTTACTCTGCCTCTCAACCCCAAAGAACTGTCTCAGCCCCTCTGGCACACCTAGCAAACAGTGTACTTGCAAACACTGTAAAACAGACACAAATGTAGTGAACAGGATGTCTGTTTACTGGGAGACTTTCCACAATCAAACAAACAGTGATGTGGTAACTCAAAAATGGTTAACTGTGGTCTTTAATAGTGTTAATCAAACCCAAAATTCAGACTTCAAAATAACACAGTCAAATAACTTAAATAGGTGTAGAGTGGCCTATGCACTCAGGCATAAAGGGGAACTAATCTGACTTAACAACGGTCTGTCTGTTTCCCTCAAATCCTGAAATCACAGATCCAGGCAGTTAAATGTGAGGCAATAGGCCACAAATGCAATTTATCACTTTAATAATTAACGTGAGCGTTCCCCTTTAAAGGTAGTCACTGGAATCACTAAATTACTGATACTGAAGGAGTAACAGAAAGGGTCCTCACAATGGAGATGTCCAGAATCTTCGGCTAGCCTGGCATTGGTGCACTTGGTGTCCCGGATAAACAAAGGGGTACTTGAAAGTATGCTGGTAGGCAAAAATGAGATGTAGGAAGCTAGCAGTATCCTGGTAGGCAAAGTGGAATGTAGTGACTGTTCAGCAGGGTGCAAGTGTTCCTACGAATGTGGGCACTAGTGAGGCAATGTTGCCTGACTACCGTGTCTTTAAAGATGGGCAAACGCCCTCTCACACGTCCTGCAACCAAAGGATCAAGTGACAATTTCCCCGGCCACCTTGTACCCAGATCGGACCATGCCCTCAGGAACACCTAGAGATATGGCCGGGATCCCTCTCAGGTGGGATTTCCATCACTGTCCGATTCCTGGAACCGTGGCAGGATCAGCACATCGGCCTATGGAGCTGTGGCAGGATCCACACACCGACCTCTGGAACTGTGGCTGAATGGATCCCCTCCGTGGGTAACAGCAGCCCCTCAGATCACGTCTGTGTCTCTCTCACTCCCCCATCGACTGACTTTTACCTCAGGACACAAAATTGAGTCTTTTACTTTCCTGTCAGCAAAGACTGCTGGGATTTGTATTTCTCCCTGTATTTCAGTCTATGGGGCCGTTTTGTGTGTGGGAACTGCATGTCCCAGAATCCATTGCAGCTCTCCCTGCAGTTCAGTACAGTCTCTCCTATTGGCTGTTGTAACTGTGCCTTTAATTGGTTTTCTTCTTCCGGCCAATAGGGGCACAAGCGAGGCTGCTGAATGCACAGCTCTGTGTGTGTCAGCTCACATTACATTACTCAGTCAGTGAAAACAGGAAGAAGGGGGGGTGAAAAAGCCCATGCAGACATGACAGCCAGCTGCCTCCCCTTTTTCAGGCTGGAAAGCCTGTGTACATGCAGTCATCTGTGTTAATGTACATGCAGCCCATCTGTTTTAATGTACACGCAGCCCATCTGTGTTAATGTAAGTCTTTGGCTGCAATACCTAGTACACACATATTATTCAGCCAATCAAGCTGGCTTTATCTCTAACATGCCAACAGCTGTTAATCTACTATACTCTAACCCTAGGGCTTCGATTAGGGTTAATGGCGTACAGTCTTCCTCCTTTATGCTATCTCATGGCACAAGGCAGGGGTGTCCTTTCTCACCCCTCCTTTTTGCCATTGCTATTGAACCATTGGCATCCCCTCTCTGGGCGGCTTCTGACGTAACGGGTTTGGTAAGAGGACAGAAGGAAGAAAAAGTAGCACTATATGCTGATGATGTTATTTTATTCTTATCTAACCTTTGGTTCTCTGTGCCAGCGGTTATGAACTATATAGATGAGTTTGCTAACTTCTCAGACCTTGCCATTAACTGCTTTGCCGCTGTATCCACTTTCGAAGGATTTGCTATCAATATGCCCAGAACTTGTAATTGTTTCCTCTTTTAAATATTTGGGAGTCACCATGACCGCATCCCCTCTGTCATATATAGCGGACAAAATTGCTCCATTATTGACAAGATTTCAAATTCAAAGTAGGGTTTGGTGTAAACTTCCTCTCTCAGTAATAGGCCGCATAAATTTAATTAAGATGGTCTGGATGCCGCAACTTTTATATTTTTTACATAATTCCCCAGTTTGAATTCCTCTGAAGAACTTTATTAAGATCAACAGGATATTGAGAAATTTGATTTGGGGGAATAAGACCCCCCGTATCAAACTCGATCTCCTACAATATCCAAAGGAGGCTGGGGGTTAGTGGCCCCAAATCCGAGAATTTTATTTTCTTGCTGCTCAATTGCAGCATCTAGTACAGTGGAAATCAGAGGCCTTAACTGCTTCCTCATTTTGCTTAGTCTCTTTTGGTTTTCAGGCACGCCAGCCATTGTTAGCCCTGGAGGGGGCATCAGGGTCAGGCCTTTTCTAATATACCCACCCTGGTACTTATATACAGTATCTCACAAGTGAAAAAATGGCTAATTGGGCCCAATTTGGACATTTTCACTTAGGGGTGTACTCACATTTGTTGCCAGCGTTTTAGACATTAATGGCTGCGTGTTGAGTTATTTTGAGGGGATAGCAAATTTACACTATTATACAAGCTGTACACTCACTACTTTACATTGTAGAAAAGTATAAATTCTTCAGTGTTGTCACATGAAAAGATATAATAAAATATTTTAAAAAATGTGAGGGGGGGGGCGTGGCTTGGCAATGGTGCTGTGAGGCTGCTTCTTCTGGGAGCTCCGTGCCTCGTACAGGCTGGGAACCGGATCTAGCGCACTTACCGTGTGAACAACTACATGTCCATGACGGACAGACCTCCGGGATCACCCGCAGCCAACAAAACCGTGGACATTGCAGCTTACTTTCTGCGGAATTCGGCCACACCGTCACAGGCCCCGGAATCCAAGATGGCGCCGCCGCGCACTAACAACACAGACACATCACTCATCGCTCAAAAAGACAGGCAAAGGGCTCCCCAGTGCCTCTCAAGGTAACGGGTCTCTCCCTAACAGACCAGACTCCCCGATCCTATCCCCAGAAATCCCAGGGATGGATAGCTGCTCATTGTTACAGACTGCCAACACACAGGGGCCAGCATTCCCTGAAGGCTGCAGAGAGTTGGTCGCCCTTCTCCCCACTAAAAAAGACATTTCTGAATCTACAGCTACTATTGTGAATACCCTATCTAAAGAAATCCATGATCTTAAGCAGAGGATAGATACTGTTGACTCTAGGGTATCTGAGGTGGAAACATCCGCCTCTCTGCTAGAATCCAGAATGTCAGACATGGAAAAGGCTCATGTAGATTATAAAAAGCGCCTAATCCTGATGCAACTTTCCATAGATGATGGCGAAAATCGCAGCAGGAGAAACAACATCAGAGTGCGCGGCCTGCCTGAAGCCACATCAGGAGGTGATCTTAGAGCTACGATAGTGGCCATATTTATTCGATTACTGGACAAACCACCTACAGATGAGTTGGAATTGGACCGTGTGCACCGTGTGCAGGGTCCTAGGGGAAGAGACGATCTCGCACCGAGAGACGTATTGGCGAGAGTTCATTATTACACAATCAAGGAAGAAATACTGCGAAGAGCATGGACCCAGGGCCCTTTGGACTTTGATGGTGCATCGGTGCAACTTTTCCCAGATTTATCGCGGCTCACCCTGCGCATGAGAGGCCAACTACGACCACTACTCGAAGCAATGAGAACGGCAGGAGCCACATACAGATGGGGTCACCCCTTCCATTTGATTGTGCTGAAAGGGAACAACTCTTTTGTGCTGCGATGGCCGGACCAACTTCCGGATTTATTCAGATTCTTGGCGATCCCCGGTTTTTCTATACCCAACTGGCTAGACTTCCCGATCACCTTCAACAGCTCGCGATCTGCATCACCAAGACCCCAAAGATCCAGCAGACGACAATGGCGCTCAAGATCCAGGATATCTCCGAGAGACAACCCCACCTCGCCGGAGTCTTGATCGAAGTTACCGAAGTAGAATGGTACTTACAAAGAAGCGAGAGGGGGTCTCTTGAGGACCCCGGAGTCCTAGATCACATTAATATCCTTTCTGAACTCACAACATACCCACACAGTTCCATGAGTGGGTCATAAATAGTTAAAGGGGCTTATTGTATGTATGTTGCTGGAACTCTTTACCCCTCAGTGCAGAATGCCTAAAATGGTTGTTTAGACCTAAGTGATATTGGGGCCTTCTCGCCGTGCCTCCCCCTCGTGGTTCCACAGTTCTCCTAAGGGCATTTTTGTTACCCTCCGTTTATCTTTTTACTTTCATTTTTTGTTGGGGACATGAGGTGGCGGCGCTGGGAGAGCCCTAATTCAAAAGGCACGGAATTGTATATAGTTTATTACTTTTTTTGCTGCTAGATACCAGAGATAACTGTGATAGTTATATTGTACTAGGAAGGTGGTATATGTAACTCTCTGCGATCATATACTTTGCACTGCAGGAGGTTGCATACACACAGCCTGAAGGTTCTACAACATAGAAACAGAGTTGTTTTTGGACTTTTATTGTGTTTTCTGTTTATAGCGGTAATAGTCTGGTATCTCTTATCATACCGGTTCTCTCCTGTCGACACGTCTCCCGCTGTGTCTCAGAGTCTAGACTTCCACACCCACTAATAGGTAGCGCATACGTGCGCAAGGCTTAGTATAGCAACAGTTGGATAATCTATTTGTCCTTCTTAGTATTATCCTTCATCTTTTTTCAGCTTCACTTTCTTCTTCCTCTCACTCCCAGTCCTCCCCGCTGCTCCTAGTCTCCCTCTTTCCTTTCCCCTTTTCCCACCCCTTCTCTTTCTCGACTGTAACCCCCCCCCCCCTATCCCCTGCCTTATACCCCTCTGATCTATTTTTATTTTTTATATTCTTTGTTTGATATCGGCGCGCGACATGGCCCCCCCGGCAGTTCCCTCGGGTTCACGCTCACGAGGGGAGATAAAATTTACCTCCCTCAATGTTAGGGGTCTGGCTACACCAGAAAAACGCTCCAGATTGCTCTCAGATCTTAAAAAAACACGCTCACAGGTGGCGTTCATCCAGGAAACGCATTTTAAACAGTCGGCAGTACCCTGACTTTGCAACAGGGACTTTCCCAACGTATACCATGCGCCCTCCCCTTTGTCAAAATCGAAGGGGGTCAGCATATTGATAGCCAGATCTTTACCGTGGACGCTGCTGGAAGAGAGAGCAGACCCACTTGGGCGTTATTTACTCTTAAAAGGCAAAATCAGAAATACCACAGTGACGCTGGTTAACGTCTATTTCCCTAATTCTGACCACCTGTCCTTCTTGCGATCACTCATTCCCTTAATCCTAGATTTCCGAGAGGGTTTGTTCCTGATGGGTGGAGATTTTAATTTTGCTCCAGAGCCACTTTTAGACGTTTCGAGAGGGGCGTCTCATTTGTCCGTCGCATACCTGAAAAAACTTAAGCTGGAATTGACCAGCTTGCAGTTGGTTGACCCCTGGAGGATCATGCACCCTGAGGAGAGGGACTATACCTACTTCTCTGCGGTGCATGGTACCTACTCCAGGATAGACTTCTTTCAGATCCAGCATAAAGACCTAGCATGTGTCACCTCATCCCAAATTGACTACATTTCCCTATCTGACCATGCTCCCACCCATGTAACCCTATGCTGGAATACAGAACTCAGATCCCCCCCAACATGGAAACTAAACGAGTCACTGTTACAAATCCCGGAAGTACGTGAAGAGATAAGTAGGTCACTAACTAATTATTTCTCAGAAAACACAGACCCCTCGCTGTCTCCAATGACAGTATGGGAGGCCCATAAATGTGTAATAAGAGGTGAATTAATTAGGATTGGGGCTGCAAAAAAAAGGGAAAGAACCAAACAGATTGATCTTTTGATATCCCAGGTGCGGTCTCTCGAGCTGCTACACAAGAAGTCTTTGGCGGAAACACACCTTAAGGCCTTATTGAAGGCTAGGGGTGATTTGAAAGACCTTTTGTACCATAAAACGTTACAGAATCTGGCCTGGGCCAGAAGGTCTATGTTAGAATTTTCCAATAAGCCAGGTACCATGTTGGCCAGACTTCTACGTGGCCCGAGACAACGCACCTACATTCCCTCTATAGTGACCTCACAGGGGTCAAAAGTCCATACCTCCAGGGATATAGCCAACGAATTTGCTGCGTACTATCAACAATTATACAATTTACACAGGGGGGAACCTGTTAGATCTCTGGCGGAGAAGGAGAGGGCAGCGGGTGAATACATCAGGTCTTCGGGTATGCCTACTTTGCCAGCTGATGCAGGTGACGCCTTGGAGGCGGACATCACACCTGAAGAACTCTTGCTAGCCCTGGCACAAACGAAGCCCAGGAAGGCACCGGGGCCGGATGGCTTCACCCTGACCTACTACCAGACCTTTGGGCCTAACTTATCGCCACACTTTCTTAAAGTATACAACACATTAAAGGAGGGTAGTACCAACATGGTAGACTCCCTACGGGCATTTATATCCCTGATCCCAAAAGAAGGGAAGGATCCTAACTACTGCAGTAATTACTGCCCGATTGCGTTGCTTAACGTGGATCTTAAATTATTTTCCAAAATTCTTGCCAATAGAATTTTACCGCATATCCCACATCTGATCCACTTAGACCAGGCAGGGTTCGTGCCGCTGAGGGAGTCGAGAGACAATACCATTAGGGTTCTCAATCTTATACATGAAGCGCGGTCGGTCAAGAAGCCTTTTCTGCTACTCTCTACAGACGCAGAGAAGGCTTTCGACAGGGTGGCCTGGCATTTTATGCGGGCCACTCTGGAACATATTGGTGTGGGCCCAAACATGAGAGGCTGGATATCGTCTCTCTACTCGGCTCCCTCGGCAGCGGCACGGGTCAACGAGTGGCGTTCGGAATTCTTTGACATCTCTAACGGGACGAGGCAGGGGTGCCCCCTGTCTCCACTAGTTTTTATTCTGACCCTCGAACCGTTCATGTGTAGCATTCGGGGGAACCCCAATATAACAGGGATTACGAAGTCCTCTGGACATCACAAAATCGCGGCCTTCGCCGATGATCTGATTTTTTTTCGTCTCCAACCCAAGGATCACATTGCCCAACATCTTGTCAGCCCTACGGTTTTATGGGAAGTATCAAATTTTAAAGTCAACTGTGCCAAGTCCGCAGTGTTGAATATCACAATACCAGCCATGGAAGCAGTAAATATGAGCAAATCCTTCCCCTTTCGGTGGGCGGAGAAATCTATCCGCTACCTGGGGGTGGACATCACTCCGGACTTGGCACACCTCTACACCAGTAACTTCGTACCCTTACTTCAGAGACTTAAGATAGATCTCCAGATGTGGCACAAACTCACTTTGACATGGTTTGGGCGATGTAACGCCTTGAAAATGACGGCCTTGCCCCGGGTTTTATACATACTTCAAACATTACCAATACAGTTACCAACTACCTTCTTTAAGCAAATTCAGTCTACCATTAGGGAGTTTATCTGGTCTCATAAATCTCCCAGAACAAAAATGCAAACGCTGACCAAACCCAAGGAAAAGGGGGGCATTGGTCTCCCGGATATCTTTCGATACTACCAAGTGGTTCACTTGGCTAGGATTGCCAATTGGCACTGCAACAGGGACTCCAAACAATGGGTGGGAATGGAAATTGAGGATTCCTCTATCCCCTTACTCTCGTCCCCGTGGCTCATGTCCCCACCTCCGGCGGACTTGAAATCCCACCCGCTAATAGGAGCCACCCTCCTGGTGGCGAGGAAAATATTCCGTACCACAGACCTATCACCGTTACCCTCCCCCATGACACCTATTATAGGCAACCCAGACTTTACCCCCGGACTCACAAGTCGTAGATTGAGACATTTAACTAATTTTGAGAAGCAGTCCCTAGGCGAGATTTGGCCCCGGGGAGAGTTTCCAACTGTCTCCACTCTTTCTAGACTCATTGATCCTCCATTGGACAGTCTCAGCACTCTTCAACTTAGGCACTTTCTGAAGACTTTTCAGAAGGTCCCCTATGCCCCTCGCGGTCACACTCCTCTGGAATCTCTTTGTAAATCTGGCGAACCTATAAGACACACACTCTCATTCTTATACAGTCTTCTCACGAGTCAAGGGGAGGATACGACTCCAGAGTTCCTACTGAAATGGGAAAGAGACCTGGAGATTCAGTTTTCTACCCAGCAAAGGGAGAAGGTCTTGGTCTTGGCACACAAGTCCTCGATTGCGAGCCATTATCAAGAATCGGGATACAAAATCCTGACCAGGTGGTACAGAGTCCCATACATGTTGCATAAAATGAACCCTTCGCTGTCGGATAGGTGTTGGAGATGTGACAAGGAAGTGGGAAGTATACTACACGTCTTTTGGTCGTGTTCACTCCTGAGACCCTTTTGGGAGGAGGTGACTTCGACTATTCAAAGTTTGACTTCGGTCGATCTCAAAGATAACCCAGCCGCATGCCTTCTACACCTAACCGCAAGACCGAGCCAAAAATACAAGAAAACACTGACAATGCAACTTCTGAATGCAGCGAGAGCATGTATTCCAGCACTCTGGCGAGATCCCCTCCCACCAACCAGGGTCCTGTGGTATTCAAAAGTTAACTGTATCCTGCGTATGGAGGAACTGACGGCAACCCTACAAAACAAGGAGGAACAATTTAACGACAAATGGAGACCCTGGAGATATTTTGTTGGTACAAACACATACCTACAGGACTTGGCTCAGGCACAATCCTCATCTATCTGAGCTAAAAACCCAGTTGATTCTATTAAAACAGATACCGGTACACACCCCTCTGGGGTCTGGCAGATGGGGCCGTTGTGGGGGCAGTGTCGCAGCCATTCCTTCTCAACCTCCTCTTTCTTGCCCTCTTCCTCTCCCTTCCTCCAAGTCTTCCTTATTCTTTTTCTACCCCGCTTTCCCTCCCATTTTCCATTCTTTCCTTCTCTGTAGCTTCTTTTGTACTGATCAGCTCACTAATCAGCCGTGGTGACGGCGATAACGAATTTAACGAGAAGATATTATTTAAGGTGAGCAGGAAACACCCACCTGTATAGAAAAAGACATACTTGTCTTTAAAGATTTAAATATTACATTATATATCAAAACTATTCAAAACCAGTTCAAGGTTTATGCAAGGAGGCCCATTGGTAGGCAACCTTGATTTACTATGTATGGAAAAGATATATTTTTGGCTAGAACAAATGTATAATACCACACTTGTTTGGTGAATAACTTGATCTTGGTCTACAGTCTCACTTTATATGACTCAAAACGTATTACTGTATAGAATGTATGACCTGCCGTATTTTGGACTGTGTATCTATGCCTTCTGTATAACACAATAAAGGAATTAAAAAAAAAAAATGTGAGGGGTGTATTCACTTTTGTGAGATACTGTATAAGGTGTGGAAATCTGTTAAAAAGATATTGGAGGTTTCCTCTCTAACTAAATATACCCCTATTTGGGGCAGTGAAAGGCTTCCTGAGATATTGACCCTCCAGGGCTTTCAGCGATGGGAATGAGCGGGGATTGTTACCCTCTATCAACTTTATGAGAGGAATGTACTTAAACCTTTTGATCAGCTGGTAAGGGAATTCTCTTTGAACCCTAGATGGTTCTATCAATTTTTGCAGCTGCGTCATGGCTGTCAGGCGAGAGAAGACATGTTGTTTGTTCCTAGTAAAAAGGAACAAAGATATGTCTCCTCTCTTACACAGTCCTATCCCCATACAGTTAGAACACACACAGAAGGATAACATTTAACCCCTTGAACGCCCCTAGTGTTAACCCCTTCCCTACCAGTGACATTTACACAGTAATTAGTGCATTTTTATAGCACTGATCGCTGTATAAATGTCAATGGTCCCAAAAATGTGTCAAAAGTGTCCGATCTGTCTGCTGCAATCTCGATAAAAATCGCATATCGCCGCCATTACTAGTAAAAAAGGATAAAATAATAAAATTGACATAAAAATGCCATAAATCTTTCCCATAGTTTGCAGACGCTATAACTTTTGCGCAAACCAATCAATATACGCTTATTGCGATTTTTTTTTACAAAGAATATGTAGAAGAATATATATTGGCCTAAAATGATGAAGAAATTTGTTTTTTAAAAACATTTTTGGGGATATTTATTAAAGCAAAAAGTAAAAAAAAGGAAAATTTATTATCAAATACTTACCGTAATTTTCCTTTCCTGATGGACTCCATGGCAGCCTACGTGTGGGTTAACCCCGCCTCCTCTCCAATGCTATAGGACCCCATTCCCATAAATGAGTACTCACCACTAGCTACTGCGTTCCGTAACTAGCCTACTCCTTGACCAATGGATGGGAACTCCGTATGCCATGGAGTCCATCAGGAAAGGAAAATTACGGTAAGTATTTGATAATAAATTTTCCTTTTTCCTGACAGACTCCATGGCAGCCTACGTGTGGGAAATAACTAGCCAACCACATGGGTGGGTATGCTGAACAAAACATAATTTTAATTTGCCCTATCAGTCGATAGGATTTGCAACCCAAAGTTTACAGAGGATAGTGAGGCAGGCTCTATACAATAATGTGACATGAAGGTATTAATAGAAGCCCATGAGGCTGCCTTGCAGATGGTGTCTGGAGCCACATGTCGAGCTGCCGCCCACGAAGCTGCCATTCCCCTGGTGGAATGGGCTGTCACCGCCTTTGGAGGAGCCAAGCCCTTAGCCCTGTATGCTTGTTGTATGGTCTGTA
This sequence comes from Lithobates clamitans, assembly GCA_037952925.1. Lineage (NCBI taxonomy): Eukaryota > Metazoa > Chordata > Amphibia > Anura > Ranidae > Lithobates > Lithobates clamitans. Next base: position 1,485,109 of record JBBGZY010001303.1, read on the forward strand.
CGATCCAGGTCGCGAGTGTCCTGGTTGAGGCTTTCTTCCCTATATTGCTGCCCGAGTGAAGTACGAAGAGATGACTAGAACGTCTAAAGGGAGAAGTCACTTTGAGATATTCCTTAATAGCTTCACCTACATCTAGAGGGTGATTTTCAGTGGACCCTGGGGTCCTGAATGTAGGTAAAATGATCTCCTGATTGACGTGAAATACTGAAGACACTTTCGGGTTGGAACCCAGCATAGGGATGAGGACTACACGGTCCGGAAAAAACGTCAAGAAGGGTTCTTCATGACCAAGTGATGCAATCTCAGAGACCCTTTTGGCTGAGGTAATGGCCACTAAGAAGGCCACCTTTGCTGAAAAGTCCTTGATAGAGAGCGGGAAGGGCCCCGTAGTACTGAGTCCAGAGATCAAGTCAAGGACCAGTGGAAGGTCCCATTTGGGGAACCTAGGCTTCCTTTGGGGCTTGAGCCTTGATGCACCTCGAAAAAACTGTCTAACCAAAGGATGAACTGCCCACGAAGTGCCAGAGAAGGCCAATAGTGCAAAAACTTGGACTCTCAGAGAGCTGACAGATAAAGGTAAATCTAGGCCCATTTGAAGGAAGCTGAGAACGTCCTGAATTTTTGGGTGTCTAAAAGACCTGCCCTGAGGAGAGCAAAACTCCACGAATTTGGACCAGATTCTTCCATAGACTTTATTTGTACTAGATCGTCTCGAGCTCATGAGAGTGGATATTACTTCTGAGGCACAACCTAGGCATTCCAGCCTCTCCCTCTCAAGAACCAGACCATCAGTCTCAGCACTGCCGGACAAGGGTGCAGGACTGACCCCTGAGAAAGAAGGTTGGACCTGAGGGGAAGAGGCACCGGTTCCTGACAGCTGAGCTGGACCAGGAGAGGGAACCAAGGCCTGTTCGGCCAGTAGGGAGCTACTGTCACCACTTCCACTGGTTCTGCTCGGAGCCTCTGCAGGAATCTCAGCATAACTGGCAGTGGTGGACTGTACAAAATCCCTTCTATTTAATTACACCATTCCACTGCTGTGTTACTGGCCAGTCGGGCCACCGCTTTATTACACCACAACTTCCACTGTGTTATTGTACAAGGATGACAACTCGCAGACAAGTAGCCGCGCAGCCAACAGCAGGGAGAGGAAGGAAATCAATGGACGGCATTAAGGCTTTCATGTCCCCCCGCACACCTGAGCCAACTGGACGGCTGGATATTAAAAAACGGAGCGGAGCCACCATAACTGACGGTGTGGAGAAAACAGAGTGTGAGTCCGGGATAAAGCGGGCGGATGTACAGCCGAAAGGGGACAGTATCGTCGTGAACGGTAAGAGACCTCCTACAGCGGGAAGAGGGAGGAGGACCCCGGAGCAGAGCCCTCCCGGTAGTGGTGGTGGGTGCCCCCAGGTAAAAGGGGCTAAAAATATAGGCCAGCTAGTTCCTGGTAATGGACATTTAGAAACGGCTATACAAAGTACATCAACGGGAAGCCGGGGTACAGTGACACAGGGGGAGGATAATAGACAGACTCAAGAAGAGTCTGAGACCATAGATATGGAGAGGATGAGAGCAAGAGAAGGAGAAGACCCAACCCCCAACATGGACCGAAGTAATAGTCAGGAATACCCAAGTATAAAAAGTGGGGGAGAGGGAAGATGTGGGTCACCGCAGAGACATGTCATGGACTGTGACCAGGAGAGCCTCCAAAACGGTGGTGGGAACCCACAAGGATGGACTGGACAAAGTGTAGACCCAGAAAGGGATATCTGGGGCCTGTTGAAGGCCCTCCCCACTAAAAGTGATATTCAGCAATTAATAAATGCAGTTGAACAATCTTGTATGCAAGCAGTAGCAAGCGTAAAAGAGGACGTCAGGGACCTGGGATACAGAGTAGAGGGGATGGAAAAAGAACAAGAAGTCATTATACAAGCTGTGACGGAAACTCAAGAATCCATGAAAAAATATGAAGAAACTTTAAATGCATACAGGGACCAGCTGGATGAATATGAGAATAGGGATAAACGCCAAAATATACGTATAAAGGGACTGAAAGAGTCAATCACAGCGACAGAACTAGCCCCAGTGGCACAAAAAATGTTTGGACAGATTTTAGGAGATCAAGCCCCTAATGTTATAGAAATAGACCGGATACACCGGGCCCACTCCAAGAGCACAAAAACTGACGTACCCAGAGATGTAATATGTAAAGTGCACAAATATGCAGTGAAGGAGAATATAATGAAGATGGCACGTGATAACCCTAGGATTACATTTGAAGGTTCAAACATAGCTCTGTATCCAGATATATCGAAAAGGACTCTCTTTAAACGTGGGGCGGTTCGCCCATTGCTGGAAATTTTACGGAAGGCGGAGATCAAGTATAGGTGGGGGTTCCCTTTCAGTCTAACAGCTTCCAGGAATGGAAGAACCCCAACATTGCGAACGAAGGAGGATCCAAAAGTATTTGTGGAAAAATTAGATCTCCCGATGGTGGACTTTGTGGACTGGAGAATAAGTTGTCTAGGGCCCCCCCTACAACGAGCAGAGAAATGGCAAGAAGTACCAGCAAAGGTTAATAGGGGAATAGCCCAGAGAAGGACTTAAAGGACATTTTTTTTTTCCCTTGTCCTTCCCACTCAGGAGGGGTTTAATAGAGTAATGCCGGGGAGAGGGGGGGGATTGGAAGGGAAGGTGTAGTGGGGAATGTGTACCTTAGGTAGGTCAATAGGTCAGCCCCAATGGAAGGGGAGAATAATCCTGCGGAATGCAGGGAAGGGTGGTGGCAGGCGCACAGGAGGTGTAGGTGTGCGCAAGCTAAATACCCGACTTTTAGAAATACCCCTAATGGAAGGTTTGTGGTATGGGAGGACAGGATGTAAGTATGCAAGGTATATATTTATGATATACAAGTGGTATATTTTTTGGTTTTTTTGGGTTTTTTGTCTGGAAGTAATGAATGACGGGGGGGGGGGGTAGAAGGGGGGGTGGGATTGGCAGAGGAGAAGATAGAGAAGAAGGGCAAGGGGCTGGGTGTTCTAAAAATGAAATAAAATGACAGCCATTTTGAAAATTTTGTCATATAATGTGAGGGGTTTGAATTCACCAATTAAAAGAGGGCGCTTATGGGTTGAGCTGCAACATTGGGGAGCTGATGTTGTTTTCCTGCAGGAGACCCATTTTAAGAGCAGCTCAATTCCAAGCTTACCCCAGAATGTACTGAATCAATGGTATCATGCAGTATCCCCAATAGCGAGGGCAAGAGGGGTCACAATTGCGTTCAAAAAATCATGCCCATGGACTACGGAGACCCTGCAAAGTGACCCAGAAGGTCGGTACTTGTTTGTAAAGGGTACGCTACAGGGGAGACGATATACCTTTGCTTCAATATATTCGCCCAATGTTGGGACAGCTAACTTTCTGGTTAAAGTATTTAGAAAACTGGAAGAATTTAAGGAAGGGTGTGTAGTGGTAGGAGGAGATTTTAATATGGTGTTAGAGCCGAGTATAGATACCTCTACGGGTAGAACTGCTGTGTCTTTTAAAGCCATAAAGCGGGTTAAACAAATCTTACGCTCTCAACACCTAGTGGATACTTGGAGAGCTTTACATCCAGGTATTAGGGATTATAGCTATTACTCTAAAATACACGATATGTATTCACGGCTAGACCTCTTTTTGGTGGATCAATTCTACTTGGGGAATGTCAGCACAAGTACAATTGAACCAATAACTATGTCTGACCATGCCCCAATGATTTTGACCCTTCAACCAACTCAAATGACTCGGGCGGAACGAACTTGGCGTCTGAACGAGTCATTGTTGGATAAAGAAGACATAGTGGAGAAATTAAGGGTTAGGATAAAGGAGTATTTTGAAATAAATAAAACGGAAGGAGTGTCAGATCAAGTGGTGTGGGAAGCACACAAAGCGGTTGTGAGGGGGGACTTAATTGCCATCGGCACATATATGAAAAAGGAAAGCAAAAGGGAAATGGACGAATTACTAGAGAAGATCAGAACCCTAGAGATAAAGCATAAGGAAAATCTCGATCCAGTGGATGGTAGACGTCTGGAGAGTTTACGGGCAGAGCTTGCGCAATATTTAGAATATAAAGCGAAGAACAAAATTAGGTTTTTCGCAAATAGAGCATATGAACAAGGAAATAAATGCGGTAAGCTACTGGCAAAACAACTTAAAAAACAACAGGACTCCAGACACGTGCACAGCTTACTAGTTCAGGGTAGGAAAATAATAGACACAAAGGCGATAGCAAAAGAATTTAGTAAATAACTGGCAGTGGCGGAAAGGCATATGCCCGCTTGAACCTCCACTGATCCGTCAGGGCGTTTGTCCTGATGGCTTGACTGCAGAGACCCCTGGTGTAAAACTTCTTCAGCTTGCAATTGCAGGGGGAAGCAAAAAGATCCACTTCTGGATCGGTCTTCAGTGACAAGATCCACCTGAACGTCTCTATGTGAAGAGACCACTCGTTGTTGTCCAACTTTATTCGTGATAGGAAGTCCGCTTGAGTGTTTTGGACACCTGGGACAAAGACTGCCGAAATGTTGGCAAGGTTTTTCTGCGCCCACGATAGGATGGGCTCGACTTCCCGCAGGAGAGTGGGACTCCGAGTACCCCCTTGCCTCTTCACATATGACACCGCTGTGGTGTTGTCCATTCTTAACAGCACTGACTCCCCTATCAGGAGATGAGAAAAGGACTGTAGGGCACACCAGGCCACTCAGAGTTCCAAGATGTTCGATCCTGGGTTGGGGAGACATGCGTCCCACTTGCCCTGAGCCAGGTTCGACCCGCAAAGGGCTCCCCAACCGGTACCGCTGGCATCGGTCGTGACCGTCACCCAAGAGAAGCCACCAGAAGAGGCTGTTTCTCATTGTAGAAGTTATACGGATGACCTGATTCTTGTCCCCTGACTTCCATTGTCGTAAGAGACCTGACTGGAAGGGACGCAATCTCCATAAGGCCCATTTGACCATGGGAGTCGTGGAAACCATCGTGCCGACGACTTTCAGACACTTAGAGGCTTTCATTTGCCGAGCATGTAGGGCCCGAGAGACTCTGTCTCGAACCGTAGGAATTTTCTGTAGTGGAAGGGAGATAGTGTTTGCCACTGTATCGAACTGAGCTCCCAGATATATTAGACGCTGAGTTGGAGCCAGTTGACTCTTCTCTAAGTTAAGGAGCCACCCGAAGTTGGACAGAGTTGAGATTACTTGTTCCCGGTGGACCAGCAACTGCTCCCTGCTCTGAGACAACACCAGCAGGTCGTCGAGGTAGTGGTACAGACATACCCCTTTTGATCTTATGAGTGCCACCGTAGCTAGAAGGACCTTCGAAAAAACCCGGGGGAACGTTGTCAGGCCGAAGGGGAGGCAGATAAATTGGAGATGATCTGACCCCACTTGGAAACTGAGGTATTTGTGAAATTCTTTTTCCACTGGGACGTGGAAATACGCGTCCTTCAGGTCGATTGATATCATCCAGTCGCCTGGCTGTATAGCTCCCTGAATGGTCACCAAGGTTTCCATCTTAAATCTTCCGTTCTCTATGAATTTGTTGAGATATGTGAGGTCTATGACTGGGCGCCAAGAGCCCCCCTTTTTTTGAACTAGGAAGAGAGGGGAGTATATCCCCTGGAACCATTCGTCCTGTGGGACATGTACCACTGCTCCTTGAGTTTTCAGAAGGTCCACATAGGACAGCAATATCTGTTTCTGATCCTCTGCACGAGGAAGAAGAGTGGAGACGAATTTGGGGCGAGGAGTACTGGAAAAGGCCCATCTGTGGCCTGACGAGACTGTCCTTATGACCCAGAAGTCTGAAATCGAGGCCACCCAGACGTGCCCGAAGAGGAGCAGACGAGCCCCCACCTGGCCCGCCTGGGCGGGCGCAATCTCAAAAAGACTTGGCCTGATCGCGACCACTGGACGCTTGACTTTTAACAGGTTTACGAAAGGATGTCTGCCCTCTGCTCCAATTCTTCCTAAAGTCCCGGCCAGGCTTGTAGGAGCGTGCTTCCCTGGAGCGCTCCGGGCTTCATCTTCTGAACTGGGGTTTCTTTCGACCCAGCATGCGCCTGTCCTGGGGAAGAAAACCCGATTTACCACCTGTGACTCGCATAATGGCATCGTCAAGCTTATTGCCAAATAGTGAGGACCCCTCAAATGGGATTTTACACCATGCTTGCTTAGAACCCGGGTCGGCAAGCCAGGGGTGCAACCAAAGGGCTCTCTTGGCCGTAACCGAGGACAACATAATATGAGCCAATAGGCGGATCAAATCAATGGACGCCTCCCCCAGGAAGACCGCTGCCAACTTCAGCTCTGCGGCTGCTGAACTTCTGGCCAGTTCTTCTGACACGCCCTTGAGGAAGGACTCCACGTTCTCCGTTCAGGCCTCCATGGCTTTAGACATGACCGCTAGTGTCAGGGCCGGTTTACAGGCCATACCGGCGAGCCCATAAATTCTTTTTAGATCTAGATCTATCTTCCTTTCGAGCCCATCTTTGAAAGATACTGCGTCTTCTAGAGGAAGAGTCACGTGTTTGGCCAGACGCATAAGAGCTGCGTCCACAAGGGGAGTATTCTCCAAACTCTTCACTTCTTCCGACTTAAAGGGGGTACAATCTGGAGGTTTTATTAGACATGGAGGACTTTTTCTCTGTCTTACTCCATTCTTCCTCAATGATGTCCTTCAGCTCTGGAAGGAGCGGGAAGTTTGCGCGAGGCAAGAGAGGCCGCATAGGGCTGGGAAGTGGCCGGATCATCACGGGCCTCATCAGCCGGCGGGCCAGACAAGGTAGTAGACTGGCTCAATGTACGAGGTGTATCCCTCTCCATTAGGGATTGCTGCACCACCAGTTTCACAATAGACGCTAAACGCTGGTTTTCCGTCTCCTTTTCCCTAACCGCACGGGCAAAGCAGCGGTCACACAAGGACTTGCCCTCCGGGACTCGTGTCCTACATCCCCAGCAGGCTCTGCGATCAGAGCGGCTGTCATTGCGGTGGGAGCGGTGTCTGGAGGAGGAACGAGAACGTCTCCTCTAGTGGGATCCGGACTGGGAGTCTCGTCTGGATCTGGATGAAGATGAGTGATATTGTGGCTTGGCAAGGTCACTGACATTCAGGACCGCGGTAGCGGGTCCGACCTGGCAGGGCGTGAGGGCTGGCCACTTAAAGGCCACTTAAAGGCGGTGAGTTGTCCATGACCTAGGACGCGGATGTCTGCAGAGAAAATGGCCTATGAAAAACCAAGGCACCAAAATGAGGAGGTTTCAAGAAACTCTGCTTTTAAAGATACACAATGCACGGTTCAACATATATTTAAGGCAAAGAACCCTTGCCGCACATACATATATATATATAATCATATTATATGCGTTTTATTTATTATTATATAACATTTTTTTTTTTTTTAATAAAAAAAAATACTGTCTCCTTTAAACATTTATTAATCCATATTTATACATTTGTATATATAACTATATATTTCTTTAGCAAAAATAAAACAATGGAGGGTATTTGTTTTCTCCCTTTTTTTTTTTTTTCAAAATAAATGCAGAGGTCTTAAGCCACTCACCTGGAGACCAGCAGGGAACCGCTCCTCCTTTCCCTACCAAGGGAAATCCTAACACAGCAGGACAGGAGGGCAGAATTTAAATTCCCCGCCCGTGACGTCACCGTCTCCCACTGCGCACGCGCAATAGGAAACCGCCGCATGGCGCCTGCGCTGCCGACGAACGAACCGCCGTACCGCGCATCGCAGCGGCGGAGACTGCCGCAACCCAGAAGTGCCGTGGCAGCCTGGAACGCACGCGTTCCAGCCGCCATGAGGAGAACGAGATATACTAGACTAACTACCGGGGAAAAACAGGTACACTGACCACATATAGAAACTGCCATGGAGGATGCAATGAAGAAGCCACAGACCTTGCCAGCCGGGCATACAGAGGCGACCAAACATCCACCAAGGGGGAATACTCAAGCCTCTTTAAGCTACTCGCCCGCCCATGGCTGGGCTCTGAGCTGCACCGCACAAAGGTATGCCAAATCCTGGATCCATTCCATCCTGACGCGAACAGCATGTATAGGTCCATAGAGGAGGACAAAAAAGGAACGCAGTAGCTAGTGGTGAGTACACATTTATGGGAATGGGGTCCTATAGCATTGGAGAGGAGGTGGGGTTAACCCACACGTAGGCTGCCATGGAGTCTGTCAGGAAATATTGTTTTTTTTTTTTTCAAAATTGTCGCTGTATTTTTGTTTATAGAGCAAAAAATAAATACCTCAGAGGTGATCAAATACCACCAAAAGAAAGCTCTATTTGTGGGAAAAAAAAGGATGTAAATTTCGTTTGGGTACAGCATTGCATCACCACACAATTACCAGTTAAAGCAACGCAGTGCCAAATTGTAAAAAGTGCTCTGGTCAGGAAGGGGGTAAAATCTTCCGGGGCTGAAGTGGTTAAAAAACGTGCACCTGGCAATGGGGGAGGGGGGTGTATGATGCAGGGTGTGTGCTAGTGAGATCAGCTGGTCAACTCCTTCCTGTGTCATGACCTAAAATCTGATCAGGAAGAAGACATTACTAATGGAAACGTCTGGAAATGTGGATTAGGAAAGAAAAGTAAGTGACTGTAGATTTAATAGAGAACTTTGATATTTTTGCAAAAAAAGTACATGAATGCTATATTGGTGCATAGGGAAGCTGGAATTTAGAAAAAAAAGTGTACAAATGAGAACTTACCCTTTAATGTTTTTTTTTTTTGTGTACATGTTGTTGTGGTCTAAAAAAGTGGAAAATAAAATCTGGTTTAAAAAAAAAAAAAGAAAAATCTCACTCCAAATCTTGTAAGAGTAGCACAGACACAGTGACTTGACCACTTGATGCCGCGCTACAGTCGAAAGACGGCTACAGCGCAGGCCTAAATTTCCGGGAGGGCGTGCATGAATGTCCACTCGTGCTCGAGCTGCCCGCACACCCCCATCCTTGGGACTTGGCTGATCACAGATTGGAGTAAAGGGCTGATCCCGGCCCTTTACCACGTGATCAGCTGCCAGCCAATGACAGCTGGTCACATGCTGTAAACAGAAGCCGGCTTTTTTTCCCCTCACGCTGACAACGTGAAGAAAAAAAATCAAAACAATTACAATTACTTGTGTAAATGGGACATCGGTCCCACACCTATCAGTGCCCACACCTATCAGTGCCCACCAGTGCCCATCAGTGCTGCCAATCAGTACACATCAGTGATTCATCATCAGTGCCATCTATCAGTGCCACCTACCAGTGCCTATCAGTGCCACCTATTAGTGCAACCTATCAGTGCCCAATAGTGCCACACATCAGTGCAGCCTCATTAGTGCTTCCTGGTCAGTGGCCATCAGTGCCCATCAGTGCAGCCTCATCAGCGCACATCAATGAATGAGAAAAATTACCTGTTTGCAAAATTTTATAACAAACTATGAAAACTTTTTTTCCCCCAAATTTTTGGTCTTTTTTTGTTTGTTTAGCAAAAAATAAATAACCCAGTGGTGATTAAATACCACCAAAAGAAAGCTTTATTTGTGTGCAAAAAAATTCATTTGGGTCCAGTGTTGCATGACTGCATGACATTTTCTCCAGTTTGAAGACTTCCCATCAAAAGTGTCACTGGCCTGCTACGTAACTTTAAGTTGGGGTTTGTCTCCCTCTTGTGGTAGAGTTGTAAACTCACACAATGTCTATTGAGAAATATGAAGGGCTGCCATTGCTGTGCTCCTTCTTAAAGATTATAGTTACTTGGCTATTGTGATGATATTCTGGCTTCAATATTCTTAACTGTTGATATTAAACACATTTTCAAATCAGAAAATGTATGATATGTTAAAATGTGCTTACTTGTTCTGGGTCAGTGACTCAAATGGGGTTGATTTACTAAAACTGGAGAGTGCAAAATCTGGTGCAGCTGTGTATGGTAGCCATTCAGTTTCTAACTTTTACTTGTTCAATTAAATGGGTTGTAAACCCTTAAGGTTTTCACCTTAATGCATTCTATGCATTAAAGCGGGAGTCCCGCGAAAAAATTTTTTTTTAGATGTCAGCAGCTGCAAATACTGCAGCTGCTGACTTTTAAAATAAGATCACTCACCTGTCCCAGGGTCCAGCGATGTCGGCACCCGAGACCGAACCGTCCCTCGATCCTCGGGTGCTGCCACCGCCATTCTCAGTGAGGGAATCAGGAACTGAAGCGTGGCGGCTTCATTTCCCAATTCCCTACTGCGCATGCGCGAGTCGCGCTGCGCTTTCTCAATGGTCCCTGCTATCTCCTGGGACCTGTGTCTTTCCCAGGAGACAGCGGGGGAGTGTGGGAGGAGGCGTGACTCCCATGGGAGTCTATTCCCAAAAGTGGGTGCAGATACCTGTCTTAGACAGGTATCTGCACCCCCCTCCCCCCTGAAAGGTGCCAACTGTGACACCGGAAGGGGGGAGGAATCCGATGAGCGGAAGTTCCACTTTTGGGTGGAACTCCGCTTTAAGGTAAAAAAAGCTTCTGTGCTGCAGCTGCCCCAGAGCCCCCCTTTTACTTACCTGACCCCAATCTTTCCAATGACGAGAATGAGCCCAGCAGCTCCAACTGATGTCTCGGAACCTCATTGGATAGATTGATAGCAGCAGGAGCAATTGGTTCCCGCTGCTGTCTATCAAATCCAGTGACACAGGATCTGGCAGAAGTAGGCATAGAGGGCGGAGTGTCCAGAGGTACACAATTGCGTTTTCATCAGTACATAATTTTTTAGTTTTTTTGTTTTGTGGATCTGAACACAAGTGCATTGTTTTCTATGGGTCAATCCACACAGCTGTGTAAAGATCAGTAAAATTGAAAAAAAAAAAATGTGTGAGTTTAGTACATTTCCGCGCGTACACATATAAAAACAGTGTATTCTGATGTCACCGGGAAGTCTCCCCACTGTCAGAATACAACAGCTTAGATGGGAAGATTTCCCCACCCACCTCGAATATGTGGATGGGGAAACCAAGTCAGTTTTTTCATTATTTTTTAAAATTCATGTATTGGCTACTTAAGTGCTATGTCTGTGCGTTGCTATGCATTGATGTAGAGAGACCCTAAGCCTATCCAGACTGTTTGTTTTGATGCAGCAAAACTCTTGCCTTTTGCTGTATGAAAATGGCTTTCAAGTAAAAATTCCATTCTTTCCTATGTGGCTGGTTCACCTCTATGTGCTGCAATAAGTGTGAAAGACCAAGGCAAACTCTATGGGCACATTTATGCCTACACATGAGTGTTCAGAATGTGCTGCATGCACATAGTATAGAAAATTATATATCCAGACTAAAATGAAAGAGTAACACAATGATAAAAAGTGATAAACGTGTTTGCATGGAAATACCCACGTGTCTCCGCTATTTACTGGACTCAAAGCAACAGGGTGCATAGTAAACAGTGTAGACAAATACGTGTGTTTTGGCTTTAGCAACTGAGGTCATAGTGCAGTCAGAACACACATATTTATCTTTGTTGGTTACTATGTGCCCTGTTTATTTAGGTCATTTTATATTTCCTATGACTTTTAAACAGTTTGTTCATGCTCTAACAGTTACAATACCATAGTGTGTTAAAGTGCATATATGGCCAAGATGCAAAATCATACATTAATTTCATTCATTGTATTTCAATTATTTCTAGCCTACTCCTATTAATCTGAATGAGATGTGAACCAAAACATGTTCTGTGTGCGTTTGCTGCACTGCGTTCCAAACGCACTGGGTGGGGCATCTGCTGCAGTAGATTCCTAAGGACACCCCAAACGCAGATCACAAACGCAGTGATTTTGCCTGCACTGGATCGTATGATGCCTCAGTACCATGCGGCCCGACTGCAGTACCTTTTTAAAATAGTGCATATGCTTACTTTTGGTGTGATCCAGTGCACTTTCAGCTCATTCCAATGAATAGGCTGAAAATCGCATAGGAATCTTACTCTGTGAAGATCCCCACACGTTTACTTCCTTGAATTCTGTCACTTGTGTTAATTGTGCTGAGTGGGTAGGCACTACTGTGTCACACATTTCACAGAGCCTGCCTTCTGAACTACAGCGATTCTAAGAGGAGGAGTTTCAGTAGGTGGAGTCAGTGCAGGAATCACTGCTTGCAGGCAGCAAGGTACCATGGGATATGTAGTCCTTAGAGTTTTAAAGTAAACAGCAGAGCAGAAGAAGCTGCAAAGCATGCAGGGAATCCGGGAGGTTGTGGAAAGGGATGGCCAGCAGACAGGCAGCACTCACAACATTAAAGGAGATTTTTAAAGTAAGCTTATAGTGGATTGTCAAAGATAACGTTTGTTTGCTCTGCTGTTACAATGCTGATGTTAAAAAATGGAAGTGCATGCTGTGACCATAGATTTCCATTAAAGCGGCTCTTCAGTTATTTTTGCAACTTTCCATTTATTAAATCTTCTGCCCTTGTTTCAACTTTGGATAGTAAAACAGTTTTTTTTCTGCCAGTAAATACCTTATACGACCCACTTTTTGGTTCTCATCTGGTAAAAAGCCTAGGCTTATGACATCATGCACTGCTCTCTCTAAACCTTCTTGAGAGCAGTGGCGATCAGTAGTCATTTTTTGGGGGGGGGCATAAACAGTATGCCACTGAAAACACCCCCCCATCCGGTCTGTAGCACTTAACCCATCGCTTGCTCGCCAGCGGCCTCCCGTTCCCCTGCTCTCCACGGGTCATCACGGCTTCCGTTTCCTCCTTCCTCCTCAGCGGCCAATCGTGAGTCTTCTCTTTTCGGAAAACCGGTCTCACACCCGCTTCTGATTGGCCAGATTGAGGATCAATGTTTCAACAACACTGTGGGGGGGGAGGGGCTCACTACAACATGAAAGAGATCACTGCTCCCGATGACAGGGAGCAGTAGATCCCTATCATGCTGCTAGGCAGAACAGGGAAATGCCTTGTTTACATCTTCCCGTTCTGCCTCTCCTCACAGAAATCCGGTGAACATCGAGCTTGCAGGACCCGCGGGCACACTCCAGCGGCGCTAGGCGGGAATTTCAAAGGGTTGTACGGGTACACCTTTTTGCCTGCCCGTGCCATTCTGCCGACATAAATCGGCATGCGGCGGTCGGCATGTGGTTAAAGGTATACTTCACCTTTACCAAAAACAGCATATGTAGCTAAGCAGTGTCTGTAAAACAAATTGTTCAGCTTTAACCAAAGTTAAATAATGCCCTTGCTATAGGTGTAGAAAATTTACATACCACCTAAAGAGTGACTGAAAAACTCCCAGAGATGGCATCATCTGGGGACATTGCCAAGAGACTCCCAGCTGTTACTGTTCACCCCAACCATTACAGGAGCATTTTCTCCTTGCTGATGCAGTAGCTCTGAGCTCAGAGTTTGAGAGCTTACTCCTGTGACCTCCTATGTTCAGAATGCAGCAGGACAGCAACTTGGTGCAGGACCTGGAAACAAGTGGAAATCCCAGAAGTAGCGGTGTCTGCTGCAGTGATTTTTAGCATCCAGGGGGATTATCCAGGTATGGTACAGTGGCAGCTGGTGCTCATTATTTTGGGGAGCGGCAAACCAAGGCCCCCCCCATGGGAGACGGATGGGAAGGCGGAGACCCCCCCTGTGGGAGACTGATGTGGCTATCAAAGGCCTCCTTACCATAGGAGGCAAATGGTAGGGCTGCTGCTTCTCGCTCCAGGCCGAACAGGAAGTGGGTCCTGAGACTCGATTGGCTGGGAGACCTAAGACTCCTTGGCCAATTGGGTCTCAGGACCTGCTTCCTCATTCACCGGGAGGGCAATCTGGAAGACAATAGCAAAAATTAATTAACTATTGTCACACAACTGGGTGGGCTCAGGGTGCAGTGCTCTGCTCCCCGAGCCCACCCTTTTTTAAAGCCAATTAGAGACTCATGCTCTAATCATGTGTTTCAAAAATAAAAGCCCATTGAAATCCTTGCGTCTGGTGCCCTGCATCTAGATTAGGGGCCGGGCGCGTGGATTAGGGGGGCGGCGCCCCTATGCCCTGTGTATGGTTGGCCCGCCACTGGTATGGTATATACATAGTTACCTTGGTCCAAGCTGAACCAAGGTAACTATGAATAACCTATCCATACCTGGGATTCTTCTTTAAGTAGTTGCAGACTTTGGGCGTGCTACACACGCCCACAAAAACCTCATTGTACACAAGGCATGTGTAGCACATCCAGTCTCTCTGCCATACTTCTGAGACCCCCTCTCCCAGTATACTGTAATTGTTGGCTATGATTAATCAAAGCTGGCATTACAGTATACTCAGAAAAGAAGAAGGCACCTCCTAGCTTTCAAAAAAAAAAGTCTGACAGTGTTTAGAAACAACACTGCTTCAGACGAGATTATACAAAGATACAAAGTAACATAATGTTACATTTGTATCTTTCTGTTCATTCATCTGCAGCTCAAAGGGATGAACCTAGATCTGCAGAGTTAAAGCAACCTGACAAGTAAAAAAAGTTTGTTGGTTTATTTGTTAATAAAACGTTCCTCTGTTTACTCTAATCAGCCCTGATTAACTCCTTTGTTTCCTTCTCTCATCAACTATTAATTTCCTGCTGCTTTTTTGTTTGTTTCTATTTTATTAACCCATAATATTTAAAACTGTTTTGTTTTTGTTTTGTTTGTTAATATTTTTTACATCTACATTTTTACATTTTGCATATACACTCACTGGCCACTTTATTAGGTACACCTGTTCAATTGCTTGGTAACACAAATTGCTAATCAGCCAATCACATGGTAGCAACTCAATGCATTTAGACATCTAGGTGTGGAAAAGACGATTTGCTAGTGGGTAGCAATCTCACCTTGCAGCAATAGGGTCGCTGGTTCGAATCCCAACCAAGACACTACCTGTCCAGAGTTTGCATGTTCTGACTGTGCCTGCGTGGGTTTCCTCCGGGTACTCCGGTTTCCTCCCACACTCCAAAGACATGCTGTTAGGTTTATTGGCTTCTGTCGAAAAATTGGCCCTGGTGTATGGGTGTGAGTTGGGGACTTGGATTGCATACCCCTTGGGGGTGGGGACTTGGGGGGCGCTACATGGGTACCTTAAATATATATTATAAAAAAAAATAATATAGTGGATGGGCATCTTGAAGGGATGCAGTGTGTGGGGATGGGGACAATTGTGGGTGCTCACTCAGGTTGAACTGGATGGACTGTTGTCTTTATTCAACCTTACTAACTATGTAAGTTCAAACCGAGCATCAGAATGGGGAAGAAAGGAGACTTAAGTGACTTTGAATGTGGCATGATTGTTTGTGCCAGACGGGCTTGTCTGAGTATTTCAAAAACTACTGATCTACTGGGATTTTTACACACAACCATCTCTAGGGTTTACAGAGAATGATCCGAAAAAGTGAAAATATCCAGTGAGTGGCAGTTGTGTGGATGAAAATACCTTGTTGAGAGGTCAGAGGAGAATGGGCAGACTGGTTCGAGATGATAGAAAGGCAACAGTAACTCAAATAAACACTTGTTACAACCAAGGTATGCAGAATACCATCTCTGAATACACAACATATCGAACCTTGAAGCAGATGGGCTACAGCAGCAGCAGACCCCTCCGGGTGCCACTCCTGTCAGCTAATAGCAGGAAACCGAGGCTAAAATTCACACAGGCTCACCAAAATTAGACAATAGATGATTGGAAAAAACTTTGCTTGGCCTGATGAGTCTTGACATTCAGATGGTAGGGTCAGAATTTGGCGTAAACAACATGAAAGCATGGATCCACCCTCCCTTAGTACCAATTGAGCATTGTTAAACGCCACGGCCTACCTGAGTATTGTTGCTGACCATGTCCATCCCTTTATGACTACAGTGTACCCATCTTCTGATGGCTCCTTCCAGCAGGATAATGCACCATGTCACAAAGATCAAATCATCTCACCACTGGTTTCTTGAACATGACAATGAGGTCACTGTACTCCAATGGCCTCTACACTCACCAGATCTCAATCCAATAGAGCACCCTTGGGATGTGGTGGAATGGGAGATGTGAAGCCGACAAATCTGCTGCAACTGCGTGATGCTATCATGTCAATATGGACCAAAAAATCTCAGAAGAATGTTTCCAACACCTTGTAGAATCTATGCCATGAAGATTTAAGGCAGCTCTGAAGGCAAAAGGGGGTCCAACCCGGTACTAGCAAAGTGTACCTAATAAAGTGGCTGGTAAATGTATATATTACCTGGAATTCAGCTGAATTCAGCACCCAGCTTTTCTCTAAAGAACTTGATAGAAATGTCTAGTTGAGTTGTAAGAACCTTCTTTTATACAATCCATTTAATATGAATTCCTGTTGTAAATGGATCTCGATTTCGGCTGTGACATTCAGATGGTCGGGTCAGAATTTGGCATAAACAACATGAAAGCATGGATCCATCCTGCCTTGTATCAATGGTTCAGGCTGGTGGTGGTGTAATGGTGTGGGGGATATTTTCTTGGCACACTTTGGGCCCCTTAGTACCAACTGAGCCTTGTTTAAATGCCACGATCTACCTGAGTATTGTTGCTGACCGTGTCCATCCCTTTATGACTACAGTGTACCCATCTTCTGATAGCTACTTCCAGTAGGATAATGCTCCCTGTCACAAATCTCACTGTACTCCAATGGCCTCCACAGTCACCAGATCTCAATCCAATAGAGCACCTTTGGGATGTGGTGGAACGGGAGATTTGCATCATGGATGTGCATCCCACAAATCTGCAGCAACTGCGTGATGCTATCATGTCAAGATGGACCAAAATCTCTGAGGAATGTTTCCAACACCTTGTTGAATCTATAACATGAAGGATTAAGACAGTTCTGAAGGCAAAAAGGGGACCCAACCCGGTACTAGCAAGGTGTATCTTGCTAGTACCGGGTTTGTCCTTAAAAACAATAGATTGTCCTTAAAAACAATAGATGTATTACCTTGTTATCTTTAGTAATTACAAAGTTATTGCCAAATACACAGGTCTATAGCAGAAATAAAATATTGCCAAGACCCTGAAACTGAGCTGCAGCATGGTGGCCAATAACAGGACAGGTTCCACTCAGAACAGGCCTCGTCATGGTAGACCAAAGAAGTTGAGTGCACGTGCTCGGCGTCGTATCCAGAGGTTGTCTTTGGGAAATAGACGTATGAATGCTGCCAGCATTGCTGCAGAGGTTGAAGGGGTGGGGGGTCAGCCTGTCAGTGCTCAGACAATACGCCACACACTGCATCAAATTGGTCTGCATGGCTGTCGTCCCAGAAGGAAGCCTCTTCTAATGATGATGCACAAGAAAGACTGCAAACAGTTTACTGAAGACAAGCAGACTAAGAACATGGATTACTGGAACTATATCCTGCGGTCTGATCAGTGGTGTATTTAGATTTTGTGCTGCCCTAGGCCTGACTAAACTTGTGCACCCCCTAATTTAAATACGACCCACCCTTTCCTGTCAATGCCATGGCCCTTCCTGTCTAAGACCCGCCCTGTCATCTGTAAACCACACCCTTTCCTCTTTAGGCCCCACCTTTTCTTCTTAGAGCTCCTCCTCTTTCTTTCTGTACATTAACCACCTCCCACACGACCACTGCACATAAACGGCCGGGTGGTCATTTCCTTGTCCTGAATGGACGTTCAGGAACGCCCCTCAGAGCGAGTGCTCACAGCACGGCCACAAGGCGCTGCGGCTTGATCCTGTGATCATTATGATCTCAGAATCCAGCTGAGCAGAGATCGGGATATGGGCGATGTGATCGGCCCTCCCAATCACGTGACGGCTGTGTCCAATCACAGCCGTCACAATGTAAACAGAGACGCATGTCTCTGTGAAAGTTCTCCCCGCCAAACTCAGTGCAGGGGGGGGAGGGGGAATCTGCAGATCTGTGACAGCTCTCTGTGTGAGGATGATTTTACACAGAGAGCTGTTACAGATCACCCCACAAACAGTACACCAAGCACAACTGTCACCCCTGTCCCCATACACATGTCAGTGTCCCCATAAAACATCTGTTTGTCCCCCCATCACTGCCAACACCAAATAAACACTGATTTGGGTTATTTTTACCAAAGAAATGTAGCAGCATCATTTTTGGTCAAAATTTATCAAAAGAAATTACTTATTTGCAAAATTTTATAACAGAAACTAAGAAAAATGCTTTTTTTCTTGAACATTTTCAGTCTTTTTTTATTTGTAGCGTAAAAAATAAAACCACAGCGGTGATTAAATACCACCAAAGAAAAGCTCTATTTGTGTGAAAAAAATTATAAAAATGTAATTTGGGTACAGTGTAGCATGACCGCGCAATTGTCATTCAAAATGTGACAGCGCTGTAAGCTAAAAATTGGTCTGGGAAGGAGGGGGGGTGAAAGTGCCCAGTAGAAGTGGTTAAAAGTGGGTACCAAGTGCAGCCTCGTCAGTGCCCATCAATGCAGCCTCATCAGTGCCCATCAAAGCAGCCCCATCAGTGCTCATCAAAGCAGCCTCATCAGTGCCCATCAATGCAGCCTCATCAGTGCCCATCAAAGCAGCCCCATCAGTGCCCATCAAAGCAGCCTCATCAGTGCCCATCAATGCAGCCTCCTCAGTGCCCATCAGCGAAGTGTCATTAATGCCCATCAATGCAGCCTCACCAACATTACCAGTGCCCATCAGCGCAGCCTTGTCAGTGCCCATCAATGCAGCCTGATCAGTGCCCATCAATGCAGACTTACCAGTGCCCATCAGCACAGCCTCATCAGTGCCCAATAAGGGTCTCCAATTCTAATAATACCAAATTATGTGCACAGACTGCAGTTCCTATTTAAAGTGGGGTTCCACCCAAAAAAACAAAAATACATGAAAAATCCTAAAAAGAAAAAACGAAAAAAACATTTGGATATTTTTTTTTTTAACTTACCTCTAAATGCCTGTTGCTAGGGGGTCCCTCGTAGTCTGCCCCTTCCAGTGCCTGGGCTGGTGACATCACTTTCCCCTCGGCACAGGAAGGGCTCCGCTCTGCTCCCTCCCTCCTGTCAATCATCTGGGACCCATTATAGATCCCAGGTGACTGAGCGACCGATCACGGCGCGCGGCGCCGCTCGCGCATGCGCAGTGGGTGCCAGGCTGTGAAGCCACAGCCCGGCGCCCACAGTTGCAATTCCGGCGCCGCTGAATGGAGGGGGAGACGAGCGGGGCTTCGATCCCCCGTATCGCTGGACCCTGGGACAGGTAAGTGTCCAATTAAAAGTCAGCAGCTGCAGTATTTGTAGCTGCTGACTTTTAATTTTTTTTTTTTTTACTGGACCCCCTGGGTGGAACTCCTCTTTAAGCACCCATTCACATTGGGCCGATTTGGCATGCAATTTGACATGTGAAATCGCATGCCAAATCGGCAGCTTTGCCAGCAATGGCATTGTCTGAATTGGTGCGACGCCGACTTTGCGGCACCGCACCGATTCCCAAAAGTAGTTTCTGTACTACTTTTGCCGATTTCAGGTGCGGCTTCAATAGACATCTGTGAATCAAGCTACACAAATGTCTATCAAGTAGCACCTGAAATCGCGCTGACCTTGCTACTTTGAAATCGCGCTACTTCAAGTGAAATAGTGTGATTTCAAAGTAGCATCAATGTGAACCGGGGCTTAGAGCTACAAGTAGCTATGAAAGGTTAACCACATATACAAGCAGACACTAAAGTGTTAAATGCCATTGATTCCAGAAGCACCAGACTGTAGATATTGAGCTGTAAAGAGTTAACCATAAATGTAAGCAGCAGTGTACATGTGTCCATTGAAGCAGAGTAGTAAAGCACAGCAAGGACACAAAGGGTTAATTATTGTATTTCAGATAACAGGAAGATAGGAGAAAAGTCAGAGCACAGATAAGCCCTGTGTGAGGTTTTCAAGGAGAGATAGTGAAGAGGATCAGGATTTTCTTCTCACCCTCCAGGATATGCAGACTGTAGCTGGGTCTGCCCACTGAAGACAATCAGAGCGGCCCTGGAATCACAACACTGGTGCTGACAAGTTCTCTCTCCTGTCTGTGCAGAGGGGAACGGGAGGGGGGAACTGTGAGCACACGCTGTGTGTGCTCCATGTAAGAGACGCTGCTGCAGCTAGGAACCTCCGGCAATGAATAGACTGACTCGGGAGGCAGAGGGGGGGCTTTTTTCGTGCGGGGGGTGGCGCCGGCCGCCGCGCCCCCCCACAAAGTGCCGCCCTAGGCCTGGGCCTTGTTGGCCTAGGCCAAAATACAGCACTGGGTCTGATGAGACAAAGATATACTTATATGAATATATTATTGGACGATTTCCATAAACAGACAGATTCCTCACAATCCCTGATACTAGTTAAAAAAATGAGGAGAGAGACAAAGTTCTCTCAAATGTTGTGAGATTTTCGTTTGGAGATAGTGTGTCTGTTATAAAGGTGAGCACCAAAGACAACAATAAATTTAAAAAGATATAAATTTATTTCAAGATATCAGATAAAAACGACACAGCCAAAATACATGATTGAGACCGTAAATTGATGCTTAATATGTGAAATCAGATGGGTGGGTATGCAGAAATAGCCAACATGTTTCACAAAGATGCTTCATCGGGGGAATAGCATACATTTATGATTTCATCTGGTCTATAAAAATGGACGACTAAAACGCAACATTGCACAGGCAATCACCCATCATCAGAACACTGACCAGGGCTGATTCCCAATGGAAGTCAGGTCCTAACGGGACGGCCGGTGGGGAGAGTGGATCGTGTGTGACTGGGAAAATATGGCAATCTGCTGAGGTAGATGGTATACAAGGGTCTTCAAACTACGGCCCTCCAGTTGTTCAAGAACTACAATTCCCATCAAGCCTAGCCATGTCTGTGAATGTCAGAGCTTTACAATGCCTCATGGGATGTGTAGTTCCGCCACAGCTGGAGGGCCAGAGTTTGAGGATCCCTGGTATAGCATATATTAAGTCCCTGAGTAGCAGCCCAGCAAGGATGTGTAGCGCGCTACACCACTGACATCAAGATGGTGGCCACACAAAATATTGACACTTTGGGCCCAATTTGGACATTTTCACTTAGGGGTGTACTCACTTTTGTTGCCAGCCGTTTAGACATTAATGGCTGTGTGTTGATTTATTTTGAGGGGACAGCAAATTTACACTGTTATACAAGCTGTACACTCACTACTTTACATTGTAGCAAAGTGTCATTTCTACAGTGTTGTCACATGAAAAGATATAATAAAATATTTACAAAAATGTGAGGGGTGTACTCACCTTTGTGAGATACTGTATGAAATACATAGGTTTGACTGATTGAATACAAATTGATTGGATGGTACAGGCATACCCTACTTTTAAGTACACAATGGGGCTTATTTACTTAAGCTGGAAAGTGCAAAATCAGGCTCACTTCTGCATAGAAACCAATGAGCTTCTAACCCCAGCTTGTTCAATGAAGCTTTGGTAATAAAACCTGGAAGCTCATTGGTTTCTATGCAGAAGTCAGCCTGATTTTTCACTTTCCAGCTTTAGTAAATAAACCCCATTGTGTACTTAAAAGTGGGGTATGCCTGTATAATACATATTGCATAGTTTTAGTAGGTCTAAGGTTGATTGTACATGGTGACCCCTAGAGCCTGATTTTTTGCTGTTGGGTCCAGATACAGGTACCCACAGAACAGGCAGGAGGACCCAATTATTTTCAGCCGCTCTCTTGGTAGCCATCTTTATATCTTTTTTTTCTTTTAATTGTTTATTTAAAAATGTTCAAATTGACTTGGTGGAAAGTCTAGAGTCATCATCAAATTACAAGCGCATAGACGTCAAGGAGGCCCTTTCATGTTTTATCCTTATTCATATTTGCA
Source organism: Lithobates clamitans (assembly GCA_037952925.1). NCBI lineage: Eukaryota > Metazoa > Chordata > Amphibia > Anura > Ranidae > Lithobates > Lithobates clamitans. The sequence continues at coordinate 1,507,012 of JBBGZY010001303.1, forward strand.
GACATTTTGTGCCTCTATTGTGCTTTACTACTATTAGGGATAGAAGAGGTGCGAGGAGGAGGTTTGAGGTCATGGTCACTGGGTGGAGACAAAACCATGTCATGCAACATCTGACAGACAGTGCTTCTCACACCAAGATTTCACTTCTTCATTTGTCACAGAGAACACTCTGCCTGGAACTGTAAGTCAAACAAATTGAATATTTCCCTTTATTACTTTGAAATTTATATTTCATTGAATAATTTTGTGCATGAACATATTCTTCCTTTAAGCTGAACTGTTTGTGTAAACTTTGTAACAATTTTGTAAAGTGTTTTCTTGTTGTCAGTATATTGCTTTTTGCACGCAGAATTAAATACTTTTTGATGCATATTACCATGTTTTTAATTTTTTACTGAAAAGTGTTGTTTTTCATCAGTACACAAATACCTCTAATCCTCCGAAAATGTTGCTCTTCAGCTAATTTTTTCTTTGCACACTGTTTTCAGGAATAATTTACATTAGTCCTCTTTAAAATTGTGTTATTTTCTTATGTAAATCTTATAATCATATAACAGCTGTGCCTACATAAAAAAAATCAGAATAATCAGGTAAAAGAAGTTGAGAAATTATTATAACAAAAATTCAGGTCATTTAGGCTGAATTCAGGCATTGTGAGAATAATTGCAGTTTTCTATTTATTATGTGTCTGCTGATTGTAATACACTGCATTAAAATGTGTTAAAACACAATACACATGCATTTTGCTGCATTGCCAGGGGTGTTCCTAAACCCAGTCATCCTGGGCACATATGCCAGGTCTGCTGTTAAATGTTCCAGGTCTACTTTCCAGTAAATATTGCTGCCATCCCAAGTATCTCCCATCCCTGGAGACCAACATACATCAGTATTTACTGAACTAAGATTATGAAATGGTTTGATATGTTGTATATGTTGTATATGTTGTATATTCAGTCCTCAGTATTAATTGCATTTCCGCTCATAATTCTTTAAAATTAATTATGCTTGAAAATACAAGATCTCCTTACTTGCTAGAGCCACATCTCCTTTCACAATGCAGTAGCATATTCTCATGAGATTGGGATTATCTGCTTTCCCAGGATTCCACAACAAGACTGAGAATCTTAAAGCGGTATTAAAACACAAAAGTAAATATTTAATATATTGCAGCTTACCAATTCTTAGATGTGGTGGCTGCATTCGTTTTCATTTTTAGCCTTTCTTGCCTTTATTTTCACCTGGTGATCTGACCACTAAGCGCTATTTTTCAAAAGAACAAGATGTCCTGCAGATGCAGTAGTTAAAGAGTTGAGACAAACCATTTACCACTAACAGAGGTGTTTACAATAATCAGCTTTTATTTATGTAAAACGTTTATCCCAAAAGAAAAAAAAAAAAACTGTTGCTGTAACTTCTTATAAAGTGTTAAAGGTGTTCAGGTTTCATTTCACCGCATAAGATTAAGGAGGGAGGTGTGGGGAGAGGTGAGACAGAATAGAAGGTCATCTACATACGGGAAGATCTTGTATTGTTTATCTCCAATTTTCCCCTTTGAAAGCCTTGGATGTTTGGGTTGGCTCTCACTCTGGAGAGGAAGGGTTCCAGAGAGAGAATGAATAGGAGAGAGGAGAGGGATCATCCCTGCCAGGTCTCATTTGTGATGCTGAATGGGTTTGAGTGCTAGTTCACACCAGATGCAGTTCTTTCTGCACTAACAGAGCCCTTTTGACCTTGGCCACTGCAAAGGGAGTCAAATACATTGCTTGTCTCCATTTGAGAAAGTTGGGACCTAGGTTGATATGTTGCAGCACAGAGAATGTGCATTTCCAGTTGACCCTATCAAACGCCTTCCAGGGAGTCTTCGGGAGTCAGGGAGTCTTTGTGTAGGAGGCGGAGTTTGTCTTCAATTTGTTAGTGTATCCAAATCTGCTAGTGCATCTAACGCTCCCCTCCCTCTAGACTGAAAATGTTGCTGTTCAAAGGTGTCGCTGTAGCTTCTCCATCCAGAGTGGGGGCACATCATTACAGCAGGTGTATTACTTGTCGTATCACCAGGTGAAAATGAATGCTACCACCACATTTAATGATTGGATATAAAGTGTAGTGCCAAAATAATTTTGTTCAAACCAAAATAATAATATGAGTGAACTTAAATGCAAAATGTATAAAATAAATATGAAATAAATCACATAGAAGCTTAAAATGACACAGTCAATGTGATATCTAAATAAAAAAAGTGACATTCATATGTGCAGGTAGTCACCTTATGTACCTATATTGGGACTACCTGCACATATGAATGTCACTTTTTTATTTAGATATCACATTGACTGTGTCATTTTAGGCTTCTATGTGATTCATTTCATATTTTTTAATGAATTTTGCATGTATGGTCATTCATATTACTATTTTGATTAGAAATATTTTTTTTGGAGCCACAATTTATATTCATATGCTATTTAGATTTGCTATACTAACTTTTGTGTTAGCTGCCTCTGATCTTAGTTATTTAACACAGCGCAGAATTTTTGCCTTTTATCACATCTGATGATTGGTTAACACACACACTGAAGACTAGTTAAAGACGTTTTAATATATTCACTGTGGTGACTGAATTCCAAGGGATTATTGCACATAATCTGAAAATTGGTGTCTAAAGCATTAATGCAATACTCTGGAGACAAGTCCGTGAGGGGTTAACTCACCTATTTTGGAAAATAGTCACTGAATGGTTAACAAGATAATATAGCCAGTACTCTGGAAACTGCTTGCTAATGGTTTAATGCATATTTTTTGGAGGCTAGCACTAAGGACTTAACAAATTGACCCTGTAGACTGGTCACTGAGGTGTTCATTAACATACACTATAGATCTGGTCATTGAGGGGTTTATGCACGTACAGTTCTCTTAGGCCAGGTCGCTGGAGGGGTTAATGTATATATATATATATATATATATATATATATATATGCAACGAAGACTGGCCATTTAAAGCTAATATTATGGAGACTGATCACTGAATCATTTACCAACACATACTGAATGTCATGTCAGTGCATGTACTGTAGAGACTGACTCCCGAAGAGATAATGCACATGCACCATTGCTGTAAAAACTGTCTAGTACTCTTACTGGAGGGGACATCTCAATGGACACTGGGGAGTGAGTTGTGCATCCTGGGGGCCAGATACTAGTGTTAATGTGTGTTCTATGGATGGGATCCTACTGGCTTATGCCCTGTACACACGAGCGGAATGTCCAACAGAAAAAGTCAGACGGAAGCTTTTCAACGTCTATTCCGATCGTGTGTAGGCCTCATCTGACTTCTTTTTTTGAAAATTCTGATGGACCTAGAAATGGAACATGTTCTAAATATTTCCGACGGAACTCCTATCGAGAAAACCGATCATCTGTATGCTGTTCCGACGGACCAAAAACGTTGCATGCTGTGAAGCAAGTACGAAATGGAAACTATTGGCTACTGGATATTGAACTTCCTTTTTCTAGTCCCGTCGTAGGTGTTGTACGTCACCGCGTTCTGGACAGTCGGACTTTGGTCGGACTTTGGGTTGACCGTGTGTAGGCAAGACCGCTTGAATGGAATTCTGTTCGGAGAAACCTTCGGAGTTTATTTCTACGGCCAAACCGGTGTGTACGCGGCATTAGTCTTCCAGCAGCAATATGGAAATATACACTCGTTATTTAGTACTACTAACATAAGTGTCCATGTTGTTACACAGGACAAATTGGTTGTATTGTAGGATGAGAGACACGGGTTTTCATTAAAATCCTATCTTTTCTCAGTGTGCAAGAGGTAAAAAAACAAATCTTTAAAAAATACATAGAAAATGTGAATTTAGATTGCAGTTTTTTTTTTAAATGAAAGTGAATGTTGGTCGATTAAAATCAGAATTATAAGTTCTTATTTACTGTACAAAATGTGTGCTTGTTTATGTAAAGGGCAGGTTAGGGATGTATTTTCAATTATTTGTGACATATTTTTTGGATACTTTTTCCAGTTGGCACATTTTTGTGAAGAATGATGGCACTGTTTTATATGACTGAATTTATGGGATAAGGAAAATGCTGATGGAGACAAGGTCCAAGGCAAATTGGGTTGTTCTGCTGGGGACAGACAGAAGAAAACAGAGTGGGTTGCAGTGGGAGAGCCAACAATATGTATCTGGGATAGCAAGGAGAGCATGAAGCTGAAGAAAGGTGAAGATTTTGTGATTTACAGCACAGCATACAGTGTAAAGCAGTCTGTTGTACAGCAAAGTGTACAGAGGTAATCTGTTCAGAGTATGTAACATACAGAACATTGTACAGAGGAACTAGCATTGTTTAGATAAACTCAAAGTGGATGGAATCATAAATGATGTGCCTAAATGTTTAATGAATTCTAATGCCGCGTACAGACGATCGGAATTTCCGACAACCAAACCGTGGATTTATTTCCGACAGATGTTGGCTGAAACTTGTCTTGCATACACACGGTCGCACAAATGTTTTCGCAAATTCCGAAGGGCAAAAACGCGCTCACGTACAACACGTACGACGGGACTAGAAAAAGGAAGTTCAATAGCCAGTGCGGCTCTTCTGCTTGATTCCGAGCATGAGTGGAATTTTGTGCGTCGGAATTGTGTACACACGGTCGGAATTTCCGACAACAAGCTCACATCGAACATTTGTTGTCGGAAATTCCAATCGTGTGTACGTGGCATTACAGTTCTATGCTGTTACATTTTTAAAATCAAGTAGATTCCTGGAGTAGGCAGTATACTCCTACTACTTTCCTATTCTTTTGTGACACATCTTATGTAATTACCAACAAGGGCCAAATACTTTTTGGTATAGTTAAACTAAGGGGTCTCTAGCCAGGGTACACTTTTAATTAGATTTAATTTTATTTAAAATTAACAAATGAAGAACCACTTTAAAACATGTAGTTCTTTTCTACCTAATGGTGCACTTTTATCACATTATCATCACTTTAATTCACGGGTTAGCATTAGCTTTTCAAAGAGGGGATGCTCTAAGCAATATTATCAGCATGTTGTCTTAACTGTGGTTAAATCTTTAATGTGCTGCACGTCACATTATACCCCCCACACCTCGCTCTATAAACAGACAAACAACCACAGTACTAGTAGCTGTTTTTTTTCTGCAGAATATAGAGTCAAGCATGTAAAAAATGACAAGCATTGAAGTGCTATGGTTTCTTGGTTTTCCTTTGGCTTTAGAGACCAATTTCAGAATTTATCACATATTGTCTTGATCACACAAACTAACTCATATGGCGCATACACACGATTGGAATTTCCGACAACAAAACCATGGATTTTTTTACGAAGGATGTTGGCTCAAACTTGTCTTGCATACAAACAGTCACACAAATGTTGTCGGAAATTCCAAACATGAGAACACGGTGATGTACAACCTGTACGACGAGCCGAGAAAAAGGAAGCTCAATAGCCAGTGCGGTTCCTTCTGCTTGATTCCGAGCATGCGTGAGCTTTTGTGCGACGGACATGTGTACACACGATCAGACTTTCCGACAACAAGTGAAGTTGGCGGAAAATTTGAGAACCTGCTCTCAAACATTTGTGACCGGAAATTCCGACAGCAAATGTTCGATTGAGCATACACACGGTCGGACTTTCCGACAACAAGCTCACATCAAACATTTCCCGTTGGAAAATTACAATTGTGTACGCAGCATTACAATTCTAAAATTAAAGCTAAACTCCAGGCAAATATAAAAATATACTGTTTTGCAACTTACCTCATGTAGCAGACCTTCACCACCTGTTCTTTTGCAGCTTGCCCCCAGTAAGTGTAATTATCCCTGTAATGCAGCCTTGGCATTAATACAAGTAGGTAACCGGTACAGTGAACCGATCTCCCTAACCAGCTCCTTGTGACTGATCCCTTCAATACCTCTTCTGAGGCAATCCTTTTGTCACTGTATCAGTGCTGTCTAAAAATAGGAAGTAAGGATTGATGAATCTGCGGTGCCAGCTATTTTATTCCGACAGCTGGCACCCGCAAAAAAAGTTCCTGGATTTGACTGGATGCAGACACTGTTCGGTTGAGTACTATTCCCCTGGCGCCTTCGACAAAAATCAATTGAAAAATCAACGTTTGGCAAGCCAGGTGGTGCCGGCAGGTCTGCCCACAGAATGAATTAAAGTGTTACTAAACCCACAACAGTAAAATCAGTCTGTATATGCAGTAAAGCATGCTTGTTATACTCACCGTGGAACCTAAGTGGATATTCCCGAACCCACAGCACCCCTATCAGGATCATACTGTGCCATAGGAGAGAACCTCCCACCTCCCCAATGTCCCCACCCCCTGGCCCTAAAGGTCATTTTATCAGGAAGATCCAGCCTGATAAGTAAAATATAAGGTTATCTATTATCTATAACTTTAATTACGATAAAGTAAGACGGGAAGTTTCCCTAGGGACAATTCCAGGAACCCCAAAAACAGGGAATAGCAGAAGAATAGTGAGTAAAAAGGAGATAGAAGAAAAGGAAAAAGAAAAGAGGGATGAAGAGGGGAATACGTGTCTAACCTAACGCTGTGTGAGGGTAGGAGCCGATTGGGCACTGTGAGAAATAGAAATCCCTACATATTTAGCCCATGGATCCCATATTCTTTCAAACTGCAGAGGCGTGTCAGATAAGATGCTGGCTAATTTTTCTTGGGTCACTATCCAGGATGTTTTCCTTCTAACATCCGATAGGAAGGGTTTAGGTTTCTTCCAAGCTTTGGCTATTGTGAGCTTGACTCCTGTGAGCATAAAGTGAATTAAGTTTTGAGTGTACCTTGATGTTAGAGGTATATGGGCATTTAGTAGAGCTACAGGTAGGGACCTGAGAACCTGACAACCAGTCACCTTGAATACCATGTTAAAGACTTTGTTCCAAAAACGGATTCTAGGGCACTCCCACCAGATATGAACCTCTAAAGCAAGTTGGATCCGCAGTTGGATATATGGCTGCAAGTTTAGTGGGGGTTAAGTACCATCTGGTTAAAACCTTAATATTAGCTTCCATCAGGGAAACATTAAGAATTCCGCTGAATGACTTTGAGCAGGCAGTATGTCAGGCTTCCAGGTCCCAGCTGCATTGAAGGTCGGTTTCCCATGCTTCCATATAGGGTGATTTCGCTGTAGGGTGAATGAGGCTCGAGTAAATCAGGGAGATGCCTCCCCTTTACTTCATGGCTTGACCACACCATATCTCATATTTCGTGAATTGGAGCGGAAGCGATTTATGCTTCAAAACTTGATGTAGAAATTTTGAGATTAGTTTGAATCGGAGTCTTTCAGATTCTGGGAGCCTCAGCTTTTTGACGCAATAACTAAGGGTTATAGGTTTCCCAGAGCTAAAGAAATGTCCTGTACGGTATAGTCTCTTGTTCACCCACCATTGGAATGCTTTTATATCTAGTCCCGGAGGTAAATCCGGGTTATTAAATAGGTGTACAAGAGGCCGTCCTGTGGAAACAAGGGTCGGGTGATTCCTGAGTCTGTCCCAGAACGCGCAGGATTGGGATAGAGATGGGGCCAGTATGGATGGTCTTTTTTTGGATGGACACCATAATAGATAATCTAAGAATAAGTGGGGTACTGCCTGTCTTTCAATATTGATTCAGTCTGGTTTTTCGGACTTTTAATAGATTATGGAAAGCTGTGCTAATCTAGCGGCTATATAATATTTGTGTAAATCAGGAAGGCCTAGTCCTCCCTTACTTCTATGAAGGAACAAGGTGTATTGGGATATTCTGTAGCCAGAGGAACCCCAGGTGTATTTGAGTATGCTGCTCTGGAGTTTTTTCAAATGATGTTTATAAACTAGGATGGGGAGAGATCTAAAATAATATAGAATTCTTGGGAGCAAGGTCATTGATCCTACCTAACCAAGAGAGTTCGTGTTTGGACCAGGTCTTAAGGTCATTTTCTAATTTCTTCTACAAAGGGGGGTAGTCATGTGCATAGAGAGTCTCAATGCAGGCTGTAAGTGTGATACCCAAATATTTGATGGAGTTATCATTCCATTCAAATTTGAATGACTGTTTTAACAGGGACACATTTGGAAGGGGGAGCGAAACATTAGGGCTTGTGATTTTGTGTAATTGACCTTTAGGCCTGTTATTTTAGAAAAGTTATTTAGGACTTGACAGGTGTTGGGAAGAGAGGTTAATGGTGAAGTCACAAATAGAAGGATATCATCCGCGAAAAGTCCGCATTTATGGGTTTGATCTCTACATGTTACCCCTTTTTTTTTTTTTGTCGAATGGCTATAGCCAAAGTCTCTATGGCAATGGCAAATATTAGAGGGGAGAGCGGACATCCTTGCCTAGTAGCCCCAGCTATATTTATTGGTTTAGAATAATGTCCTTGTAGAAAACATGTATGGCCAAGAAACTGTGTCAAAGGCCTTCTGCAGGTCTAATGACAAAAGAAGTCCCTCCCGTCTCGCTCCCCCCTCCCAACCAGATTGTAGAATTGAAATTTATTGCTCGTCTTATTTAGTCTGGGCCTTGTCTACCCGGGATGAAGCTCACTTGGTCTTTATGTATATGGGTATTATTAAAAGATGATAAACGGTTGGCTAGTATTTTTGTCATTATCTTTATATCATTATTTATGGGAGAGATTAGACGATAGTTGCTAACTTCCTCAGGGTTTTTATCAGGTTTGGGGATGACTGTGATATATGCTGTGTTAAGGTGAGTATCTAAGGGATCACCCTGTGTTTTTGCATTAAAGAATTTGGTTAGATATGGTGCTAGAGTACCTAAAAAGGCTTTGTAATAGGGAATGGAAAAACCATCAGGACCTGGTGCCGACCTTTTTTTGAGGTTTTTAATATCCTCCTGCACCTCCTCAATCGTTGAGGGAGCTTCTAATAAATTCTTGTGTGAAAAGTTTAGGGTTGGGACGGCAAGCTCATCTAGGTATCTAGAGATTGAGTCTTTGTCGGTTTGGGAGGGTGAGCTGTAAGGTTGGAGTAAAAATCTTGGAATGCGTCCAGGATTTTAACGGGATTGGCTGTGGGGGGTTGGCCTGCTAATCTGATCTTAGTCATAGTATGAATCCTGACTCGGGGGGAGAGTTTTGTAGCGAGTAATGATCCTATTTTGTTCATATGTAAATAAAATTTGTTACTACTCCATCGGATCGCTTTCTCTGCTTGCGTAGTAAGGGTTAGGTTGAGATTTAATCTGGCTTTATCTAATAGGGCAGTGGGGACCGAGGAGGGATCCTGTTTATGACGAGCTTGCAGGGCTGCATACTCTGTTTCTAGATGCTCTATTTCAGCCCTGTGTTCTCGTTTGGTTTGGGATGAGATCTGGATGAATTTACCTGGAATGAAGGCTTTATGGGCAGCCCATAGGATTTCAGATGAGGTATCCCCCGTGTCATTAAGAAAAAAATATTCTAAGTGCTTTATCGAGCATCTCGACTCTAGTTGGATTCGAGAGAATGGACTCATTAAGTCTCCATTGACCCCGTTTCCTACTTAGTACATCCGAACATATAGTTATAATGACCACCGAGTGATCTGAGAGGGCTGTGTCTTTAATGCGAGCGCTGAGTATTGATGGTAGTTGGAATGTGGGGGTCATAATATGGTGTATTCTAGCATATGTGTTATGAGGTCTGATAATGTGTGTGTAATGTGTGAAATCTTGTTTAGATGGGTTTAGTTCCCTCCAGGCATCGGCAAGGCCATGAGCATGAATTATTCTGGCGATTTTGTGGCTTTCTTTGGTTGGGCGAGTCATTTGACCCTTCATGGGTTTGGATTTATCCAAAACCTGATTGAATGCTACATTCAAATCTCCCCCAAGTATGACTGTGGCCGTTAGCATGGGGTTCAATGTGTCCATCATAGTCTTAAAAAAAGCCGCTTGGACCCTATTGGGAGCATAATATGATACTATTGAGTAAAGATGTCCTTCTATTGTTTTTTTTTTTTTTTAGCATAAAGTTTATTTATTTTGAATAACATAACAGAACTCAAAACAAAAGAACAGCGGTTCATTCTTGACAATCAGCAGCTATAATAGTATAGTTGATTCAACCTTCTGTCAGTCATCTTTGGTTCAGGAGGTTCCGACCATTCAGTAAAGTGTCATGGACAAGAAAAGAAAGAAAATGGACATAAAAAGTGTAATCAGCAAACAGTGCGACAATGCAGGGTGATCAAGAAAAACATATTACATCCTAAACATCTTAGAGGATGGGGGAGAGAGCCCCCACGAGTGGGAGGGTCCATATGTATGGTTCATCACTGGGCAAGTATAGGGGGCGGGGGAAAGCGGGAGCTAGGTCCCGCTATTTAAATTACCATGATCTAGAGGCTTACCGCCACGGGGGGGGGGGGGAGACAGGGAGAGGAACAGGATTATCTCATCGCTAAATCCTCAGGGTACCCCCGAATGGACACCTTCACCCCTTAATCCACAGTAATCTGCCATTCCCTTATCCATGATGCCTAGATTTTTTCGATGTCCTTCTATTGTGCCTTGTACCAGTAGGATTCTCCCTTCAGGATCAACATACTCTGAAGTCTTCTCAAATTTACACGATTTTGAGAAAATGATAGCCCTTTGGTTTTATTTTCTGCACTGACAAGGTAAAATTGAGGGAAGTGTGGGTGTATAAATTTGGGACCATACCGTATAGGAAAGTGCATCTCTTGGAGTAGGAGAATATCTATTTTGAGATATTTGTAGTAGTCTAAAATTTTCCTTCTTTTAATTGGTGAATTTAAACCTTGCACATTATGGGTTGCTATTTTAAGTTGGGTCTGTGTGTTATCAGCCATGGAGACCAATAAAGGTGCACTTGTAAATTAAGTTCTCACTCACCAGTGGTAGTCTTCTGACCATAAACGTTTCAAGGACCTTACCCAACAGGTAAGTGCTGTGGACTGTGACCATCGTTAATCTGAGAATCTGGATTTCTGTAATAGATGAGAAGGTTAGACACGTGGAAATTAAAAGCGGAATATAGCAGGAAGAGGAAAGAGGTGAGAGAAAAAAAGTTAGAGAAAAGTCTCCTAGCATGTTAATCCAGGTTTCGGGAGGGGAGACACCCCCCGAAACCTGAGACTAAAACAAAAGGAGTCTGACCCGTGGGGTTCAGACAACTTAGCCCTCAGAGACCCGTGGGTTTCCTGGGTTTCCAAGGGGTAGGTGGAGGGGCATGTGGACCTCCCTTGCCAGGGCATCCATAACAAAAATGATCACTAACAATAGTACGGCGAATTAATCTTTAGACAGTTATGCAGTGTATCAACCCCCAGAGAGTAAAGTCTTTCCAGGAGACTGTGGTCTTCTACCGCGTATATATAATGTTATCAGACATAAAAGTATAGTTAGAACGTATAAACTAAAAATAGTGAGTCCCTGGAATATTGAACAACTACATAACAGGCAGAGGGAACAAAAAGAACGTAGAAGGGGAAAACCCCTTAACAATGGTCACAGATAAATCTGTGGACGGACTCTAGGTCCGAAAGAGACACATGGTGAAAGAGTGGGGAAAAAGTCCTCGACCAGGTGGGGCCATTATCTTTAATTGTCTTCATCTTTCCTTTGTTCCATAGGGCAGATTGTGGGCTCGTCGGGTTGGGTCTTTTCGCTGAGCTGTTACTGGCTTTAGAAGTGTTCATTTCTGCTTCTTGTGAGATGAATTTGAGTCGTAGTAGTATTTTCTCCCCTTCCTGGAGGCTGGAAAAGGAATAGGATCTTCCTTTGTCAGAAAACTTGACTGCAAATGGAAAAGACCATCTGTATTTTATTTCTCTCTGTGTTAGGACCAGCAATAATGGCTTCAGTGCCCTCCTGCGTTGAATCGTGGAGGGGGAGAGATCTACGAAAAGCTGGATTGGGTAGCCCTGGCATATAATCTGGGGAGCAGATCTGGCCTGTTTCATGACCTCTTCTTTCACAGAATAAAAATTGGGCTTGGCAATTAAAGTCAGGTCCATAAATATTGGGACATCGACACAATTGTAATCTTTTTGGCGCTATACACCACCACAATGGATTTGAAATGAAACAAACAAGATGTGCTTTAACTGCAGACTTTCAGCTTTAATTTGAGGGTATTTATATCCAAATCAGGTAAATGGTGTAGGAATTACAACAGTTTATATATGTGCCTTCCACTTTTTAATAGCACCCTGCCTTTGGCCAATTATGGCTCTCTCAGCAGAGCGTGCTGTGATTGGCCAAAGCATGCAGGTCAGGTGCATGATTTGGCCAATCATAAGATGCCAATGCACTGCATTGGGGCGTTCTGCAGTGCTCGAATTTGCCGCAAACACCCAATATTGTTCAAAATTCGGCGAATGGGCGAACACCCGATGTTTGAGTCCAACTTATGTTTGACTCGAACATCATACTCATCCCTAATCTGCAGTAATACAAGCCACTGCTGGAGCTAGCTTGTAATATAATCTCTGGTTGGCTCTGTAACCTGTTCCTTAGCTGCTGCCCTGGCTCTGGTCTGTCTGTGCCATACTTCTTTTTACCTCTTGTCGGTTCGTGATCCTCATGACTGCCCTGGAGCAGGTTGCAGAGCACTGAAAATCGATCAGGCCAGGTTTGAAGGCTGCAGGTTGTCCCAAACAGGGGGGGACCAAAAAAGAAAAGCGGGGCTCAGGGGAAGGCACACTCAGTATGTGGTCAATATAAAATATATATTTATTGGTACAGAATGGATATACATGGAGATATGTGCACAAGCATAATCGCAACAAGTATGAAAATACTGCCCTTAAGGGCAGTATTTTCATACTTGTTGCGATTATGCTTGTGCACATATCTCCATGTATATCCATTCTGTACCAATAAATATATATTTTATATTGACCACATACTGAGTGTGCCTTCCCCTGAGCCCCGCTTTTCTTTTTTGGTCCCCCCCTGTTTGGGACAACCTGTTGCATTGTTTATGGGGGTTGGAAGGCAACCATAGAGTAACGGTACCGAAGTGGTTTACATGATCAAACAAGCCTCACCACACTCCATTTTGTTTCAGGTTTGAAGGCTACAGTTAACCCCCTCTACGTGTACTTATAATTTCACTATGGTGAATTGGTGAACCAAGTTTACAGTGATGTTCTAAGGTTGTGGATCCTGGTGACGAGAGGGGAGTTCTCTGGTCCCCCTGTAACTGCCTACACACACTACTACAGCAGTAGTTCTACTGACTTGTGGATTCCTCCTCATGGCTCTCACAGCTGCAGGATTTTTCAGCCCTGTGATAGTGTCACATTGGCTGAATTTACAGAAAAACTACATCACTGGGAAAACTAAGAAAAAAAGTCTTGGGGACACTATAGGGAAAAAGATGCTGGGGTGTAATGACATAATGCTTGGATATCAGGTTTAAAAATGTGACAGTACTGTGCAATATTAATTGCATAAAGAACTAAGGCAGCAAAAGCACAGTGTGATAATAGTGAGGTCTGGCAAACCACTGTGTGCAGTGGATGGGGGAGTCGTACTGAACACCAGGCCACTCTAATTTTTTTGGAAAAATTGCAAGTCGAAGATAAAAGCTGTCAGGTGTTGTCTGTGTTGAATATGCTTTAAAAAGAAATAAAAGAACTTTTGCCTATGTAAAGCTACCATTGTGAAAACTCTGTTACATTCCTGTCTTGGTGTGGCAGTGAACGATACAGAGATTTACAACAGCAGAGACTGTGAACAGTACATGTTCTGACTAAAACATGTGGAGGCGGTAGGGCCGCTGATAAGGCAGTACAGCCAGCCCTCCTATACTGGGCCTGAGCACCATCAGTTCAAAAGGGTGGCCCAGGCACCTGCTGAGCAGGAGGGCTGGCTATACTGTCTTATTGCAGCCTCCGATCCTCTTCTGCCTCCCCCTGCAGTGCTACCAGCATCTCTTCGTCCTTCTCCCTCAGGCTGCACTGCAGGGGGATTGGTTCTAGCACTCGCGCCCCTTTCCAACTCAGCGCTGCCGGCTTCCCTCCTCTCCTCTACCAGCAGAAGCTACTACCGGCACAAAGGGAGATGTTTCAGGATAGAGAGCGGTGCTAGGCGTCAGTATATATGTCAGTTGCTGGCCCCTTCCTTTCTTGAAAGAACACAGTGAGCGATCTGTATCAGTCACTTCTGTGTCCATTCATCACTGAAGCATAGTAAACTGTGTTTACTGTGCTTCAGTTTGTGAATGAGCAGGAAGCTTCACAGCATTTCCTATTCATTAGTCTGTGTTGCTGAGGTTGCAAAGAAAGAGGACTCTTTTTTTTTTCAATCAGCCAGTGGGATTCCTCACACCACCCTGTTGAGACATTGTGTTTTGACAGCAGGGACTCTGTTGTCAAAATATACTGATCAGTGGCTGTGGCCGCACATGGATCAAAAATTAGCCAGTCCCTGTTGAATCAGATGAATTTTGATTCATCTATATCTAGCTTTAGTCTGTTGGTGCTTAGATAGTATTCTAGTGGCAGCTGTTGGATCTGACAAGGTGCACACTGTGTACACAAACAGTACACATTTTTTAAGATAGCATCTAAACACATAGACAAGAAAACCATATCATTATTTGTGAGGTACACTCTCTGCCAGATTTTATCTATAGTCAGAAAATGAAAATCGCTGACACACTCAATTAAAGGGAAAATATTGTCTTTTCAATGATTTTTGTGAATGAAATTGTTGTACTTCACTGCTTCTTCTCACAAAAGTGTTACTAAACCCACCACAGTAAAATCAGTCTGTATATGCAGTAAAGCATGCTTGTTATACTCACTGTGGAGCCTAAGAGGTTAATCCTCTGCACTGTTTAAAAAAGGTTTGATCCTGTTTCTTCTGATCCCCTCCTTCTTCCACTGCCTACAATATATCTCCTGATATTTACAGAGCCTTGGGGACAAGCTGCTCATGCTCAGTTTTGCGCGTATTGCTAGAGAGTTTTTTTTTCTTGGGAGAGTGCATGTGATCAGCACAGGGCCAATCAGCACTGTCCAGACAGAGGGTAAGGGGTCCTGCATTTCCATAGGACAATCATGGGAGAATGAAAACTCCTCCTACAAGCTATAACCAGACACTGATAAAAATCACAAGACTGCTATATACTGCTGATGAGAAAAGGTATTTAGCAGTTTATATTTACTAAAATAATTGCATTTCCATGTTTTGTGTACTGTGGGAGACCGGAAACACCTTAAGCTGTGTATACATGTTCAGTTTTTTTCGTTCAACCAGAGGGTTGAAGGAAAAATAGAACTGGCAGATCCCGGCATCCACACAAACATTGTGGATGCAGGGATCTCTCCTGCTGAGACATTGTATTCTGACAGGGGGAACTTCATCCCCATCCCATCAGAATACACTGATCAGCACTGCAACCATTGGCTGAAAGCAATGATTTAATGTTGGTTTTCCAGCATGACTGTTTGACATAAGCTGGTTGTTAGATTATGTTGAATAGACAGCAGTACAGAAGGTCAGATGGTTCAGTGGGAATTTTGATGCGTGTATAACCTGCTTAAAGCTATCAAGTTTCAGTCAATTTCGTAAAAACAAGAAACAAAGCACTCTACCATCCACAAGTTCAAGCAACTAGGCATAAAATTGGCAACTTTTTAAAAGTTTTTTTGACAGATTAATTTGAAAGTGGAAAAACTACAGCAATTTTGTCGAAAACAATTAGATTTGTCCACCAAGTTCCAGCTGGATGAACTTTTCTTACAATGCAGCTTAGAAGAGTAAAAATCAGATTAGATATGGGCCACTCTGATAACTGGGAGCTACTGACCAATGTGAGTCCAAGAGAGGAGGTATGAAAAGTAAAGGGTTGCTGAGCCTAAAGTTTAAATCCGGAATTCATATTTGAATTTTGGTTTCCTTTGTGTATATCTTCCAGATCTCTGCAGTATTCCAGCATAAAACAACTTGTACACTTTTTACAGTTTCCTCTAACCCCTTGGAGACAGCGCCTCCCGGCCCATTAAGGGGTTTAGGATGCCAGGAGGTGGGGTGGGATTTATGATCATGTGACCACCATGATTGGCTATCACAGGGGTCATATGATCGGAAAGTTCCCAATCACAAGTAGCGATCGGGAGCTTTTTGTTAGCCACCGGTATCTGTGCCGGGTGCGCGCAGGGCGTGCGCGCTCAGTACAGCTGTATTTGCACTAATGCATGCAAATATACGGGCGCTCTGCACCAAGGCCAACCCGCCGAGAGGCCGCATATTTGCATAAAGACCAATTACTGCTGCTCTCTCTCCATGTGCAGGGTGACTGGTCTGGAATCTGCTCCCCCCCCCCCCCACCCATAGATTTCTGCAGGAAGCTTGTAGTAGGAAGATATGGTAAATTTCTCCCACAGCTTTGCTCTCTGCACAGGGCACGTACAGCACAGTGATGGTGCATGTCTCTGCTAATTTTGCAAAGTAATATCTGGGTTTGTAAAGGCATTTAATACAAAAGATGTATATCCTTTGTGGCTATGGAGGAATTTTTTTTTTTTTTTGTAAAGTAAATGGAGGAATATGCTTAATTAAATGCTTTTATTCCCAGAGTGTCAGCTTATATATCTGCATATATCATATTTATCAAATATCTTTCTACTGTAACCATAGAAAGACAGAAAGGTGCACCAGACAAAAAAAAAAACACGAATAAAAGTGTCCAAGATAATTGAAAAAGTTGGTTAAAAAAGTCATATAAAATAGCAGGCTTTTTGTGGGTTCATTTGCTCCTATTTTCTTCCAAAACATGTTATGTAAATTGGCTCAGGAGTGTGTGGCTGACTGTAGTAGGGACATTATATAATAAGGCAGGGATTGATCGGTTAAGAATTCTTTTGTAAAGTAGAAAAAATGGCAGGACCATATACAGAAACAGGATAAATAACTAAATACATTTGAGAAACTATTGTCATAAAAGCCCACTCAGGGGTAGTGATAATGGGTCTTGGGAAAGAGTTCTTCCACTTGTACTCTCCTTCATTGAGTTTTCTCAATCCCTTTGGCACGCTTACGATCCATATTGTTGAGGGCTGCTTAGTAATTAAGAATATACTTTTAAAAAGCATTATATCTGAAAGTCACCAGTGACTGTTCCCTTTGTGCATACGCTTGTATTAATTGTAGTTTACATTTCCCCCTTCCCTGCTGAAGGTATATTAGAAGATAATGAAATGAAAGCAATGCTTGAAGTATTACTAGGTGTGTCAGGAAACATATAGTCTTTGAAAATGCATAAAGCTTTGTGGTAGTGGGACATTATATTTAAGAAAGCCACAATAAAGTTTATAAGCAACGCAACTGTCACTTGTATGCATTTAGTATGTAGTATATGATTCCTTCAAATAAAGTGTCTGTTCAACAGAATCAAGAGCACTGGTCTTACACGTGCCATGAAGATTTGTACAGACTTAAATTCTTGCTATTTAGTATATTTATTATCTATTATAGATAAAATATGAGGTTACAAAACACACATTGCCTTATGTAGCAGCCGGTAAGAAAATTTAGAGGATGATTTGTTGCAATAGACAACACAGTGACTTCCTTTTCACGTTCCTGAGATGTGGTCCATACCCTCATGGTTGGTAATCTATTAATCATGGCAGTCTCTGGGGTAATCTCTTCCAATGTCTGCATCAAATTGTTCACTTGACACTACGGGATATTTTGAATGTTCAAATCCGGGTCCATAGTTGTCATATTTATGCAATGTTCACAAGAATTTACAGTTTAAGCACAATTAAATTAAATGTGTTTACAAATGATAAATGTTTTCTTCTTCCAGAAGATGAAGTCTGTGGCTTTAATTTGTGGTGTTGGTTTGTTGCTGATCCTTGGGACATCTGGAATACAGGAGACAGAAACTCAAGCAGGTAATGTAATTTAATTCATAATTATATAAAGAACTGGAGGCCAAGTGCCGTAGCTGCCAAAGCTTTGTGGATCATAAGTGGTAGTGCTCCATCCATGGGTTCAGGATTTGTTTAAAATTGACAACTTTTTCATCTTATATGGCAGTAAGTTTTTAAAGAAAATATTATGTGGGAGACTCTCTGCTGGAAGTGTAAAATCATGGACTTCCAAGCTTTAGCTTTTGTCTTTTTCGCTGCTGTACAGTTATGTGTTTATTTATTTTTTTTAAATTGGTGCTTTCTTCACCCATCAAGTCTTTTGCGCAGTATAGCGTTAAGGTTTTTTTTTTTCCTTTTTTAAATGCTGCATTGCAACACCATAAAAATTGTCTGATAAATTCACATCCAAAAACTTCTATTCCTATAAAAGTACCACCAAGTGTAGCTGAATGTATCAGGTAGCAAACAGCCACTGAATCCATTTTGGGGATTGGTTGGGATAGCCTTTGAGATACAGGCTGGGACCAAGTACTACCAAAATAATACTCTGTAGCTGGCTTCACAGCAGCTAAAGTTGCAGAACTTTTGGCTGTGGACATCTAAAGGAGGTCTATTCTTCTCTCCAGACTGTTTTGCAAAGTTTAGTTTCCCATTACTCTAGGTTTGGAGTTGTAAATGCAAATTAGGTGGGAGTTTGGAACAGATATGTGTGATCATGCCTGGGTCCTGAGGGTCTGTTTTGCATTATTTGTAAGGTTGGAGGCTATATTCTTTCGGTGTCTGTTAAAATATGTTTAATTTTTAAGTACCAGAATAATTCCTTAGGTGGAATCGGATGTTTTTTCTTATATGTTTCAAAAGACAGAAATTACAACAATTTTGAAAACAGACCTCAAAGCCCACACCTAGCATAGTTAACCATAAATGAATAATAATTCCGGAGCCCACAGCAGAAAACCACAAGACACGCCTTCTGTAAAAAATATCTACTTTTATAGGGCTTCTGAATAAAATATGATATATATTTATAGAAGACATTTATAAAAAATATCTGTGACATACGCAGCTAACTGTATAACAAATACATTTTATTACATAAAAAGTATAAAGAGACACAGACACAAGTGAAAAACACAGATATACAGTACCTACTAAAACCCAAGATACTCCCAAAATGATCTTCAAAACATATATAAATACATCCTACAGTATAAATCAATGAATTAAAAATCTTATACCAAATATACAGATAAGGATGTAATAATCATAAAACAGTAGTAGTGGTGCTCTCTCAGAATAGCAGCAGGATCTGTAAATGAAATGGTTAGTCCTACAATCACTAGGACACCTGTAGAATTGCAAATCAACAATATGCTAAAACAATATCATCCAGATTGTTTTCCAAGAGGGCTAAGTAAAAGCTTCCTGTGTTAGCTGAGGATGTAGCACATCAAAAAGTTGAAACCAGCACATCAAAGGTGACATGAACCAACCTATGAATGCTGTAATGCTGTTATCCAAACAATTAAATGCTCTTGGTATGGGACTCTAGGTGGACATAACCTGTGATTTATCAAAGAAGAGAATATCCATATACATGCTTTATCAGGAACCACCAAGACAATTTATACCGTAGTAGGTATAAAGGTCCATGCACAGATTGCTACAGGGCCACCAAAACCTTATATGCATGACTTAGATGTGTAACGTATATGCATGGCTTGTATGGTTGGCACATCATCATCCAGTCTCCCATAGGTGTGCGCAGCCTATTGCATTAGGGTGTGCGCCCCAAAGCTCAAACACACATGCCTGTCTCTGCAGCTCCAGCTGCACTGGACAGTGAATGAATGGGAAGTGCTCTGTGCTGAGCAGCTTACTGTTCATTCACAAACTAAAGCAAGGTAAATACAGTTTACTATGCTTCAGTTATGAATGAATAGTAAGTGAGTGTGTTCACTGTGTTCATTTAGAAAAGGAAGGGGCCAGTAAATTACATATTTATTAGCCCTTTCTCAATCTCCATCCTGAAACATCCCTCGCAGCAGCCGAGGGGAGAGGAGAGGAGAGGAGGGAAGCCAGCAGCATTGCGGGGGGAGGGGAACATTGGAGGGGAAGCCCAGGCAGTAGGGGGAATCAGCACTGCATAGAGAGATTAAGGTGTGCTCAGGCACGCCTGGCACACCTGCTGCGCACACCTATGCAGTCTCCAGACGGATTTATCCTGTAATTAGTGATACAGGTGTATTTAGCCTGTCATTATTATTGTATGAATGTCCACATGCAGATTTCTACAGGGACCACCGAAACCTTATATGCATGGCTTAGATGTGTAACTTATATACATTACATGACTTGTTTCATAAAGTTGCTCATATCCACCCCCAGCAGACCTTCCCCTTCTGCCCCCCTTGCACCTTGTGCTCTTATCATGTCTCTCTCCTATTTTTTGGTACCTTTTGTGTGGATTACAGAAGGGGCTTTTTTTATTTAGCCCTAGATCAGCACTTTTTTTTAATGCCTCATACCTTGTGTATGTACCCTTTTCTGATTGTAATTGTGCTTGCTGTTTTGTATGTCTAAATGTGCTTTTAATAAAAACATAAAATTAATCTGTCAAGAAGGAAACATGGGGATAACTAAAGCTGACCTATTTTTCAAAACTGCTAAATACCAGTTATATGGAAACAAGCATGCTGGTCAGGTAAGTCAGTGAAAAGTCAAGAAGTAATTTTCTGAATACTTATTTTAGATCAGTGATTTATAATTTTGACTCCAGAAGACCTGACATTCAGGTAATTAACAATTCACCCTCTATGTTTCTCTCATCAGAAGTTTTCTTTGAGGCATAGTTATTAATGACTGTATGTAGGCTATTAACATGATCATAAAGTGGCACGAAAGTCTGGTTTAAAGAAAAAAAAATATTCTCAACACAACTTTGTTGTTGCTGCTGTGATCTGACTTCCTGTTAGAGGGTGGCTACATACTTTCTCAATGGTCCCACTGTATGTAGGAACCTAGCCATCCTCTCTTGCTTGTTGCCGAGATGGACTAGGGACTATGGGAATTGTTGTGGGCATAGAGCAATGCACATGACTGCAGCTAACCTGCACTTGTAGTCAGGTTGTTTATTCCTGTGTTTCATCAGATTAGGTGACCTGTCAGAAGGTGTAACGGAAGTGACATTTCGTCGCCGCCATTTTGCTACACCCCGCACTCCTCCACAGTAAGGATACACCGAGAAGGGGGAAAGCGCACATCTTGTTACACCCACCTGAGTTTTGCATTTGACAAGTTTTTATAACAGTAAACTGAGTTTATATAGTGAAATGCAGTACTTAGAACGCTGTCTTACTGTTTTGATGTTGAATTTTAAATGCTGCGGCAAGCCTGCTGATCTCACAGGTTTGCTAATAGGACAGAAATTCGCTGCTTTTAAAATTCAATATGTAAACATTCACATGGAAGACATCACCTCTGACGAAACGGCGTAGGGAGGAGCGACGTGCTGACGTCACCACGATCCTCGCTGATCCCGGAAGACACGGGCAGCAGTGTGCAGCCGGCCGGCAATTGTATATGCGATTATTATTTCTACTACCATGTGAGTGTGATTCTTTTACTTCTTTTAAATAAAGTGTTTAAACTTGTTACGCTATGGGAGCCTTTGTCACTTATTTTTCATGACAATCGAGTGACCATTCGCCACACAGAGGACTCCCATCCTAGAGGTTTATGAGTGTCACCTTCCGGGTCCATACCCGAGGCTGGCGTTATACAGCCATATGCCTGCTTGATCTCCCGAAAACAGATCTTTGGAGTCGGTAAGGGGACATCTTTCTACATAGGTGGAGGAGTTTTTTCTATCATCACTGAACCCTGGGTGACTTAATCATATGCTATACACCATTCGGATGTTCACCACTCTCTTCCTGGCATAAATCTTGCCTCTATATGAACTATACACTTTTGTGCACTTTGCAGTTTGGACTTTACGTTGTTTATTAATTTTTTGGTTATTATTGTGTGGGTCATGTCATCACTGTTATAATTCACGCATAGAAATAGATATGTGTCAAAATGCATTTACCATTTCATTTGTTTTATGTCATTTATTGCAGCGCAGCCTTTAAATTTTGATTTGTATAATAGATGGATGTGTCTCACATTGTATGGTTGCAGCTTGTTCACATATAATTTTTTTCACTTGGGGATAGCGCAGTAATTTTTTTCAGTTTACAATTCACATGGAGTTGTAAGTACTGGATTTCACTATATAAACTCAGTTTACTGTTAAAAAGAAAAGTGTAAAATGCAAAACTCCGGTGGGTGTAACAAGATGTCCGCTTGCCCCCTTCTCGGTGTATCCTTACTCTGGAGGAGTGCAGGGTGTAGTAAGATGGCAGCGACGAAACATCACTTCCGTTACACATTCTGACGTGTCACCTAATCTGATGAAACACCTGCATGAATTAGTACATGTCTGGTCCAGGCTGAGGGGGAAACGAGTTAAGTGTGTGTTCTCAGTTCCTGGGGTTTTTGGATCTAGCTTACTCACCAATAATATAAAAATGGGAGAAGACTGGGGCTGCTGCTGCTCCCGCTGGCTTTCTGTCAACTCTCGAGCAAGACATGCTGTGAATCATTCAGAGAAGCCACTGGGGCTCTGGAGATCATCCAAGCATGGGAAATGCCACAAGGGCCTACTGCCTTGCAGAATTATGCCTGGGCAGCCATTTATTTGTAGTTAGGTTAGGAAATGGACTCTGTTCACATTGAACTGTATTACTGAAAGCAGTAGCGGCTGGTGCTCAATTATTTAGGGGGGCGGCAAACAAACCTGGCCCCCTTCACTCGCACTACCCACCCACCCCCCAGCGCTTGATCGATCGAATGAATGGGAAGGCGGCGATCCATGGCCTTGCCTTATCCTTAGCTGTCAATCTGGGTGGCCTCCTCTCGCTGTTGCTGCAGTAGAGGTGCGGGGAGGAGGATGATGACGAGGTGGTGATATTACAAACTAAAATATTCCGCGCTTAGGACAATATTTAAAAGAGAACTGCAGCCCCCCCAGAAAATAGAAAAACACAGAGGTGAAATCCAAAAATTAATAAAAAACTCTAGTGGGGAATGTGGCGCTGTTCAAAAATGTATATTATTAAAATGATACCATAAGGAATGTGTGGTGGCAATATGTGAAAAATACTGTGAACAGATGTATGAATGTTAAACGATGCGTGTCATGTGTATACCACAAATGTAAAACATCACATAGTATGAAAACCAAAAGTGCAAATGCGTTGTAAATGATAATAAAAGAAATACATACACTCAAAAAAGTAAAACATAACCAATATATAAATGTGCGTGATATTGGTGTGAGTTAGCAAAATTGCAAAAGAAACGCACAAAGATGCCCAAAAAATGCACAAGTATCATCAATGGTGTAATAAATAACTAATGTGATAGTGCACCAAAATTTTCAAAAATCAAGTCCAAATGGTGTAAGTGTCCAAGCAAAATTAAAGTTCTACATAAAAAAAGAGAAGAAAAAATCTGTGAAAGTGTCTTGGCATTCCAAAAAGATCCCATGTAAATTATTGTGATCGTTGTATAAACTTTTCTTCTGGAACCCCCGCTTGTGTCCCCACTCACCGGAAGACCCAACCCCTGCAGGGGTAATGGGCAAGTAAAAGTAAATCCACTGGTAGGAATCGATCGGTGTCCCCCTCTGTGGTTCCGTAATCTCCTTCCTTCCTTCCTGGTTGGGTTGTCACTGGTCCTGAACAAAATGGAGGAAGCCCATATCTCTGCGATAAAAGGGGGTGTAACTGAGAAAAGGTTCCCCCCCAGAGACCAGGAACTATGGTTTCCCCTTCCACTTCCCGTACAAGTGTCCTGTCACATGCCCTGGGTGTGAAGTATAAAAATCACACCAATATCATGCACATTTAAATATTGGTTATGTTTTACTTTTTTGAGTGTATGTATTTCTTTTATTATCATTTACAACCCATTTGCACTTTTGGTTTTCATACTATGTGATGTTTTACATTTGTGGTATACATATGACACGCTTCGTTTAACATTCATACATCTGTTCACAGTATTTTTTACATATTGCCACCACACATTCCTTATGGTATCATTTTAATAATATACACTTTTGAACAGCGCCACATTCCCCACTAGAGGTGGTGATGTTGATGCACTTCTGGATCCGGGAAAGAGCTCCTGGAAGAGGCTGTTGCTGCCCCTCCACCTGCTGCTCCTCGCTACACATGGCCCGCAGATTGCAGAGGGAAGAGTTGGGGTCATTGCTTCTCCTCCTGGCCGAACAGGAAGAGAGTCCCGAGACCTGATTGGCCAGGAGTCCTAAGACTCCCTGGCCAATCGGGTCTCAGGACCCGCTTCCTAATTGGCCAGGAGTAGAAGCAGGAAGACATTAGCGAATATTAATTCGCTAATGTCACACAAGTGGGCGGGCTCGGGCTCAGTGTTCTTGAAATCCATGCGTCACACTGAAGTCCATGCATCCGGCACCCTGCATGTAGATTAGGGGCCGGGCGCATGAATTAGGGGGGCGGCGCCCCCTGCACCCTGCGTGAGTGTCCGCTACTGACTGAAAGACTTTTAAGTAAAGTTGCATCAACTGTTCTGGGCCTGGTCTGAAGTTATTCAAAGTACATCTTGGTTTTGGCGTATCAGAAGAACCAGAGTCTGTAAAGCACAAAGGGGTGTAAAGCCCAGCTTCTACAAAGAGTTAACTCAGCAAGTAAGCAAGAGAAATAGTGTAGTTGCTATGAATAACCAAGTACTAGTTCAAGACACAAGAAACCAGTTGTTAACCATGGTACCTGGTAAAGGTGACAGGTCCACCGGTAGCGATGGGGTCGATTTTCTGGCTCCCTCCCTAGTGGTCAGTTTCCAGTAGCAAATGGAACCAAATCCGCATTATGAAGATCCATGGCCTCGTTACGAGGTACAGGAAGGAAGGAGTTAACAATTGCCCAGGGTCCAATCAATATTAAAGACGGCCCTGGTTATGGGTAGCAAATTAAAGATTGCACAACCACATACCAGAGTACAAGATGAATTTGTAGCCTATACTTCATGGTTTTAGGGGCATGTATTGATTTAAAGCAGGGGTTCCCAACCGCTGGCCTGCTGGCTGGCCCTCTGATGTGGCTGACCACCTCCTGCTCTGGGATGGTGGATTGGCAAGCCCAGATCGCGGGTTCCCCACCCGTCATTCCTGAGCATCAATGTGAAGAATGGAACTGGCGCTAGAGGAACAAGAGCCGATGCTTCCTGTATAGCGCCGGCTCCTGTCACAGGCAGAGTGATACAAAATGTACTCCACCTGTGACAGGAGCGATACAGGAAGCATCAGCTTTACTCTCTACTGGAGCCGCATGCTTTGCCCAGTGCCGGCTTCTGTCACACTGATGCTTGGGGATGGTGGGTTGGGAACCAGCCAGCAGTACCAGCCAGCAATAATCTCCAGCAGTGCCTGCCAACAGTACCCACCAGCAGTACTATGCAGCAGTACCCGCTAGCAGTACCAGCCAGCAGTACCTGCCAACAGTACCCGCCAGCAGTACCAGCCCTGGAGGACAGCCAGCAGCAGCCACCAGCCATACCCACTTGGGGGACAGCAGCAGCCAGCAATACCTGCAGGAAACCTGAGGAAGAAGTGAAGATTGAGTTCAACTGAGGTGCAGGTAAACCGCAGTGCATCAGTGTGAAAGCAGCCTTAGGTCCCTTTCACGCGATCAGTCCGATTGGGTCCTGTTTTTCAAGTGGACCCAATCAGACCCTCCATTCATTTCTATAGAGCGGCAGATGTAAACGGACTTGTGTCCATTTACACCCGCCTATCTCCAATCCGATCCACTTAACCACTTGCCGACCGCCTCACGCCTATATACGTGAGCAGAGCGGCACGGGCAGGCAAAATCACGTACCTGAAACGTGATTGCCTTCCCGCGGGTGGGGGGTCCGATCGGACCCCCCCCCCTGTGCCAGCTGCGGTCGGCATTTGGTTGGGAGCGATGAGAGACGAGGGGGAGACCATCCGATCGTGGCCCCCCCCTCGCGATCGCTCCCAGCCAATGAGAGACATCCCCTGCCTCTGTATAGTACACAGAGGCAGAGGATGTGATGTCATCTCTCCTCGGCTGTCAGTTTCCGTTCCAGCGCCGAGGAGAGATGACATGTAAGTAAGTGCACAACACAAACACACACAGTAGAACATGCCAGGCATACATTACACCCCCGATCCCCCCCCGATCGCCCCCCGATCCCCCCCCAATCACCCCCCCCCCCCCTGTCACAAACTGACACCAAGCAGGTTTTTTTTTTTTTTTTTTTTTTTTTCCTGATTACTGCATAGTGTCAGTTTGTGACAGTTAGCAGTGTTAGGACAGTTACTGTAACCCCCCTGTAGGTCTAGGGTACCCCCCTTACCCCCCCTAATAAAGTTTTAACCCCTTGATCACCCCCCCTCACCAGTGTCGCTAAGCGATCATTTTTCTGATCGCTGTATTAGTGTCGCTGGTGACGGTAGTTAGGGACGTAAATATTTAGGTTCGCCGTCAGTGTTTTATAGCGACAGGGACCCCCATATACTACCTAATAAATGTTTTAACCCCTTGATGGCCCCCTAGTTAACCCTTTCACCACTGATCACCGTATAACCGTTACGGGTGACGCTGGTTAGTTAGTTTATTTTTTATAGTGTCAGGGCACCCGCCGTTTATTACCGAATAAAGGTTTAGCCCCCTGATCGCCCGGCGGTGATATGCGTCGCCCCAGGCAGCGTCAGATTAGCGCCAGTACCCCCCCTAATAAAGTTTTAACCCCTTGATCACCCCCTGTCGCCAGTGTCGCTAAGCGATCATTTTTCTGATCGCTGTATTAGTGTCACTGGTGACGCTAGTTAGGGACGTAAATATTTAGGTTCGCCGTCAGTGTTTTATAGCGACAGGGACCCCCATATACTATCTAATAAATGTTTTAACCCCTTGATTGCCCCCTAGTTAACCCTTTCACCACTGATCACCGTATAACTGTTACGGGTGACGCTGGTTAGTTAGTTTATTTTTTATAGTGTCAGGGCACCCGCCGTTTATTACCGAATAAAGGTTTAGCCCCCTGATCGCCCGGCGGTGATATGCGTTGCCCCAGGCAGCGTCAGATTAGCGCCAGTACCGCGAACACCCACGCACGCACCGTACACGCACCATACACCTCCCTTAGTGGTATAGTATCTGATCGGATCAATATCTGATCCGATCAGATCTATACTAGCGTCCCCAGCAGTTTAGGGTTCCCAAAAACGCAGTGTTAGCGGGATCAGCCCAGATACCTGCTAGCACCTGCGTTTTGCCCCTCCGCCCGGCCCAGCCCAGCCCACCCAAGTGCAGTATCGATCGATCACTGTCACTTACAAAACACTAAACGCATAACTGCAGCGTTCGCAGAGTCAGGCCTGATCCCTGCGATCGCTAACAGTTTTTTTGGTAGCATTTTGGTGAACTGGCAAGCACCAGCCCCAGGCAGCGTCAGGTTAGCGCCAGTACCGCTAACACCCACGCACGCAGCGTACACCTCCCTTAGTGGTATAGTATCTGAACAGATCAATATCTGATCCGATCAGATCTATACTAGCGTCCCCAGCAGTTTAGGGTTCCCAAAAACGCAGTGTTAGCGGGATCAGCCCAGATACCTGCTAGCACCTGCGTTTTGCCCCTCCGCCCGGCCCGGCCCAGCCCACCCAAGTGCAGTATCGATCGATCACTGTCACTTACAAAACTCTAAACGCATAACTGCAGCGTTCGCAGAGTCAGGCCTGATCCCTGCGATCGCTAACAGTTTTTTTTGTAGCGTCTTGGTGAACTGGCAAGCACCAGAGGCCTAGTACACCCCGGTCGTAGTCAAACCAGCACTGCAGTAACACTTGGTGACGTGGCGAGTCCCATAAGTGCAGTTCAAGCTGGTGAGGTGGCAAGCACAAGTAGTGTCCCGCTGCCACCAAAAAGACAAACACAGGCCCGTCGTGCCCATAGTGCCCTTCCTGCTGCATTCGCCAATCCTAATTGGGAACCCACCGCTTCTGCAGCGCCCGTACTTCCCCCATTCTCATCCCCAACCAAATACAGTCGGCTGCATGAGAGGCATTTTCTTTATGTCCTCCCGAGTACCCCTACCCAGCGAACCCCCCCAAAAAAGATGTCGTGTCTGCAGCAAGCGTGGATATAGGTGTGACACCCGCTATTATTGTCCCTCCTGTCCTGACAATCCTGGTCTTTGCATTGGTGAATGTTTTGAACGCTACCATGCACTAGTTGAGTATTAGCGTAGGGTACAGCATTGCACAGACTAGGCGCACTTTCACAGGGTCTCCCAAGATGCCATCGCATTTTGAGAGACCCGAACCTGGAACCGGTTACAGTTATTATAGTTAGTTACAAAAAAAAGTGTAAAAAAAAAAAAAACACAAACAAAAATATAAAATAAAAATAGTTGTCGTTTTATTGTTCTCTCTCTCTCTATTCTCTCTCTATTGTTCTGCTCTTTTTTACTGTATTCTATTCTGCAATGTTTTATTGTTATTATGTTTTATCATGTTTGCTTTTCAGGTATGCAATTTTTTATACCTTACCGTTTACTGTGCTTTATTGTTAACCATTTTTTTGTCTTCAGGTATGCCATTCACGACTTTGAGTGGTTATACCAGAATGATGCCTGCAGGTTTAGGTATCATCTTGGTATCATTCTTTTCAGCCAGCGGTCGGCTTTCATGTAAAAGCAATCCTAGTGGCTAATTAGCCTCTAGACTGCTTTTACAAGCAGTGGGAGGGAATGCCCCCCCCCCCCAACATCTTCCGTGTTTTTCTCTGGCTCTCCTGTCTCAACAGGGAACCTGAAAATGCAGCCGGTGATTCAGCCAGCTGACCATAGAGCTGATCAGAGACCAGAGTGGCTCCAAACATCTCTATGACCTAAGAAACCGGAAGCTACGAGCATTTTATGACGTAGATTTCGCCGGATGTAAACAGCGCCATTGGGAAATTGGGAAAGCATTTTATCACACCGATCTTGGTGTGATCAGATGCTTTGAGGGCAGAGGAGAAATCTAGGGTCTAATAGACCCCAATTTTTGCAAAAAAGAGTACCTGTCACTACCTATTGCTATCATAGGGGATATTTACATTCCCTGAGATAACAATAAAAATGATTTAAAAAAAAAAAAAATGAAAGGAACAGTTTAAAAATAAGATAAAAAAATAATAATAATAAAGAAAAAAAAAAAAAAAAAAAAAAAAAAGCACCCCTGTCCCCCCTGCTCTCGCGCTAAGGTGAACGCAAGCGTTGGTCTGGCGTCAAATGTAAACAGCAATTGCACCATGCATGTGAGGTATCGCCGCGAAGGTCAGATCGAGGGCAGTAATTTTAGCAGTAGACCTCCTCTGTAAATCTAAAGTGGTAACCTGTAAAGGCTTTTAAAGGCTTTTAAAAATGTATTTAGTTTGTCGCCACTGCACGTTTGTGCGCAATTTTAAAGCATGTCATGTTTGGTATCTATGTACTCGGCCTAAGATCATCTTTTTTATCTCATCAAACATTTGGGCAATATAGTGTGTTTTAGTGCATTAAAATGTAAAAAAGTGTGTTTTTTCCCCAAAAAATGCGTTTGAAAAATCGCTGCGCAAATACTGTGTGAAAAAAAAAAATGAAACACCCACCATTTTAATCTGTAGGGCATTTGCTTTAAAAAAAATATATAATGTTTGGGGGTTCAAAGTAATTTTCTTGCAAAAAAAAATTATTTTTTTATGTAAACAATAAGTGTCAGAAAGGGCTTTGTCTTCAAGTGGTTAGAAGAGTGGGTGATGTGTGACATAAGCTTCTAGATGTTGTGCATAAAATGCCAGGACAGTTCAAACCCCCCCCAAATGACCCCATTTTGGAAAGTAGACACCCCAAGCTATTTGCTGAGAGTCATGTTGAGTCCATGGAATAATTTATATTGTGACACAAGTTGCGGGAAAGAGACAATTTTTTATTTTTTTTATTTTTTTTTGCGCAAAGTTGTCACTAAATGATATATTGCTCAAACATGCCATGGGAATATGTGAAATTACACCCCAAAATACATTCTGCTGCTTCTCCTGAGTACGGGGATACCACATGTGTGAGACTTTTTGGGAGCCTAGCCGCGTACGGGACCCCGAAAACCAAGCACCGCCTTCAAGCTTTCTAAGGCCGTAAATTTTTGATTTCACTCTTCACCGCCTATCACAGTTTCGGGGGCCATGGAATGCCCAGGTGGCAAAAAAACCCCCCAAATGACCCCATTTTGGAAAGTAGACACCCCAAGCTATTTGATGAGAGGTATAGTGAGTATTTTGCAGACCTCACTTTTTGTCACAAAGTTTTGAAAATTGAAAAAAGAAAAAAAAAATTTTTTTTTCTCGTCTTTCTTTATTTTCAAAAACAAATGAGAGCTGCAAAATACTCACCATGCCTCTCAGCAAATAGCTTGGGGTGTCTACTTTCCAAAATGGGGTCATTTGGGGGGGGTTTGTGCCACCTGGGCATTCCATGGCCTCCGAAACTGTGATAGGCAGTGAGGAGTAAAATCAAAAATGTACGCCCTTAGAAATCCTGAAGGCGGTGCTTGGTTTTCGGGGTCCCGTACGCGGCTAGGCTCCTAAAAAGTCCCACACATGTGGTATCCCCGTACTCAGGAGAAGCAGCTAAATGTATTTTGGGGTGCAATTCCACATATGCCCATGGCCTGTGTGAGCAATATATCATTTAGTGACAACTTTGTGCAAAAAAAAAAAAAAAAAAAAAAAAATTGTCACTTTCCCGCAACTTGTGTCAAAATATAAAACATTCCATGGACTCAACATGCCTCAAAGCAAATAGCTTGGGGTGTCTACTTTCCAAAATGGGGTCATTTGGGGGGGGTTTATGTCATCTGGGCATTTTATGGCCTTCAAAACCGTGATAGGTAGTGAGGAGTAAAATCAAAAATGTACGCCCTTAGAAATCCTGAAGGCGGTGCTTGGTTTTCGGGGCCCCGTACGCGGCTAGGCTCCCAAAAAGTCCCACACATGTGGTATCCCCGTACTCAGGAGAAGCAGCTAAATGTATTTTGGGGTGCAATTCCACATATGCCCATGGCCTGTGTGAGCAATATATCATTTAGTGACAACTTTTTGTAATTTTTTTTTTTTTTTTGTCATTATTCAATCACTTGGGACAAAAAAAATGAATATTCAATGGGCTCAACATGCCTCTCAGCAAATTCCTTGGGGTGTCTACTTTCCAAAATGGGGTCATTTGTGGGGGTTTTGTACTGCCCTGCCATTTTAGCACCTCAAGAATCGACATAGGCAGTCATAAATTAAAGGCTGTGTAAATTCCAGAAAATGTACCCTAGTTTGTAGACGCTATAACTTTTGCGCAAACCAATAAATATACACTTATTGACATTTTTTTTACCAAAGACATGTGGCCGAACACATTTTGGCCTAAATGTATGACTAAAATTGAGTTTATTGGATTTTTTTTAGAACAAAAAGTAGAAAATATCATTTTTTTTCAAAATTTTCGGTCTTTTTCCGCGTATAGCGCAAAAAATAAAAACGGCAGAGGTGATCAAATACCATCAAAAGAAAGCTCTATTTGTGGGAAGAAAAGGACGCAAATTTCGTTTGGGTACAGCATTGCATGACCGCGCAATTAGCAGTTAAAGCGACGCAGTGCCGAATTGTAAAAAGTGCTCTGGTCAGGAAGGGGGTAAATCCTTCCGGGGCTGAAGTGGTTAAAAAAACAGAAGGGGATCCCTCCCCTTCTGTTTGGGCTGATCGGATCGGAGGGCCCATAGAGTAGAGCAGGCTGTGTCCGTATCTGCTCTGCATGTGCAGACATGGACCTGTCATCTGCCCGCTCCACTCAGTGTGGCGATATCGGTTACCAAGTTGCTAAAGTGGCCCTCACTCCTCAAAAGGTTGGACCCTGATTTAAAGGGTCATATTGCGGGGGTAGTGTACAGAATATCTCCAGGTAGCTCCACATTTTCAATGATGTGGAATAAAACTATATTTAGCTGTCAAAAAATTATGTAAATCTTATTATTAGGCTACTGAATCTTCTAATTTCATTAAAAGCATTTTGCTTTAACTGTAATTAAAAACTATAATTAATGTGGTTTATTACCAGAAGGTCAGACATGAAAAAAACTAAACCCTCCGCATTGTGGTCCAAGTCTAAGGGTCGGTTCACACTGGGGCGACTTGGGATCCGACTTGTACGCCCTCAAGTCGCCCCAAGTCGCCCCAGAAATAGATTCAATGGGAGTGAACGCTAGCGTCTTAATAGACACTACTGAAGTCGCTCCGACTTCAGAGCGTACTCCCTGTACTACTTTGATCCGACTTGGTAGGCGACCTGTACCATAGAAATCAATGGAAGTCGCCTCCAAGTCGGATCTCTCTGTAAAGTCAAGCAACTTTGCAGGGAAAACCCCTCCCTCCTCCCTCCCTCCCAGAGAGCTGATTGCCCTGTGATTGGCCACAGCCGAAGTCGCCTGTCATGGAGGCAACTTCAAGTCGCCTTGTAATTTGCTAAAGTCGCGCTGAAGTCGCGTCGAAGCCGCGTTGAAGTCGCCGTGCAAAGTCGCGCTGAAGTCGTGTTGCCCCAGTGTGAATCGAGCCCAAAGGAAATTACGGAAAAGTCACTCTGAATGCAACGTGTTAACAAAAACGTTATCTTTTTTTATTCTTCAGATTGAGGGTAACCACAAACACCTGTATGTTTCTGATTGGGCTGTCATACATAGAAAGGAGATAAAGTGAACGTTACAAAGAATGAAATTTGTTTTTTGCTACATTTTTTATACTTCACACTCAGGGCATGTTGACACTATATGTCGTGACCTACGTTTTTCCACACTGGATAAGCACAGGTCATAACACATAGGAAACAATTGCTGGTGTGATGAGCAGTGCTGTGCAGCGAACTGGATGGCACCGAATTCAACACAATACACCTCACTGCTGTCCCGGTAAAACACTGCATTTTAACATGCAAGCTAGTGTGAATGTAGCCTAAATCCTGAAACATGTATTTAGGCTCCCGGACTAGACTATATCTTTTTTTAAATTGTAGGTTAAATCACAGAAAACTTTCTGAATTCCACAAAAATACCTGGCTACAGGATTACAACTACTTGATGAGAAAAACCTATAGAGGGAAAGTCATCCACAGAGAATAATATAGCCCCGTCCAAAAACATCTCCTAGTAATTGCATAAAACTTACTAGTGGATGTAGTTAAGGGGTTCTGCTCACCACAACAATTTCATAAAAATGTACCATTTGCAGGTGGTATCATGCATTTGTACTTATATCTTTTTAATAAGGAGTAAGGATGAGCTCAGGCGTGTTTGCAAGCCGCACGTGCTGAGCCCGCCAGGAAGTCGGCACTGCACAGCGCTAATCACAAGCAGTGAGACATTGTCCCGATGCGCGGCTGCAGAGATCAGGAAATGTCTCACTGCTTGTGATTAGCGCTGTGCAGTGTCGACTTCCTGTTGGGCTCGGCACGTGCGGCTTGCGAACACGCCTGAGCTCATCCTTATTAAAGGAGGAGTTTTGCAAAGCTATAGGCTATATTTTTAATAGTCAGCTTTAATATTAGTTTTAGGCAGATAACACAATAGTAACAATTAGCCAACCTTTTTTATACTTCTTGGGGCCTGAATCTATTCCTGCTGTGCTCTCAGTGGCCTTTATAGACCAGAGTGCCTCCCCAAGCCACTGAACAATTTTATAGTTAAAAAGGGAAGGATACTGCACTCCAAACAAACTTCCCTGCACGTCTCTGGACATAGAACCATGTAAGCCCCTCTTATACATCTCCACAATGTGCAATCCTAGTGTACACAATAAGAGCACAGATCATGGAACCCATATAACCATTATCTGAACTGACAACAGCTGACCTCAAGACTTGCATGTGATGATACTTGCATGTGAAAAGCCCAGACAAACTTCAGATGGAGGCTTTTCATGTACATAAACCAAGTGCAAAAAAACTTGCAGCAGCCATAAGCCTGCCTTGAGTAGTACCGTTTCCCACTATTTTGTAAACTTGTGGTAGCCTCAGTGTGTGTGTGTGTACATCAAAAATTACATTGTTTTGGGTTGATGTGTCCTTGCCATTGACATCAATTATCAATTATTCTATAATGTCAGAGTATTCCACATTTATTAAGTTCCATTTTTTTTTGCATTAGAGATCACACCAGGAATTATTTGAGTGTCATTGATATATTTTGTCACAGATCTGCTGCCAAATAACATTTAGTAAATAAAGTTGTAAATACATTTAAAGAGCAGAATTTCTTAATTCATATAGTCTTAATTCATCTTGGGAGCAAGCAAGAGAGGGTGGTATTGTTCCTACATACAATGGAATCATTAATAAGGAACATTGTCACCCTCCAACAGGAAGTCAGATCACAAAAGCAAACTAAAAAATATATTTTTGGAGATTTGGAGGAGTCTAAGAGCAGTAGGTGGTAATAGAAGGTAATTTGAGCAATGGTGGCGGTGGTGGTATTTTTTTTGGGGGGGGGGGGGCGTCTGTAAACAGTGCACAGCCAGCCACCCCCCAGGTCGGTCGGTCACCCGGCCGCAACACTTATCCCAGGCTTCCCCCAAACGACTGGCTTCCCCTGCGTCTCCTTTCCTCACGTCTCCCCCCTCCTCCCCTCAGCAGCCAGCGTAGCTTCTCCACGGGCTTCCCTCCGGGCGATGGATGGGCGGGCGGCTATCTTCCCCTGCGTCTCTTCGCGTCCTCTCCCTCCTCCTGTGGACCAGTGTAGCTTCTCCTTTTGGCCAATCGGGAAATGGGTCTCAGGACCCGCTTCCTGATTGGCCTGGAGGAGAATTAGTGTGACACTAGCAAATATTAATTCACTAGTGTCACACAACTGGGTGGGCTCACTGCGCTCCGAGCCCACCCTATTTTGAAGCCTATTAGAGCCTCTGGCTCTAATCATGTGCATCAACCCCCCCCCCCATTGGAATCCATGGGCCCTACATGTAGATTAGAGGCTGAACGCATGGATTGGGGGGCGGCACCCGCGTGCCCCTTATAGACAGGCTGCCGCTGATTTAAGTTAAGAATGCTTGAGAGTCCACATGCTGGAAAAACATGTAAACAATGACCAAAAGCAAAGGAAAAGGACAGAAACAAAGTAATGTGTTTCTTGTCGCAAACAGTAGAAGTATAAAAGCCAAAAACAAAGCCAAATCAGTAAAGTCCACACTAAAGAAAATCAATGTCTCCAGCAATGACAAAGTGAGCAAAGTCAACAAAGCTTTCACAGAACTGCAGAAAGATGTTGCCCAGCTAAAAAAGATGACTGCATCAAAAGCAAAGCCAAGCCAGTCAACACCAGCAGCCCCAGATGTTGACAATGCTGCAGATCTATTTTCACAGCTATAGACCTATTTATAATAAATCAGAAAAGATTATATAAACAAAAAAAAGAAGAATGCTTACTTGAAAAAGTTTTTTTTTTTTTTTAACCAGGGTTTAGAGTCACTTTAAGCTCTTTATGATGTTACGGAACAGTATGATTTTCACAAACAGTGTCAGTAACACTTTATTCTGGCATCACAGTTTTTTTTTTACTTTGCATTGCAATCCCTCCCTTATATTCTAGAGGAAACTTCCTGGGTTGCCCCTGAGTGGCAGATTCCCACTTGCAGTTTCAATTTAAATTTTTGTTTTCACTTTTTTAATTTATTGTTTATGCATTTATATAGTTTGTTTTCCTGTATCACAGCATAGGCCTGGCAAGTATGCAATTCCTCTGCTTTACCATATTCATATTCCTCCCAGGCACTTAGCAGCCAGTTGTATATTATTGTGTGTAATATATATATATATATATATATATATATACACACACACACACACACACACAATATATATGTGTGTGTGTGTAGCGCTGCTCTTTTAAAGGTCGCAAGATTAATTATATCCCGCTGGTTGCCCTGACCTTGTGGGTCCTCTGTGACCCCGGGTTTCATATATTTTTATTTTTATCCTTTCCCCTTTAAATTACACCAATAAGAAGAAAATATACAGGATTAAATCAGCAAAATTTACTTAATGAGATGGAAGGGAAAAGAATTCAAGGAGTAAACTCCAGTTTACACTTTAAAATGTGGTCTCACACAGGACACTTATGAGATTTAAACATTTAGCAGTGAATTCCTTAGGGCACTAGAGGCATGGCTGAAAGGTAGGACCTACAGCCATAGGCTGCTATCCCCAATCCAGGTGAAATGGCAGGCAACAACAAATGGAAGAGGGGATATTTATGGCCAGGGGTAGGGTCGGCGAAAGCAAGAAAGTTAAAATTCTACAGCCATAGGCTGCTCACCCTTCCAAAAACAGGAGTGCCCCACTCAAAAAAAAAGAAAGGTAGGCACAAAATTAGGTGGGTAGAGTTGCTCCT
Organism: Lithobates clamitans; assembly: GCA_037952925.1. Lineage (NCBI taxonomy): Eukaryota > Metazoa > Chordata > Amphibia > Anura > Ranidae > Lithobates > Lithobates clamitans. The sequence continues at coordinate 1,543,459 of JBBGZY010001303.1, forward strand.
TCTCCTCCACAATCTTCTGCTTCTCCACCCCCATCTCCTCCTCTACTGTTTCCCCTAGTCTCAACATACTGTACCTCCAACAGGACTTTTCCTGACCTCCACCTTGGAGTACTATTTTTTAGTCTTCTTCACTTCCCTAAATCTTGCTTTAGCTCTCAAGCATATGGGAGAGGCAGGATGGGACTGACATTGGTTGTCATAGACTACTGGAATTTGTGTTTGGCAGGTTGGAGAGGAATCCAACCAATTGTAGTCCATAGAATCTGATGAGTTGCAGGGCATCAATGGCATAAGATGCTGGTTAAGCAATGAGAATAGCAGCAGTGCACATGTTACAGTGACTGGAGGGACTAATTCTGCCTTGAATCAAACCTGGCAAATACAGTAACTGCTGTAGAAAATCTATCACAAAGATTTTGATGTGATCACTTGAAAACATTAAGTGCAACTCCTGTAATATTTATGATAAAGTTCCTGGCTTGCATGGCCACACAGTTACATATTCCCAGCCCCATACCATTTTTAGCACGTTGTATTATTACATATTTACAAAAATTTTAATACTTTTGTATTTTTGTTTGGTTTTGTTGTTCCTTGGAAGGCTGTCCCTGCCCTGGTCAATCAAAAACAGGAAGGAACGGCAAACTGAGTAAAAATAAAAATGGCTGCAAGGAAAGACCCAATGGTATTTTGTGGGGCTGCCACATTTGGTGGGATGTCCCCTTTTATTCCTTGTTGTCCTCTTCCTATGAGTCTAGGTCAATGATGCAGAAAGCAATGAATAAAGAAATAGCCAGGCAGATAGTATTTTTACAAGAGACCAGCAATAGCAGTTCCCATAATTCATTTAGTTCAGGTATTTTTACAGCTGAATTCCAGGTGTTGCTTCTTTTGCATAGTAGAATAGTAGGTATGCACAGTGGCGTAGCGTGGGGGGTGCAGGGGGTGCCGTGGCCCCGGGCGCGATATTTAGGGGGGCGCCAGTATGTGTCACTGGCTGCCTCCTCCTAATTTCTAATTCTGTGTCCCCGTGCTCTGGCCGCTATGTTAAGTGTCCGGCGCCCTGTGATTGGGTGTATGGGGGTCATGTGAGGCGTAGGGCTGGCCTGTCCTCGATCGCTCCTGAAGTCCCGCCTCCGCACATGACCCCCCATACGCCCAATCACAGGGCGCTGTACACTGAACATGGCAGCAAGCAGAGCGCAGGGGAGAGAAGAATGTGCGCCGCCGCTGTGTTCTACTCCTCCGGATTGATGCAGCCAGGATAAGAAGGTGAGTGAGAGTCTTGTTACTGGCGGGGGGGGGGTGGGGGCGAGAAAGAGACTGTAGGCAGGACAGTGTAGTGTAGTATAGTATGGAGGTCAGTGTAGTGTAGTGGTCACTATGGGGGGGCAGTGTAGTGGACAGTATAGTGTAGTATAGTGGTCAGTATAGTGGTTAGTGTAGTATAGTATAGTGGTTAGCATAGTGGTCAGTATAGTGTAGTTTAGTATGGAGGTCAGTGTAGTGTAGTATAGTGGTTAGTATGGTGGTTAGTGTAGTGGACAGTATAGTGGTCAGTATAGTGTAGTGGACAGTGTAGTGTAGTATAGTGGTCAGTGTAGTATGGTGGTCAGTATAGTGGTTAGTGTAGTATAGTATACTGGTTAGTATAGTGGTCAGTATAGTGTAGTTTAGTATGGAGGTCAGTGTAGTGTAGTGGAGAGTGTAGTATGTAGTGTAGTGGTTAGTGTAGTGGACAGTATAGTATAGTGGTCAGTGTAGTATGGTGGTCAGTGTAGTATAGTGGTCAGTGTAGTATAGTGGACAGTGTAGTATGGTGGTCAGTGTAGTGTAGCATAGTGGTCAGTGTAGTGTAGTATAGTGGTCAGTGTAATGTAGTGGACAGTATAGTGGTCAGTGTAGTATAGTGGAAAGTGTAGTGTAGTATAGTGGACAGTGTAGTATGGTGGTCAGTATAGTGTAGTATAGTGGACAGTGTAGTGGTTAGTGTAGTGGACAGTATAGTATAGTGGACAGTATAGTGTAGTATAGTGGTCAGTGTAGTATAGTGGACAGTGTAGTATGGTGGTCAGTGTAGTGTAGTATAGTGGTCAGTGTAGTATGGTTGTCAGTATAGTGGACAGTGTAGTATGGTGGTCAGTATAGTGTAGTATAGTGGACAGTGTAGTATGGTGGTCAGTATAGTGTAGTATAGTGGACAGTGTAGTATAGTGGTCAGTGTAGTATAGTGGTCAGTGTAGTATAGTGGACAGTGTAGTATGGTGGTCAGTGTAGTGTAGTATAGTGGTCAGTGTAGTGTAGTATAGTGGTCAGTGTAGTATGGTGTTCAGTATAGTGTAGTATAGTGGACAGTGTAGTATAGTGGTCAGTGTAGTGTAGTATGGTGGACAGTGTAGTATAGTGGTCAGTGTAGTATAGTGGACAGTGTAGTATGGTGGTCAGTGTAGTGTAGTATGGTGGTCAGTATAGTGTAGTATAGTGGACAGTGTAGTATAGTAGTCAGTGTAGTATGGTGGTCAGTATAGTGTAGTATAGTGGACAGTGTAGTATAGTGGTCAGTGTAGTATGGTGGTCAGTATAGCGTAGTATAGTGGACAGTGTAGTGTAGTATAGTGGACAGTGTAGTATGGTGGACAGTGTAGTATGGTGGACAGTGTAGTATAATGGACAGTGTAGTATGGTGGTCAATGTAGTGTAGTATAGTGGTCAGTGTAGTATGGTGGTCAGTATAGTGTAGTATAGTGGACAGTGTAGTATAGTGGTCAGTATAGTGTAGTATAGTGGACAGTGTAGTGTAGTATAGTGGACAGTGTAGTATGGTGGTCAGTATAGTGTAGTATAGTGGTCAGTGTAGTGTAGTATAGTGGTCAGTGTAGTATAGTATAGTGGACAGTGTAGTATAGTGAACAGTGTAGTGTAGTATAGTGGACAGTGTAGTATAGTGGTCAGTATAGTGTAGTATAGTGGTCAGTGTAGTGTAGTATGGTGGTCAGTGTAGTGTAGTATAGTGGTCAGTGTAATGTAGTATAGTGGACAGTGTAGTATAGTGGACAGTGTAGTGTAGTATAGTGGTTAGTATAGTGGTCAGTATAGTGGACAGTGTAGTATGGTGGTTAGTATAGTGGACAGTGTAGCGGTCAGTGTAATATAGTGGACAGTATAGTATAGTGGTCAGTATAATATAGTGGTCAGTGTAGTGGACAATGTAGTGTAGTGGTCAGTATAGGAATCAGGTAGGTCAGTACTATTGTATTTGAAGGGACTCAGGGATAGCTAAAAGTCCGCAGGTTAGGGGGGGGGCTCAAATTACTTGCCTTGCCCCGGGTGCTGACAACCCACGCTACGCCACTGGGTATGCATATTACATAACTGGCCAATCCCTGTAAAAGTGGAAAATCGCTGAAGGCTCCGCTACTTATCCTTGCTGTTTTCCGGGTCATATGCTGGATTTCTGCCCTAATCCCAGGGGGTTGCTTGCTTGGCACTGACATCATTAACCACTTGCCGACCAGCTGCCGTCATTATACTGTGGCAGGTTGGCACGACTGCGCGAATCGCCGTAGGTGTACGTCGGCCGCTTTAAGAGCGATAGGGGGTACGCGTGTGACGCCGATGCGCGTGGCCAGCTGGCCACCCACGATTGCTCCACAGAGAGCCAGAACAGAGATCTGTGTATGTATACAAACAGATCCCCGTTCTGACAGGGGAGTAGAGAGAGATCTGCTGTTCCTAGTGATCAGGAACAGCGATCTCTCTCCTCCAGTCAATAAACTCCCCCCACAGTTAGAAACACCTCCCTAGGGAACACTTAACCCCTTGATCGCCCCCTAGTGTTAACCCCTTCCCTGCCAGTGACATTTATACAGTAATCAGTAGCCATTTTTAACTCTAATCACTGTATATCACTGGTCCCAAAAAAATGTCAAAAGTGTCCGATCTGTCCGCTGCAATGTCGCAGTTCCACTAAAAATCGCAGGTCGCCGCCATTACTAGTAAAAAATAAATAATAAAAATGCAATAAATCTATCCACTATTTTGTAGACGCTATGAATTTTGCGCAAACCAATCAATATAAGCTTATTGCGATTTTGTTTTACCAAAAATTTGTAGAAGAATACATATTGGCCTAAACTGATGAAGAAATTATTATTTTATTTTTTGGATATTTATTATAGCAAAAAGTAAAAAATGATTTTTTTTTTCAAAACTGTCGCTCTTTTTTTGTTAATAGCGCAAAAAATAAAAACTGCAGAGGTGATCAAATACCACCAAAAGAAAGCTCTATTTGTGGGGAAAAAAAGGACATCAATTTTGTTTGGGTACAAGTCGCACGACTGTGCAATTATCAGTTAAAGTGACGCAGTGCCGTATCGCAAAAAATGGCCTGGTCATTAAGGGGGCAAATCCTTCTGGTCCTTAAGTGGTTAAGAGAACGCTTTGCATTTTTCTCAGTGAAGAGAAGGTGTTCTCTGATTGGAAAGCTGGAGATTGTGATGTCTCCACCACTTTGTCCTATCAGAGAACACTTTGCACACACTGAGAAAATGCAAAGAGTTCTTTGAATGGCAACCATGCCGAGTTAGCAACCTCCTGGGGTTACTATGCAGCAGGACAGCCACTCAGCACTGGACCCAGAAGACAGCGAGGATTGCTATTGTAGCAGAGACTACAACAGGCATTCTCCACTTCCATAGGGATTGGCTAGGTATGGAATATGCATACTCACATTGGTCCAAACTAATCCAATGTAGCTATGCAAAAAATTACAAACCTGGAGTTCAGCTTTAAGCTGAAATGAGTCCAGTTTTTGGGGCACTGTTAAAACTTGTGGCTAGACTACACGTTACTACATTTTTTTTGAGCCTGTGGGAACCTAACTTATTTTTGAAGCAGTTGTCAAAAGCGTTGGTCGCTTAGCAGTTTGTGAACAATACTTGTTTCCCCTTTTTGAAAAGGGGAAATAATCTTCATTATCTGGCGTAGCTAAAACCGCATGAGACATTGATGTTTGCGTGTGAGACAGAGTGGGTAGAGATCTGTGTGAGAATGAGGAAGACACAGGTGTTGAGAGCGGTGTATGACAAAGCGGGGTCTCAGTTTTGGTATGTGGAGGGTTTCCATATAGGTCACATAGTTTTTTAACATTTAAGTAAAAAATAAGTGCTGCAAAAAGTTTTGCTGAGACATTAATTGTAGTAAGCCACAGGGTCATGATGTGAATGTGTACATTCATACAGGATACAGGGCTCAATTCACCAAACAATATTTACCACTTTAGAATTTGCTGTAGGATAACGTATTGCGTTTTTCTGAAAAAAAAATTGCAATTCATCAAAAAACTTTTGTAAAATAAAGCGTGCTTTATTACTGTAAAATGTACAGTATTTATCTCATGAAAGCCATCGGCATTTTAATGAATGACGTCATGTCCTGTGGGCTGGAATCACATGACTGCGCTGTGTGGTAGGCTCAAAAAAAAATGTTCAGTTCTATATACAGTGCCATAATTAGTTACTTGGACAGGCACAATTTCTTCAGCATGTTTACTTCAGTAAAATAATCAAATAATGTGTGCTCTTTAAAAAAGTGTTTGCAAATTGTGACTACTCTTCTTCTCCTTGTCCTCCTTTGTGTGGCTTTAAATTCCATCAAAGTAGTCTTGAAATGCTTCATTTCTGCTGAGAGCATTATAAAAGCATCAGTGCATTATAAAACTCCCTACACAAATGTGTGCAAATGTAGCATTAGAGGATGTGGTACCAGAAAATCCACCAAGCAAAGGAGGGGGTTATACTGTCCCCTCCCTCCAGCTATGCATATTCTTTGCGTTTGCTTTATAACACTACAATACAATACATTCAGTGAGGTTTACACCTACTTTACATGGCAGAATGGAAGCGAAAATGTATTTTTTTCCAATTAATGTGATTTGAGCTAATGAATACTGGGAATACCAGTAATGGTTGTGCCACAGAGCTGTTTACTGTACCATCTAAACTTTAATGCATTAAACCCTTTTATAAAAACGCATGCAGTAAAATAGTATGTTAAATGCAGAGGGAGCTCAATTTTATTTTGAAATCTTTTTCGCTGTAATTTTAAAATGTAAATTTAGCTTTACATTTTGTGATTAATCCATGCATGATGCTGCAATGCTCTTAGCTGGTTTATGGTTTTGTACTGGCTGTAGATCCATAGGTCTATGTTATGGAAGCATGACTTGGCCAGTTTGTCATGGGCAACATGGCAGCTGTTGTGACCTTAGTTCACATACTGGGACATGAAGAAGTGGTTCTCATTGGTAGCAGCAAGCTGAATGTTCCAACACATTCATCAGCTTGTACTGATGTGGGGGCGCACATTCTCTGTTAACAACACTGCTCCTGTATAAACTCACATCAGTGGGTGTTGTCACTTTAGGAGTGGAAATTTCAGGGAAGTAAGGATGACCAAGAATATGCCTGCAGTGTACAAGCAAAGGAGAGCGTTCACACTGGTGTGTTTGGAAAATGCATGTGTTTAATGTGCAGAATTCATATTCTGACATGCATTGTGTTCAGTAGATCAGCGTTTTTCCACTGTTTTAGTTGTAACATCCTTTAAAAGTATGCTATTTCCCAAGGCACCCCATTTTAAAATGTAATAAACGTAAATGTTACTCAATAGGATGGGTTCTCTGTTCTTTGCCTTGACCTACTCAATGGCATTAGCCCCTCTGACACAGTAGGTTAAGTGAACAAAGCTTGCAATATCACAGAAATCATGGAAGGCAATATCAGGTACACAATGAAGATGTTGGGTCAGGAAACATATCAAATTAATATATTGTTACACTCTTTGATTGGTAACGGTAAAGGCATGAAAGTGGCTTAGCAATATTATTAGTACAACTCAACATATGGTATGATAAATAGTCAGCAGTAGGTATAATAATAATAATAATAATAATACAGGATTTATATAGCGCCAACAGTTTACGTAGCGCTTTACAACATATAGCATAACACTATTATTATTCTTATTATACAGGATTTATATAGCGCCGACAGTTTATGCAGCGCTTTACAACATTAGGGAAGACAGTACAATTACAATACAATTCAATAACACTAAGCACCAGGATCAGCATACGGTAAACGGTAGCAAGATCATCGTAAGTGCAGCAATGGACAGTAATGTGTGTAAATGTACTGTGTTCAGGAGACTATACTGCCAAAGTGCATTAAGGATGATGACCATGCTAGACTTGGCTAACTGAACAGAGGTACCCTTTATAGGAGTAGTAGATGGAGGGACTTGTAGAATGGCTTTGTAAGGGGCAGTCTTTCACTGTGTTCTTCTCCCTAGTGTTGGGGCCCATAAGCAGCATTGGTTCACTTAATGACAGTGTTGGTGAACCAGCATACAGAGTAGATGCTGTGTACTAAGTGTCTTGCTTCCAGTGACTCAGTCTCTGTCACGTACCTGAAGGGAGACTGAAATGACGAGGTCGGCCTCTTTTGTATCTCCAGCCCAGGTCTCGCTGAGAGTGAAACAGAAGGAGCCGAGGGACAGGAGGCACACGAGTGCCTGCAGATGAAGACCTGGAAACTTGTAGCAGGAAGTTGCAGAGCAGGAAGTCGCAGCACTGTAGTGGCAGACACTCGGATGGTAGTACTGAGCCGAGCTGGGCACCAGAGCAAGCTCACAGGGATAGCCGTGTTTGTTAACAGGCGGGCAGCAGGGTACTGGAACATCAGGAAGAGGCAAGTCAGAGGAGAAGCCAGGATCTTTAACAGACGGGCAGCAAGGTACCGGAACATACGGAGACGAGTCAGATGGGAAGCCGAGATCAGATATAGCAGAGTCCAAGAGCAGGGTCAACAGGAGTCAAGGTCAACAACGGGAATCAGACGGAACAAAACACAGGTTTCAGGGTAACAGGAGCACAGCTGAAGACCTGTCAGCACAGATCAGTTGTTGGGACCTCCTTTAAGTAGGCAAATTGACGCTAGGGGCGCGCTCCCGCGCGTGCACACTGGGTGCCGCACATGGGCATCTGTAGTCGCCCGTGAACGCACGCCAGGCGATTTCTACTGGTTTCCTTACAGTCTCTGCTATCAGTGTGCAAGTATTGGGCAGTGCACCCTCTCACCAGTCACTATGGTGCAGCTGTAGACTCCAACTGTAGCAAATTGGCTCCGGTGATTAGAACAGAAGAAGGGGAGAGTTGAGGGGCGTGTCCAAGATGGCGGCGTGAGCAGACGTGCTTCTTGGAGCTCTGCTAGAGAATAATCCTGTTTTACTCTCTTGCCTGGACTGATCGACCCTGAGCTGGGTGACCTGACCCTCTATGCCGTCCAGATTCTTTGCCGGACCGAAGAGCGGTAAGAAACTCAGTTTTCCTCCGACTGCACCTGTGTCTGACGGCCCTATATTGCAGAGCGGGAGGCCTGCGCAGACAAACCAGACGACGCCTGAGGAGACTGCCTCTCCATCTCTCCCTGGCATACCTGAGGTGATGGCGGCGATATCGGCATGCTAGACAGCCCTGACTGGGAAGATGGAAGCTGTTCAGACGGATGTCGGATTGATCAGACAAGATCCGTGCTCGGCTGGGGGTTGTTGAACAGCGGGTCGGCCACGTGGAGGATACTGCGGAGGAGCATTAGGTGGTGATTCGGACCCTGCAAAATAAAGTTAAGGTCCTTGAATATCGGGCTGAAGACGCCGAAAACAGCAGCAGGCAAAACAATCTGTGGATAGTGGGACTCGGAGGGAGCAGAGGGACAGAACCCGTCTACCTTTGTGGAGGACCTCCTGCGCTCCTTGCTTCCAGGGGCTCAGCTGTCCCCATACTTTACTGTAGAGAGGGTGCACAGAGTCCTGCCACAGCGGGGACCGGCTGGTCCCCCCCCTCGCACAATGATCCTGCGCCTGTTAAACTTCAGGGACCCCGACGAGCTTCTGCGGGCTGCACGAGTGGCGAGGGAGATCTCATACCAAAATTCTAAGCTGCTCCTGTTCCCTGATTATACGGTGGAGACCCAGAAGCAGCGAAGATCCTTCAATGCGGTCAAGGCGGCCATGAGGGTGAAAGGGATTAAGTACAGCATCCTTTTCCCGGTGAAGCTGAGAGTGGTCGATGGTGAGACAGTTCGGTTCTTCACCAATCCCAGAGATGCTACCTTCGTGGTTGGAGTTGCTGCACTCCCTGAAATGAGTGGATCTTGATATTTAAATAACTGTTTGCTTGCGGCACATATCTGTTCCATGTGTTTGGATCTGGGGGACAGAGATCATGCTGTTTTAATGCTCTGTGTTCCATGTTGGCCCCTGGAGTGTGGGCGTTGCCTCCCTGATGCATGGTGGGCCCTGAGACACTGGGTCATACAATGGTGGGATTATATCTTCCAGCCCCTGCGGATACACCCATATTGTATGACAAGTCGCATGATATCATTCAAGAGGGAACGCAAAATGTCATGTTGTTGGGGGAATTTAATTTGGCTCCGTGTCCGGCCCTGGACAGGCTCCATCAGTCGACCCGAAGAACACCTAACCTCATGCAGTGGGCTGATACTTTTGAGTTAACTGACGCCTGGCGTCATTATAATCCTTCTGAGAGAATGTACACTTGTCACTCATCCACCTTTTGGACCCTCTCCCGCATTGACCTGGGGTTTGTTACACGGGCGGTGCTGCAGCGGGTATTGAAGGTGCAAATCCTCCCTAGAGGCATTTCTGATCATGCCCCTCTTATGATTACTGTGCTATGGGGACCCCCTGCTGGGCTGAAGCTGTGGAGACTGTCCGGGCACTGGATAGCAGACCCTAAGGTTCAGGAAGATATGCCGGAGGCATTATGTCATTATTGGCTTGAAAATGCTAACTTAACTGAGCCATTGGTAGTTTGGGAAGCCTTTAAGGGATGGTTGGGGGGGGGGGATATATTTCCCGCATTGCTAATAGCCGGAGGCAGTCTGTAGGAGCTGGGAGGGTGAGCTCTGTGACAAGGAGGCTAGATATGTTGCTGCTCCTACTTTCCTCAATTATGGGGCTTGGCAATATGCGCTTAGGGTGGTTGAACTTCATAGGATAGAAATGACTAAGAAATCAATGCTCAGTACGGCCCAACGAGTCTTTGAGTACAGAGATAAAAGTGGCAAATTGTTGTCATGGTTATCTCAAGGGCAATTCGCTAGTACTCATATTGGGAGCATCCGGGATGAGAGAGGGGTCCCCCTTACGAGCCCTAATTCTTGCTAGATTTATGCTCTACTATAGCTCCCTCTATTCCACTAGGGTGGATTATGACACGTCAGCTCTCCGGGCCTACTTGGATGGGGTGGATTTTCCTACCCTGACTCAGGACGCCAGTGATAACCTAGAACAGGATATTACCCTGGAGGAGATCCAGATCGCTATGGCCCAAATACAACCTGGTAAAACCCCCGAAGTGGATGGAATGCCGGTCGAATTCTACTCCAAGAACTTCTTGCTCCAAAGCTCACCATGCTATTCGCTCAGTTCACCAAGATAGGGTAATTACCAGAATCCATGTCCGAAGCTGTAATTGTGTTGGTGCCCAAACCAGGTAAGGACCCTGAGGACTGTGTGTCATACCAACCAATTTCTCTAAATAATGTTGACGCAAAGCTGCTGGCCAAGATACTGGCTAACCGCCTAGCACAGGTCCTGGATGAGCTCATCCATATCGATCAGACAGGGTTCATGCCCGGCAAGGGCACTGATATTAATTTAAGAAGGCTTCATCTCAACCTGTCCATTCCCCATAATAATGCTGGAACCAGAGTCATTGCCCCTTTGGATGCCGAAAAGGAATTTGACTTGGTTGAGTGGGGCTACCTTTGGGAGGTACCGTGAAGATATGGTTTTGGCCCTCAATTTCTGCGCTGGCTGCAATTACTCTACCAAAAGCCTTCAGCTTATATACAGACCAATGGTAGGATTTCTGAGCGCTTTCTGCTGCAGCGTGGCACGTGCCAGGGGTGCCCCCTCTCCCCCTCCCTTTTTGCTCTGGCGCTGGAACCTCTGGCCATCCTACTCAGAGCATCTCGGCGGGTGGAGGGGCTGCGGATCGGCCCCTATGGAGGAGAACGTGTCTTTATACGCCGATGATGCCCTGTTGTATCTACATGATGCGGACTCCTCCCTGCGGGCTGCTCTGGAGCTCTTGGACGAGTTTGGCGGCTTCTCGGGGGTCCAAATAAATTGGACAAAATCTGTCTTTTTTCCTCTAGACCCCCTGTCGTGGGTTACTGCGGCCACTACCCAGCTGCAGTGGGTTACTGGTTTTAAATATCTGGGAGTCCAGGTGAGTTGCGACCCCTCTGAATTTTATGAGCTCAACCTGCATCCCGTGCTACTACAGCTGAGAGCTAGGTGTGCTTCCTGGGGGACTCTGCCACTTAATTTGTTAGGGCGTATTAACCTTATTAAAATGGTGTTTCTCCTCAAGTTTAATTACCTATTTAAAAACTCCCCAGTGTGGATTCTGGGCGCATTCTTTAAGGAACTAGATAGCTGTATTGGGGCCTTTATTTTGGGGGCTCCACTCCCTGATTGGCAAGATTCACCCTATGTCTCCCTCTGAGATGTGGGGGATTGGTGTTACCCAATTTTCAGGTATACTACTGGGTGGCCGTTTTGATTTTTGTCCGCTGGTGGTTCGTTCGCTCCAGAGCCAATGCTGCGGTGAGCCTTGAGGCGGCTCTATTGGGTTCCCTCGGTGACCTAGGGAATCTAGTGTATAGGGGCTCTGGGGCATACGCTGATCTCCCGTCTCTGACTAGGACGGCACTCAAAGTGTGGGTGGTTGCTATGATGAGGTTTCATAAATCAAACGCATGGTTGCCTTTTCAAATTGCTATGGGGTAATCCTAACCTCCCAGACTTCCGTACAATCCCGGACCCACAGGTCTGGGCGAAGTATGGGGTTAAGGCCCTTCGGGATAATATGCCGACAGAGACGTTAATGACATACAAATTTATTTACCATTATTACCAACTGCATCATGCAGTAAGAGCACAGTTTCCGGGCCTATTGTCCTGTCCATGGACCCCATAGAGGAGTTTTTGGCTCAGGAATCGCTTTCCAAGCCTCTCTCTTCCCTCTATATGTAACAGCTCAGTTTGGACTCTCCCAGGTTGGAGAGGCTGTGGGAGGCGTGGAAGACTGATATCCCCACACTGAAGAGGGAGGATTGGAATGATTGTTTTGAGGATAGATTGGGGCTGGTTATCTCCTCCAGGGATAAAGTGATACAAACTATGTTTCTTCATAGGGTGTACTACACCCCGCAGCAGCTGCACAGACTGTACCCCCTGAGAGGCCCCCTCTGTAATAGGTGTTGACAAGATATAGGGACATATTACCATATGTTCTGGAGCTGTCCTGAAGTAGCTCGATTCTGTACTGCGGTATTTGAAGCCATTAATGAATGCCTCAGGATGTCATTAGTTCAGTCTCCAGAGCTAGCACTGCTTGGAATACAGGAAGACAATCAGAGGTCACAATACACCAAACTCCTGATTGCTTTCCTATGCAAAAAAAAAAAAACATTCTACTTAAATGAAACTCTGCATCCCCCCAACGATGACTCTTTGGGAGGATACCATTAATAGTGCTTTACCGCTGTATAAAATGACCTATCTGAACAGAACATATCCCAAAAAGTTTGATGGTATCTGGTTACCTTGGACGGCATGAGTGCATTGAGTGTTACAACTGAATAACATGGATGGTCCTTTCCCTTCTCCCCCCCCCCCGTCTGCCCCCGTTTCCTTCTCTGGTACATTTTGCTAGAAGGCCATTTTGACTCTATTGAACTAATGACTGTTATTCCTGTTCTGTAATCAAGTTTAAACTGCAATTATACTTCCTGACTAAGTCTATGTAACTTCTTTACTATATTATGCATTGTAACAACTACCATCTGCTTTTCTGTCTTGTACCATGCTTGTTTTTTCATCAATAAATTGAAATTTTGACCGTGAAGAAGGGGAGAGTGGGAGATCGCTCCAGCCTCCCTGGAGCAAGGATGAGATTAAATTTAATCACTGTGGTCCATGCAGCACCACTCCTGTGTCATCACTATCAGGTCTCAAGCTCCGGTCCCTGCCAGTCTGGTCTCCCACAGAGATGTGTGCACACAGGCTTATGTGCTCACGTGGACTCCCGCACTATTAAGAGGAAGAAGTTTTCAATAAAGTCCAGTAAAAGCTATTCCACCACTGGGGAGACAAATGTCCTATGGGAACTGTAGTGTAAGGGTCCATGGGTACCATTCAATGGTTGATGTCTGGGACTTCAATTCCCACGATCCTTAGTGATCTATATAGAAGCCCATAGGTTTTCTGTAGTTCAGCACCTGGCTACACTTATCAATGGGAAATCTAAGCCTAGAATGATATGCACAACTGGTTTGATTAAATTAACTTCCCATCAAAAGCCTAAGCCTCTCTTCACATCAGAAGTCCCCATCACATCACAGCCTCCCTTCACCTCCCTGCCCCCCCCATCACATCAGATTCCACATCACTAACTTTTATCACAACACCAAAGTTCCCCCACAACAAAGTCCCCCAAATCACAGAGCCCCTTCACATGGTCCCCTTTTCAAAACCCTACCTTTTGTCTTCAGTATCACAGCAGCGGGCAGGGGGTTGAGCATGTCTGGAGGAGCCAGATTTTCATCCTCTCCTAGATGTTAGATGCTGGGGGAAGCCCCACAAGCCACCTGTCATGGATCAGCATCACAAGCTGCCATGGTGCAGGCAGGCTGCCTTGTTAGAATGGGGGTTGGTGCCCCCTTCTGACCGGATATCATATTCTCTCACTGGAGCCCCACAAATGGAAGGAAACATCCATTTTACACATCGTGCCAGTGACTCCTTTCCTGGCAACAACTTGAAGACCATTTGGGAGTGACAGTGGAGAGCACCATCTCTCCCGACACTCAGTTCCATGGTGAATTCCACCCTCAGTCTAGGAAGAGAGCCACAACATTACTTTCGCAAGGGCTTGCAGTACAATGGTTTCAGGCCGGGTCTCTAGGATCAGTCCTGTACCATGACTGAGGACCAAGTACAGGTAGCCCAGCCTATAGGCAGGGTCCACTTTGCGGCCCATTTAAGTGCATTGCTCTTTTAAAATCCTTCCAGGAGGGAGGGTGATTTGATTTCCTTCCTGGCAGGATCTATTAAATACCTTGAGTGGAGCTTAGCTCAGGGTAGATTCGGACTATGGGAAGAAGAGGACCCATGGGAGAGAGCATTACTGTATCTAGGGACTGAGACTTGTTCTTTCTTCTTCCCTGGAGGAGGCTCCCCTGAAGGTGGGCACAAGAGGTACATTACCTCATGTAGAGACTTATTATACTTGCATGAGAGATGCAAAGCATGGAGGGCTGAGATGTTAACTACTTTATCGGAACCGTGACTTTTATAATAAAATTGCATTGGGCGGAGCCTCTGGCTGCTTCAAGTGTATAAAATAGATTCAAGTAACCTTGCTGCTGAGTACCAGGAAGCACCCTGTTAGGCTAAGCTAGACTGCATTGCTTAGAAACTCCCACTTGGTGAAGAATCCCAGTGTATCCAACAGTGTTACAAAACTGGTCTAGCTAGTGGTGGTGGATAGGCAGAGAGAGGCGCTATCCTGAAACCACAGAAAACCCTCAGGCCTGAAGTATCTGGTATCCCTGCCGCAAACACATGCTTTTGTCTAGACCAGTGGTTCTCAACCTTTCTATTGCCGTGACCCCTTGATAAAATTTCCCAAGTTATGGGGACCCCTAACAGTAAAATTATTTTCATTGCATGGGTTGTCAGCACCCAAGGCAAGACAAGTAATTTGCGCCCTTAACCCACAGACATTTAGCGCTTCCTGAGTCCCTTCCACTCGTACAGTATTAAAATCTCTTATGGTGCATTTTAGGCTGTACCACTCTCTTTGTTCTCCTTTCTTTCCCTTTTATCTCTCTCTATCCTAATTTCTTGTTTGTTTTCCCCACCCCTCTCTCGCCGTCTTTCTTGCTCTTTCTCTTATTCTTACGCTCCCTTTTTCTTTGTTCCTTACCCTCTTTTCCTTTCCCTTCCATGTATTCTCTATTTTATTCCTTCTCTTACTCCTTGGTGGGGGGGTGAGGGGAATAGGATGAGTGATAATGCTGGGGGGAGGTCTGATCATCCAACTTAGGTGCTCTTGATCAAGGTCATTTGTTGATCTGAGAACTGTAGTGGGGACTTTTAATGGCAACTATAATCACAGGCAGTGTTACTCACTGTGTCTCTGACTTTGTGGTGACTCGTAGCAGTGATGCCTATGCCGAAATCAGGAGATAGGGTCTCCTCCAGCCCCTCCCACTTCACATTCCTCACCAGTCAGCTTATCTCTAGTCTCTGACCCTCAACTATGTTGTGAATTGAATGGGCAGCTGCGAAGACGCTGAGTGGGCTCCAGGGACAGCCCTGCTGGGTGGCCGCAAAAAAGCTGGGAGAGTGGTGCGGACTTCAGGAACTGCCCAGGATTCGGGGACCCCTGGCAAATCATCATTCGACCCCCGAGGGGGTCCCGACCCCCAGGTTGAGAACCACTGGTCTAGACAGACTAGGAGCCTGATAAGTGAGCTTTACATTTCAGCTCCATGTTACTGGCACACCATGAGTGCGGATGGTGTTAGATGCATGAATCTGCAAGGGCTCTGGTTGTTACTCATGGCCATTGACTGAACCTGGGTTAGCTCCATGTGCTGGATGGACCCCATGGAGTGAGTAATGGGCTCCTCTAGAGCAAACGGGTGGTCATGCCATCAAACCACCCAGGTGGCTCTCCATTTTCTGGCCACCACTATGCCCAACCTGAGTTGGCTGCTCCTCCTTCACATACAGTACTCACACATCTTTATCTATTGAACACAAACCATGAACACTTTACTAGAATTTCAGAACAGTTCTTCATTCCAAATAATGGTTGTATAACATGCTTGATAAGCCTTCCATCTAGTTGTTCTGGTGCACTCCTCCAGCATAAACTTCGATGCCCCCTACAGTCTATATAGGAAATACTCCAAATCCTTCACCCATTCAAGGGTCCCACTTAGGGGTAGATTATCCAGTACTCCGCTAACTACATCCTGGCGTGTGTAGTACTCAAGCCAAAAAAAAAAAACTTTCCCTTACCCTGCTTCCTCTTGTTTATACGACTAGACAGGAAGTCATCCAGACAGGATGAAGTGCACTGCAGCAAAATCAGTCAACTCTTGCACCACCTGCCCACAGACCACCAACACCATAGCAACAAATTACACCATGCATACTGCCCTTGAGCATCATGGATTGTTTTGGTGCTGGTGGCTGGGCTGCCTGCAATATAGCAACTCATGACATTGATCCAGGGTAAACTGGGTCATGTGCTTGTGGCACCCCGGTTGAGAAACACTGCAGTAGTCTATTCATTTTGAATTGGTTGCCTGCGCACCATGCACCATTTATTTCAACATAGTGCACAACAACGTACAGATGATTCACATGTACCTGCTTGGAATAATTAAAAATACCCATTCCTACACTGCCTTACTTGCTCAGAGAACACTGGTATTTCGGAACTGTTCTTTCGGCACATGTGCCTTTTATAACTCAGTGAGCATTGGTTGTGCTTGTCACATTCAATTTTGTTTATATACAATCTTAACAATTGAAATCCATGCGCTTATATGATTCCACAACATAAGCATGCCAGTTATCTTCATAGCAATATTCCCCTGCTATTTTACATTTTCTTTTAGTAAAACAGGATCAAATGTCTTATACAAAAGTTTCCTGATATCAGAGTTTTGCTATTATGCCTGTATCGCCAGCACACCATGAATCTTTGAATTAGCGTCCAAAAGTTTATTAAAGCGATCACATCACAGCAAAAAATTGCAATCTTGTGCTATGATATGATTGCTTTAAAAAACTTTGATGCTATTTCAAAGGTCCATGGTGTGCTGGCGATACATGCCTTAACCTTGTGTTAATACCGGTTCCCAGCTGGTGGTTGCTACAGCACCCACATATTGCAAAGCCATTTCCAGGAATATGTCCAGTGGGAATATTTTACTGGACTTGCTATTATTCCTCCAAACCTGTGATCTGTATTGTAAAGAATCTCAAGGTCAGATTATATTAGTTGGTGACTATTGGAGGAAACCTGTACTGTCAAAGTCTTCTGGGAGTGTTGATCCCTTGCTACACAATGTGGTTCACCCCTGTATGCATAATAAGACTCAGTAGTAACATGGGGGCCTGCAGCAGGAACTATTGAGGCTTTATTGCTAGAAGATAGCAGAGCTCCAATCTCTCATTTGCTGGAGAGGCAAGTATTCAACATCTTCCATTATTTGGATTTTTTTTGCTGGGGGTGGCGGGGGGAGGGAGCAACAGAGTCTCTATTTCTTTGAGTGCATCACCAGGCCAAACTTTTTTTTCCAGTTTTGGACAAAGGGAGAAAGGGTAAGAATATGTTAAGTGCAAAGATAGTGCTGGACCCGTGAAGTTATCCTATTGATATTGCTATCCTATCTTAATGTAATGATGTTGATGTTGGTGATGGTGATCTGGTTCCCGGGAAGTTGGCTTCTACGCTTCAGAGGATCTCAGTTTCCTGCAGCATAATAAGGGTTTTTGTAGCATAATAAAACCAAAATAGTAAATTGAAGCGCAAAGCCACTGCTAAAAGGTCCAGATATGACTTTATTCCTATAGGGTCAGGGAGACAATCAAAAGCACAGCTAATGCATTTTGGGGGGTGTATATTCTTCCAGTATGATTATCTGCATACTTTCTGTAAGCAGCTTGGTTGGCAAATTTTTATTACCGTCTGCATCTCTACTGGTGAGATTTACCCTCACTAACTGTCATGGTGCTTACCACTGGTTGAGAAAGTAAAAGTAAATTAACATTTTACGGTTTACTGGAGCAGGAGTAGAGAAATTCTTAGCGGGAATGCATGTCCTGGTGACAACTCTTATGGCAGGTTTGACCATGACTTTGGAGAAATTGCTACCCACTGCCAGTTATGTTTGTGGGAAAGGAAGTGAAGAGAATCTTCCCCAATGATGACAAAGACAGCAAAAAGAGTCTAGCAGGTGTTTAGGCAATCCCACTTCCAGCAAAAAATGTAGTTTGAGTTTTACTTAGAAGACCAGTAGGGTATGTGAAAAAACAAAGCTGCTGTACAGCATTGGCTCAGAAAATTTCAGTATCATCAATTATAATTACAGCGAGCAGTATAGTATTGGAGGGAGAGGTCATATGGCAAGTGGACCCACACTTTGTGGTTATACTGTTGCTGCAGCTGCCGATTTGGATATTGCAGCCTAAAGCACTTTTAGATCTGAAAATTGCCATTCAGTATCTAGCACAGGAAGCTGATGTTTAAAGGTATATTAAAGGTTCAGTTTTTTTATTTGTCTAAAATAATTAATATGTTATACTTACCTGCTCTGTGCAATGGTTTTGCACAGAGCAGGCACAATCCTCCTCTTCTTGGGTGCCCCGCTGGTTCTCCTGGCTCCTCCTCTCATTGAGTACCCCCCTAGCAAGCCGCTAGGGGGGTACTTGTGCGGGCCTGATCTCGAGCCGCACTGTGTGCATCTATTGACACACATAGTGCGGCTTGGCCCCATCCTCTGCTCCCTTGACTGGATTTGATTGACAGCAGTGGGAGCCAATGAAAATACAGAGTCCAGTGAGGAGAGAGAGGGAGAGCAGGGGTGCTCCTCTCATGCACAGCACTGGCCTGATATTGGGCTCAGGTAAGTATTTAGCCTTTAGAACTACTTTAAATCAGGTGCAACGTGTGTCAAATAACTGATGTGTATGTGCCTTTTTGTCATATTACAGATGGCTGTGTACACACATTATCCTGCTCGGAATGTATCAGATCTCATCCCAGGTGTCTGTGGTGCTCTGCAAAGGTGAATATCTTCAAACCCACATTAATCAATCAGTGACGAATTACACACCCTTTTATGAATCTGTCAGGTGTGTAGGCTGTCATCAGCAAGTATTATATTGTCTAATGAACATTCCAATACTGTATATTCTTTATTGATTGGATTCCAATACCGCTTATATGCAGAGAGTACTTAAATATATGTTGCCACTCAATATCACTTCTGTGCAGTCTTCCCTTTCCAGAAAAATGGTACATTCAGAAGTTTTTTACCTTAATGCAGACAATGCATTAGGGTAAAAAAACACCAGCCTTTAGGATCACTTTAAGTCAGGGGTCTCAAACTGGCGGCCCTCCAGCTGTTGCAAAACTACAAGTCCCATGAGGCATTGCAAGGCTGACAGTTACAAGCATGACTCCCACAGGTAGAGGCACGATAGGACTTGTAGTTTCGCAACAGCTGGAGGGCCGCCAGTTTGAGACCCCGGCTTTAAGTGATCACTAGGGGAAAGAAGAGAAGATGCTTCCATTGAAGCAGGCTTATGATGTCATCTCAGCCTAGGCAAAGTCAGTGGAGTTTATGAGAAATAGAAGAACCTAAAAAAAAAATTAAAAAAAACGATACTGTTGTATATTGTGGCATGTCAGCCAGTGTTCATTTTGGCAGAAAATTTCGATTTAATTTTAGTCTTAGTCTTAAGACTAAAATTGCATTTTAGTCCCATTTTAGTCTTCTGCAATTGTTTTAGTTTTAGTCGTATTTAGTCAACTAAATCTCCAGTACATTTTAGTCAACTAAAATGTCCTACGTTTTAGTCGACTAAAATCTCCAGTACATTTTAGTCGACTAAAACTCATTTTAGTCGTCTAAAATCTAATGGGTGTAATTAAATTGTAATTCATTAGTTAACATTTCTCCACAATGTCCAAACTCATTTTATACTGCTGGAGTGAAAAATCAAATATGTTATTTTTTATGGTATGGAGTAGGGATGGGCTGTCTGTTCGGGTCGAACATGAGTTTGACTCGAACATTTGCTGTTCGCCGAATAGTGAACAATTTGGGGTGTTCGTGGCAAATGTCGCAAGCCGCGGAACACCCTTTAAAAGTCTATGGGAGAAATCAAAAGTGCTAATTTTAAAGGTTAATATGCAAGCTATTGTCATAAAAGTGTTTGGGGACCTGGGTCCTGCCCCAGGAGACATATATCAATGCAAAAAAAATGTTTTAAAAACGGCAGTTTTTTCAGGAGCAGTGATTTTAATGATGCTTAAAGTGAAACAATAAAAGTGAAATATTCCTTTAAATTTCATACCTGGGAAAGGTTCAACCACTTCAGCCCCGGAAGGATTTACCCCCTTCCTGACCAGAGCACTTTTTGTGATTCGGCACTGCGTTGCTTTAACTGACAATTGCGCAGTCATGCGACGTGGCTCTGAAACAAAATTGACGTCCTTTTTTCCCCACAAATAGAGCTTTCTTTTGGTAGTATTTGATCACCTCTGCGATTTTTATTTTTTGCGCTATAAACAAAATAAGAACGACAATTTTGAAAAAAACGCATTATTTATTACTTTTTGCTATAATAAATATCCCCAAAAAATATATTAAAAAACATTTTTTTCCTCAGTTTAGGCCGATACGTATTCTTCTACATATTTTTGGCAAAAAAAAATCGCAATAAGCATTTATTGATTGGTTTGCGCAAAAGTTATAGCGTTTACAAAATAGGGGATAGTTTTAGGGCATTTTTATTAATAATTTTTTTTTACTTGTTTTGGCGGCGATCAGCGATTTTTATTGTGACTGCGACATTATGGCGGACACATCGGACATTTTTGACACATTTTTGGGACCATTGTCATTTATACAGCAATCAGTGCTATAAAAATGCACTGATTCCTGTGTAAATGACACTGGCAGTGAAGGGGTTAACCACTAGGGGGCGGGGAGGGGTTAAGTATGTCCTAGGCGAGTGATTCTAACTGTCAGGGGGATGGGCAGTGTGTGTGACGTCACTGATCTCTGCTCCGATGACAGGGAGCAGAGATCAAATGACACTGTCACTAGGCAGAACGGGGAGATGCTGTTTACAACGGCATCTCCCCGTTCGTCCTCTCCGTGAGGCGATCGCGGGTATGCCCGCGGCGATCGAGTCCGCGGGACCCGTGACCCGACTCACGGAGATCGCGGCAGGCGCGCGCACACGGCGGCAAATTCAAAGTAATGTACGGGTACGTTACTTTGCGCAGCTGTGCCATTCTGCCGACGTATATCTACGGGAGCCGGTCGGGAACCGGCTATAGTATGCCAGTAAAGTGGCACATGTTTCCCGTGTTTACAACAGTTCGAGAGCAAAATGACATTTCTAAAGGAAACGGAAGTAATTTAAAAGTACTAGCAGTAGCGCGGGCAGCTATAATGATTTGTCAGATCTCTGCAATACTCATAAAAGTCATTGAAAAAAACGGCCTGGGGTTCCCCCAAAGTGCATTACCAGGCCTCTTGGGTCTGGTATGTATATTAAGGGGAACCCCGCGCCAAAATTTAAAAAAAAAATGGCATGGGGGTCCCCCTAAAAATCAATACCAGACCCTTAACCAAGCATGCAACCTGGCAGGCCGCAGGAAAAGAGGGGGGGACGAGAGAGCGCCCCCCTCCTGAACCGTACCAGGCCACATGCCCTCAACATGGGGAGGATGTCCCCATGTTAATGGGGACAAGGGCCTCATCCCCACACCCTTGCCCGGTGGTTGTGGGGGTATGCGGGAGAGGGGCTTATCGGAATCTGGAAGCAGATCCCGACCCCCCCTGTGTGAAATGATAATGGGTTTCAAATGTACCCTTACCATTTCACAAAAAATAAGTGTCAAAAATGTTAAAAAAGACGAGACGTTTTTGACAAATCCATTTATAAATGTCTTCTTCTTTCCCTGCTTCTTCCACCTTCTTCTGATCTTCATTCGGTTTTCTTCCTCCATCTTGTTCTTCTCCCGCTTCTTCCTCCGATCCTCTGCTTCTTCCTTCATTCTTCTCGTCCGCATCTTCCTCCAGCTTCTTCTTCCCCATTTCGTTCTTCGGACGATCCACATCCATGGGAGGTTTCCGCTGTGTGGCGCTTCTGTTCTTCTGACAGTTCTTATAAAACTGAGAGTGGGGCCACCCGGTGACTTCCCTATGGTTTTCCCCGTGGTGTCAGAGGGGGGCAGGGTCACCCGTTACGTAACCGGTATGACTTGCGTATGACTTTTTTTTCCCCCCTTTAGAAATGTCATTTTGCTCTCGGACTGTTGTAAACACAGGAAACATGCACCACTTTACAAGCATACTATAGACACCCCCCAGGTATGAAATTTAAAGGAATATTTCACTTTAAGCATTATTAAGATCACTGCTCCCAAAAAAACGTCCGTTTTTAAAACTTTTTATGCATTGATACATGTCCCCTGGGGCAGGACCCAGGTCCCCTAACACTTTTTATGACAATAACTTGCATATTAACCCTTAAAAGTAGCACTTTTGATTTTTCGCGTTCGTGTCCCATAGACTTTAACGGTGTTCAAACAAATTTTTTGCCTGTTCGCATGTTCTGCTGCGAACCGAACAGGGGGGTGTTCGGCCCAACCCTAGTATTGAGGTATGAACAGACTACAGAACAGTGGTAATTTTGAAGTTAAATTTCAATTCAGTTTTAGTCTTATGCCCCTTACACATGGTCGGATTTTCCGATGGAAAATGTGTGATAGGACCTTGTTGTCGGAAATTCCGACCGTGTGTGGGCTCCATCACACATTTTCAATCGGATTTTCCGACACACAAAGTTTGAGAGCAGGCTATCAAATTTTCCGACAAAAAAATCCGTTGTCGGAATTTCCGATCGTGTGTACACAAATCCGACGCACAAAGTGCCACGCATGCTCAGAATAAATAAAGAGATGAAAGCTACTGCCCCGTTTATAGTCCCGACGTACCTGTTTTACGTTACCGCGTTAAGAATGATCGGATTTTCCGACAACTTTGTGTGACCGTGTGTATGCAAGACAAGTTTGAGCCAACATCCGTCGGAAAAAATCCTAGGATTTTGTTGTCGGAATGTCCGATCGATGTCCGACCGTGTGTACGGGGCATTAGTCTTTTGACTAAAATGGCATTTTAGTTTTAGTCCCATTTTAGTCTTTTGACTAAAATGCGATTTTAGTTTTAGTTGTATTTTAGTCATCTCAATTGTTTTAGTCGTATTTTTGTTGACTAAAATAGTATTCCTTTAGTCGACTAAAATATTTAAATATTTTAGTCGACTAAATTAACACTGATGTCAGCAGTGTGTTCTGCAGACTTGTAAAGGTATTGAAAGGTTCCATTTAATATGGGAAAAATAAAACTTCCATCATCTCCCTCTCAATAACCCCAGCTCAGTTGTTAGGGATATTATTTGATTTTGATCTCTCATTTAAACTTTACACCATTCACTCACTAAACACCCCCTGTCACCCTGCATGATAAGATTGAAATGTTGGTGTGGTATATAAGACAGACTAACACAACTCCAATCCAAACTGACAACTTCTGCTTGACTCATCCAGCTTTCCACTTGCTCCCTAAAGTCGGTCAAAGATGAAACGAATCACAGCTAGTTCAGCTGGGACCAGCCAAGATTGGATCTATCTACCTTGTCTACCTCTATCTACCTCTATCTATCTTGTAACCAAGTCAATCCATCGTTCAACTTGGGTACAACCTGCATGTTGAATTATTAGTATGCTTTTATTGCCAGTGGCTACAGCTGCTAGCGGCAATCATTGTTCTCTCCTGGCAGGAACAGCAACCTGTGACAAACACCCACCCCCATCCCCCGCCCCTCCAGGAGTACACAATAGCTCAGCGGAAGGGATTCCCCCATCAATGCAATCAACAGGATCAAGCAATCACATAATCTATGGATGGCCTTAGAGAGTTTCTCTATCAATCCTTCTGCTTGCTGTCAGTTAGGGCCCATTAACATTGCGCTAAAGAGCTCCCTAATACACCACAATGGACCAAAAATTAAATATTCAGCAAATTTGTGGCAAGTTATCCTTGCTATCTGGGATCCTACATTCATTACTATGTACTAGTTTAGATCCAATTCCCCCCCCCCCCCGATTAAAGTTACTGTGTGCTCCAGAGACTACAGACACCCATTTCTTGTGGGCTGTTGTGTGTGAGTTCTTGTGTCTTCTCTCTGGAAGACAAGGTCATTGTCCAGTGGTGATGTCT
This sequence comes from Lithobates clamitans, assembly GCA_037952925.1. Classification (NCBI taxonomy): domain Eukaryota; kingdom Metazoa; phylum Chordata; class Amphibia; order Anura; family Ranidae; genus Lithobates; species Lithobates clamitans. Next base: position 1,567,662 of record JBBGZY010001303.1, read on the forward strand.
ATAATAAGGTGACCAGATTTTTAAAATGAAATCCGGGGACATATTTTTTTTTAACTAGTAATGGCAGCAATCAATGACTCTTTGCCCATCTCCGCCGCCAGCCTCACAGCCTGTCAAGTCTAAAGCCCCATACACACTATCAGATTTTCTGCTGATTTTTTTCTTCACATTTACCAAAACCATATAATATGATGTCAAACCTTAGGAGTTTCAATTTGTATGCAATCAGACAGGCCCTTGCACTACATGGTTTTGGTAAATCTGAAGACAAAAATCAGCAGAAAATCTGATAGTGTGTATAGGGCTTTACTCTTCGGGCCCCGGCTACTACTGGGTGGGGAGCAGAGAAAGATCGCTCCACCAGGGAAGGCAAGGAGATAAGCATGCAGGCGGCTGGCCGGGACTTCAGCCAAGGCAGAAGAACATGCGAGTGGAGCTGAATGGGCATGTGCCCAAAACTGAAGAAATAGTCCCTCCGCTCCGACCAGCACATGATCATCAGAAAGGGGCACAGATAATGGAAAAAAATAAACCCCCATAAGCTAGTAGAAGCGGCAGAGGAGGGGGGTGCAATTCAGATTTTTTTCTTTTTATTCTACATGGGTTGTCTTTGAAATTGCTCGAGCCCCTGTTCAAATCCAATCTGGGGACAAAACTGGGGACAGACTTGGTCCGGGGACAGTGTCCTCAATCCGGGGACTGTCCCCAGAAACCGGGGATGTCTGGTCACCCTAGTCTATAGTAATACTTGCTGATTTATCAATCATTTAATTACTGTATTTGCTGAGTTCAATATAAGTTAGTACATTGTAAATGAAGAGGAATAATTATTTCCCCTTTCGCACTTACAGCTAGTTAGTGTAGCAATCTCAAGGATGACTCATTTGTCTACCATGGTTTGTGGGGAAACGTCTCCTGAGAGTTGAGTTACTCACTGACGTAAGACAGACCTGAAACCAGCCAAATTGTTCTTCTAAGAAAGACTGTTTATACAATAATATTTTGTAGGTAACCATCACTAGATAGATTGATCTGTTGAGATAGCTAGAACCCGCATACATTTGTTGTTAAAACATGTTTTTTTTTCCTTATGGGTCAAATTTTTAAACAAAGGATTATCAATGATTCAGGTGAATATCTTTGTGTAGCCTTGAAGAGACCATAGGCGACAAGTGTGTTCCTGAGAAAAGAGACAGGGATATATCTTCCTATCCTCAATCTCACTGGGACCAGCGTTCATGCCAATGTACAGAAGCAATCCATGCATGTTTTATATGTATATAAGTTTAAACAGTATTAACCATTTCGCTGCCAGGCCCTGTGCTCCATTTTGCACACTCAGGTGGCAAGACCATTTTTGCATGTTTTCCTTTGCTTTGTTATTCTTCACTTATAGCTTTCAGAATTTGTGAAAGACCCCCCAAACTATATATTTTCTGAAAGCCCATGACCAGTATAATAAAAAGAAGGTTCTACTGATTTTTTAGACCCCGCGGTATGTGCGCAAATGTTTATCAAAGCAATATATTTGCAAAAAATACACTAAAACCATTATTAGCAGATAAAAACACAGCAAATCTGACAAAATTCCTACTAAATATAAAAGCTTAACCTGTTTTAAGTTAATAAATAACAAATATTTGTAACATTTAGATTGCGCCTTTTTGGGAAATGGTGAAAATTGAACAGACGCAAAAGTGTAAATATCCAAATTTCTCAAAAAAAAAAATAAAAAAAAATAAATAATTGGCAGGTTTTTATTTTTCCCTTACAGCTTTTAGAATTTGTGAAAGACCCCCAAAACCATATATTTTCTGAAAGCATATGACCTCTAGAATAAAAAGCTGGTACCACTGACTTTTTAGACCCTGCGGTATTTGCGCAAATGTTTATCAAAGCAATATATTTGCAAAAAATACACTAAAACCAATAAAAATACAGCTAATTTTACAAAATTCCTGCTAAATCCCTATTAAATATAAAAACTTAACCTGTATGGAGTTAATAAATAACAAATATTTGTACATTTTAAATTGCGCCTTTTTGCAAAATGGTGATAATCAATTGTACCCAAAAATTTCTCTAAAAATCTGGAGGTTTTCATTTTTCACTTAGAGCTTTCAGAATTTGAAAAGACCTCTCAAACTAGACATTTTCTAAAAGTACATGACCTGTAGAATAAAAAAAAAAAGCGCTACAGATTTTTTTGGGCCCCGCAATAATTGGCTCAAACTTGTCTTGCATACACACGGTCACACAAAGTTGCTTGGAATTTGCGAACGTCAAGAACGCGGTGACGTACAACATGATACACAATAGAAAGAGGAAGTTCAATACCAAGTGCGCCACCCTTTGGGCTCCTTCCGCTAATCTCGTTAGTAGAAGTTTGGTGACAGACGATTCGCGCTTTTCAGCCTCCTGCTTTTCTGATTGTTACTGCTCTTCAGTTTGCGTTTGTGGGTTCGTATTTATATTATGTATTTGATTTTCAGTGCTTTCTTGTTCGCTCGTTTCTGATTTTCAGCTCCGGCCTTTGTTTTTCAGTGCTTTCTGATAGTTCGTTCTGACCAGCCGACCATTTTGAAGCCATGAGGACACTCACCCCGTACCAGAGGGTTTATAACTACCATCTGGCCAGAGCCAGAAGAGTGGTGGAGAATGTTTTTGGGATAATGGCCAGCCGGTTCTGCCTATTCCTTACGCCAATCAACATGGCGGAATATAAACCTAACCATATAATCCTTGCATGCTGCATTCTACAAAACTCTTTAAGGAGAAATTCAATGAACTATGTTGCCTCAGTTGGGCCTGAGGCCGGACTTCAATAAGAAGGTGTTTAGGACTTCTTTAGGAGGTGGGGTTCCCTGGTGTTCTCAGATGTTCTGAGTCTTTTCTCCCCTATGTGAATAAAAAATAGGTATACTTAGCACACAGATATTGGAGGGCAGAAATAGGAATATGAAACATTGCTTGGAAGTGTCGTACAATTGTCTGTTTTGGCAGAGTTCCAAGCTGAAGAACATTTTATTTCCTTTCTAAAGCTGGAATACTTAACTTTTTTGTTAAAGTATCACACATGTAGAGACTCCTAGTATCCACTGGAGCACCTGTGTGGGACGCCCTAAAAAGTTTGATTCTGGTGTCCTACACTAGTGCTCCTGCATCCAGATGTGTAAACAGCTGCTGAGTGTCCTCTCCTTAAACTGAATCAAGTTTGCATTTCATTCTAGTTACGAACCCATCTAGACAACAAACTTATTTTAATACAAATAGGCCTGAACAAATGTAGTCAACCTATATTTGCCAAAAACATCTTATAAGTGGGCGAACAAACGATGTTTCCTATGACCGATTACTGTGCCCATGAACATGAAAGTTGCCATTTTAAACTGTACAACAGTAAAGAAAAGCACATGGAGCAGCATGCAAGTAATAATAATAACAGGAACACAGGACAAATACTTACTTTTTAGAAGCAGTTTCCTGATCTTTCTGAACTGATCATGCTCCCTCAATTTGAGGTCTGACCATCGTTTCCTCAATTGATCCTTGGATTGTCGTACCCCCAAATTCCTGTGCAGACTCTTCACAACTTTAGGCATGATCTTGGCCTTTCTCACATTTGGGTTTGGGTACGGTTCATACTTCCCATCATAGTCGGCCCTCTTGAAGATGCCCACCGTCTCCACCATCTCTATAAAGGCCATAATTGAGGCCTTCAATCTCCTCCGGGATCGGGAGGTTCGGGGCTCCGGCCTTTTGTCTTTGCTGCTCTCCTCTGCATGCAGCTGTTGTCTCTCCGCCATGTGCTCTCCCACTGCGCTGAAAGACAGAACTGGAGAGGATCTGCAAGGAGGATTGGCAGAGGATCCCCAAATCCAGGTGTGAAAAACTTTCCCAAAAAGACTCATGGCTGTATAAGAGCCCTTGCACACTGGGGCGGTTTGCAGGCGCTATTGCGCTAATAATAGCGCCTGCAAACCGCCCCGAAAGTGCTGCTGCTTTCATTCCAGAGAGGGTAGAGAATATACTAGAAAAAACGTCAGGGGTGGGCGGAGTTTCATGCATGCGCAGTGTATATAAAGCGTAACACGCGTGCATCGTACGTACAATCTGTGAGAGGAGGACGGAGTAACGGAAGCAACGATCGTTATAATGAAGGTACAATTTTACCTTGGTGCATCAGTGGCCTATACTGCTTATAGATTGAGGTCTATGTTGGGTCAAGATTAGGAGAGTTTCGCCTGACATTAGGGTTTGTCTTGTGTTTTGTCTTCCAGAGAAAATGGATCCCTTCAATGATAGGGAATTTCTAGGAATATTCATTGATATGTTTAGGGAGCTGCCCTGTCTGTGGCAGGTGAACCACGCGTTTTATAATAATCCAACAAAGAGGCAGGCAGCACTGGAGAAACTGCTTGAATTTGTGAAGCCAGTGATCCCACGGCAGACATGAAGTATTTAACGTCCAAAATTGGTGGCATGAGAAGCACTTATAATAGGGAGTGCAAGAAGGTCCGGGATTCCCTGAGATCAGGAGCAGCAGATGACATTTATGTACCCAGGCTGTAGTACTATGACAGATTGCATTTTCTGTCAGACCAGAGGGAACCCAGGCCAGCACTCTCCAGTCTTCCTTCAAGGCTTCTTCCCCCCAAGCTGAGGCTTCCAACGACTAACCTGGACCTTTCAGGCAGCAACATGTGGTGGAGCTCAGCTTGAGTCAGGTATAGCATTCTTAAAAATATTTCTGGTTTCCAAATTAATGATGTTAAATATATGTTAGTTTTGATAACTAATTTCTGATTTCACAAAGTGTTTTACATATCAATAGACAGTAGTGGCCACAAATGATTGGGACAAGACTAAAAAATGCTGGGGTCAGAATGATAGTCTTTTCTATTTATTAACATTCAATTTGCAACAGTCATGAGCTGAAATTTGTGTGTGATTGATGAACCAAAATATAATATCCCTTTTTCATACACAGGAAAGTCTCAGCCAGGAGGAGGCGGTGGAAAGTGGCAGCCAGGAGGTGGCCGGGCCCAGTAGCCTGCCCGAATCACAGGTCCCTCTCCTCGGCCTTCCACAAAAAAGTGCCAGGAAGAGGAGTAACCTGAAGGAGGCAGCACTTGGCATATTTCTGAAGGCTACTGCGGCCCTCAGAAACCCCCGCAGTCTTCAAGAGGAGTATGCCTACATGACAGCCTGCAAAATGCTGGAAATGGAGGAGGGCCAACGCCTCTTATGTGAGGAATTGATCTTGCAAGCCCTAAATAAGGGGTTGAGGGGCGAACTCACAAGCCAAAGCCACGTTTGTGAGTTGAACCATGGTCCTACTCCTCCACCTCCTGCCACAACTCCAACATCAGAGCCACAGCCTGGAAGGAAACGTGTAAGGAAGACCAGAGAGTGATGGCCTGGGTTCAGTCTGGTCTGACAAAAGATGCAGGCTGTTGTATGACCACAGCCTGGGGACAGATATGTCATCTGCTGCTGTTCCTGATCTCTTGTAGTCCTGGACCGGATTGTGCTCACTATTAAATGGACTCCTCAGGCCACCAATTTTGGCTGGCAAATAGTTGATGTGTGCCCTGAGGTACAAAGGCTTCACCAATCTCAGCAGTTTCTCCAGCGTTGCCTTCCTCTTTATTTTGTTATGACCCAGAAAAAATGGCTATTTATTTTTCAGAAATACTTGCCTATGTGCTTTACTTCAAAAAGGACAGTTTGTGAGTAGGCAGGTACATTTCCTAAATACAATGTCAAATTACCAAGGGACACCAACACCAACCAACCTCCTTGAGGTTAAAAAATACAGGATAATAATGGTGTTGTTTTAACTTGACACACAAAACGAGAAATAATATTATGGAGAGCACTAGAAAAAAAAATAAATGTAGATCTTAAAAAAAAAAAAGAAACAAAAATTATAAACATTATTATGGAGAGCTGACGAAAAACAAAATTAATATTATTCATGAGATCACGAGAAATAATAAAGGAATCATTTTGTGAGAACTCTGTGTGAATATGAGCAGAAAAACAACTTCATTATTCTAGCATTCTAAAGAAGAAGAAAATGTGCTGCATTAAACTATTAAAAAAATTGCAGCGTGACGAATGTGCTATCTCCATTACAAAGTAGTTTTACCAGACCGAGCGCTTCCGTCTCGTAATTTATTCTGAGCATGCGTGGCATTTGTGCATCGGAATTGTGTACACACGATCGGAATTTGCGTTAACGGATTTTATTGTCAGAAAATTTGAGAACCAGATCTCAAATTTTGTGCGACGGAAATTCCGATGGAGACTGTCCGATGGAGCCTACACATTTTCGGAATTTCCGACAAAAGGCTCCCATCGAACATTTTCCGTTGGAGAATCCGACCGTGTGTACGGGGCATTAGAGTATGCAGAGAACTCCAGGGCATGAAGAGGACATAGTCTCTTAAACAGCCATCTGATCAGCTTATAAGAGATCTTTGGGGAGGAGTAAGAAAAAAAAGGGTTCAGTGGTGCGAGACCTCCCTTATCTTTTGGGTACTGAAGAAATTCTAACCTGATTCTAGGAGATTTCTTTTTCAAAAAAAGATCTCTAAAAATACCATTAGGTAATTTAAAAAAATTAAGGGGGATCCAGCAGGGAGAGTTATGCAAATAATATAATAATTAAAGCATCCAAATCATCTTGATCAACTTAATGTGTCCTACCGTAGAGATGGGAAGTTTACACCAAGGCATGGACTGTGACCTAAAACGTGAAATCAGCGGTCTTATGCCGCGTATTCACGAGCAGACTTCTCGACGGACTGAACTCTGACGGTCTTTCCAATGAAACGGACTTGCCTACACACGATCACACCAAAGTCCAATTGTTTCGAACGTGATGACGTACGACTGGACTAGAAAAGGCAGTTCAATAGCCAGTAGCCAATAGCTACCCTTGCGTTGTTTTTGGTCTGTCGGACTAGCATACAGACGACCGTTTTTTTTCGATAGGAATTGAATCCGTCGGAAAGATTTGAAACATGTTTTATTTCTAGGTCCGTTGGAATTTTCTACAGAGAAGGTCCGATGAAGGTCCGATGAAGCCCACACACGATCGAATTGTCCGATGGATTCGTTCCGTCAGACCTTTGAATTCGAAAAGTCCGCTCGTGTGTACGCGGCATTAGGTTAAAGGTGATAAAGTCAGCAAAATTAGAAGAAGTCATAATACCCAAGTATTTCATTTGAAAAATTACCTTAATATGGAAAAGCTCGGCTTCCAAAGGTCCTAAAGGGAAAAATGTAAACCAATTAATTGTAGGCAAATTATTTAGCTTCTCATTGTGAAGAGGAATGGATAGACCTTAAAGATTAACTCCAGTTTTGTTGAGAAAAAAAAATGCCCCCCCCCCCCCCCGGGTGATCTATGTACATTGCAAGGAGTGTTTAAGAAACTTTGTTGCAGATTCCTACCTTTTGTTATATTTAAAAAGAAATGCTGCTTGATTGTCTGTGTCCATGTTAATAGGAGTGACTTTTTCATTATTGATCAGCTGATGCACTAGCAGGGTTCTAATGAGGAAAGTGGCAGGGTCTGAATCCCTTAAGACATGATTTACCTTTGGGATTATCGCACTGAAAATTACCTTTTTGTTGCAGAGGATGCCCAAAATTGGACTTGTATCTTGGTGCAGACCTTTGGGAAAATCAGTAAGCCAATCACACAAACAGAAAAATACACTTCTGGGGGCATTCTGTGCACCAGCTGTGCTGTGTACAGAAGGCCTCCAAGTTGCCATATTGCATTGAATTTTACACAAAACGGCAGCACTGCAGGATTAAAAGGAATGCTAATTTTTTTTATAACATTTAATTACAATATTACTTGTGTCGCAATTGTATATGTTATATATTTTTTTCTTTTACTTATTTCCACAAAAGTGGAGTTACCCTTTAAAAACAGTTGAACAATTCTGTGTTTGCTAATTGTTTGTATCCCCAAGGTAGCCCTTAAAGAGTACATAAGCTCAAAAATGTTTACCAGTCCTAAGGTGTGGTGGCTGCATTAGTCTTGTGTGAGTGAACTTAACCACCGTAGGATAGGAAGTGTGATGTTCAAAATATTACCATGTGAAAATACAGGAAACGCATTTAATTTTTGTTTTGGGTTTACATACACTTTAACTGCCCTGTCCGTGCCCAAGCCTTGCACCAGGTCATGAAATTGAGAGGAAGATTGGACTGTTAATGGACACTCTATACAGAGACAGAATCTGATCGAAATAAATCAACACATTTTTGAAAAGAAACTTGGCAAATAGAAAGTTAGAAGCACTTCAGAAAAGATACATTTATTTTGACCGTGAAGTACAGCTACCTTTGAAGGTTCTAAAACTGCTCTTGAAAAGGTTAATGGTGCAAATTGCAATATTAGTTCCACATTGTACAGGTTGAATCTTGTTATGCTAGTAGCCATCTGAGCTCTTCTCTTGTAATTACATTTTCCTGCATGTGAGCAGTGCAACCTATCTTTTGTCTTTGGTACAGAGGGAAACAGTATAATGTATACTTTCAGGTGCTTCTTAGATGCTTTGACTTACATTTGGGTTGCTATAATGTGACTTTCAGTTGCACAGGAAGTAGCTTCAAGCTGCTTCTGAAGTACATCAAACTGCTTCTATATCGAATTCAGCTGCTTTTGAGTTACATCAAGTTGTGTTGAGTTTTGCATTCACTTTGACTTGGATGGAGAAGAAAAGAAGCTCAGATGCAAACAGAAGCCCTTTTATGTGATCTCTAAATGTAACTGGCATATACTAAGGCCTTATTCACATGGATGTACTGATCCATGTGTGCGTACGAAGAGCCATCTTCAGCCGTCCAAGACACACAGGTGTTCTGTGCAGGGGTGTGCAAGCAGCATGTTCATCAATGACAGGTGGGTGGCTGCACAGACCTGCATGGACCTCAAGTGTGTACATCCATGCGGGTCAGATGCATGGCTCAGAAGGCAGTCTGTCTTCACTTGATCATCAGACCTTCAAGGTTCATTACATTTGCATTACTGACTTTGATATAAGAATTAGCAAATGCACCAGTAAATTTGAAGGTTCTAACATGCCCAGCAAGTTTTTGGTACACAAAATGTTTGAATGCATTACAATGTGCAGCGTTTGGCCTTAACAGCTCAATAATAATCTCTGCACTTATTTATGATGGGGGAAAAAACTAGCCTAGTTGTTTGATAATGGCTCTTTCCCACCTCAATCTGTAGGACCAGTTTGTGACCCTTCGGTGGGTATTTTTTTAGGCTTTTTAACATATTGCATAGGTCTACTGCATTGTATATGTGAATTAGGCCTATCCTCCAATATACATACAACTCCCTTTTAGGGAAAAAGCTTTGTTTCGGTTTTAGAGTCAAAATAAACCACAAGATGGTTTTTTCTACCTGGCATTTCGATGTCTGGCAGTGGGGACAGTTTCATGCGTCTGCCAGTGTCTTTTATGATCAATTACAAAAGCTTTGAGGTTTTCACAGGGGAAGTTCTCACAATAACCATTTCCTTCTGCCGTCTGTCACTGCTGTGCCAGGAGGCAAACCAGAAGAGATAAAGAATTGATGTGCTAGATGCAGAAGACCATTCAAAGCACCATGTTCAGGTGACGCGCCACCGTCTTCTAACAGCCCTCAAGGTGGCTGAGCATTTTGGCTGTAAATGTACTGATGTGCTCAAATACTGCAAATAACATTTGGACAGCTGAGCCACACCGTCTTGGATCACTCTGAACAGTCCACTGAACTGTCCCTGTAAAGCAGGAGGCTGTGATTTTTATTATTATTATACAGGATTTACATAGCGCAGCACTTTACAACATGAGGGCAGACAGTACAGTTACCATACAATTCAATACGGTAGGAATCAGAGGGCCCTGCTCGTTAGAGCTTACAATCTAGAAGGGAGGGTCAAATGATACAAAAGGTGCTGTTGGGGTTGAGCTAATGGAGAAAATTTAAGTACAGTTGTAAGGTGTGGGAATAAGCTTTGCTGAAGAGGAGGGTTTTCAGGGATTGTCTAAAAGCAAACAGAGTGGAGATAATCGGACAGATTGGGGTAGGGAGTTCCATAGGATAGGAGAGGCTCTGGAAAAGTCCTAGAGGCGAGCATAGGAGGAGGTGACGAGGGAGCTAGACAGCAGGTGGTCTTGGGAGGAACTAAGAGAATGATTAGGTTGGTATTTTGAGACCAGGCTAGGGATGTAGGTGGGAACTGAGTTGTGGATGGCTTTGGAAGTTGTTGTTGTATTTTGAATTGAATTTGCTGGGTGAGCAGAAGCCAATGGAAGGATTGGCAGAAAGAAGTAGCAGACAAGGAGCGATTGGTAAGGTGGATGAGCCTGGCAGCAGCATTCATGATGGACTGAAGGGGGATAGCGAATGTAAAGGTATTCCAATGAGAAGGGAGTTGCAGTAGTTGAGGCAAGAGATGACCAGGAAGTGAACTGGGAGCTTTGTGGTGTTATTGGCTAGAAAGGGGCGTATTTTGGAGATGTTGCGGAGGTTGAGGTGGCAAGATTTGTACAGTGATTTGATGTGGGGCCTAAAGGATAGATCAGAGTCCAGGAATACACCTAGAACCTTGGCATGCGGGGATTGGCTGATAAGTTGTGTGACATCCAATCTGATATGTCTCTTAGTAAATTAGTGATACATGAGGAGACTGAAGGAGTGAGCTGAGGGGTAGAGAGATAAATTTGGGTGTCGTCGGCATGGAGATGGTATTGGAAACCATGGGAGGATATCAGCTGACCCAGGGAGAAGGTGTAGATGGAGAATAAGAGAGGTCCAAGAACAGAACCTTGGGGGACTCCAACAGAGAAAGAAAGCGGAGAGAAGGAAGTAGAATTGTGAGTAACGGTGAAGGTGCAGTTGGATAGGAAAGAGAACCAGCGAAAAGTGTATTGAGGGTATTGCTGGCAGAGTTAGTAGAAGCATGTATCCATTTCTTCAGGTTAAAGGAGAAGGTTAGACTGAGAAGTTTGGAAGTAGCAGGAGTGTTAGTATTAACAGGGATGTTGAAGTCCCCGAGATTGTGGGGATTTTAGAAGTGAGAAAGTATGGTAGCCAGGCAGAGAAGTCATCAAGAAAGGATGATACCAGTCCAGGGGTCAGTAGATCACAGCTACCCTTAGAAAAACTGGAGAGAAAAGACAAATGCATTGTGCCTCAAATGAGGAGAGTGACAGAGAGGGAAGTGGGTGAAGTACCTGAAAGGTGCTATGTGGGGATAGAAGGATTCCCACTCCCCCTCCCTGGCGTCCACTGGGTCTGGGGAGTGAGTCCAGAGAAGGTCACCATGGGAGAGGGCAGCAGAAGATGCAGTGTCAGATTCATGAAGCCAGGTTTCAGTAACGGTGAGTAGATAAAATGAGTTAGCGATAAAGAGGTCATGGAGAGAGGCGAATTTGTTACAGACAGAGCGGGCATTCCAAAGGGCGCAAGAGAATTGTGTCGATTGCGGCTGCTGCCAAAGGGTGCCGGGTGTATTAGGTAAAGTTAAATGATGGAGGCCCAGGGTTTCGGAATATATCTCCAGAGGTTAGGAGAGGGAGGTATAATGGGAGTGTGATTTATATGAAGGATATGTCCCAGTGTCCTGGAGATTTTTATTAGTGTGCGGATTTAGAATGAGCAGGTGTTGGCGAGTGCAGTAATAAGGAGAGGACAGAAGTGAGGGTAATATATAAGCTGTGGGGTGGAGAAGAGGGGTGAAGGAAAGAGAGTTTAAGGAGGGAGGAAACAACTGTCAGAAGGAGCGCTAAAGTGCACATTTTACAGAGTGGATGGAGAGCTGAAGGGGTAAACAATGTCACCCGCGTTCTGTGTGCTGTTTTTAAAAGTATTTTCCTATGTACCTTTGCTTTGTGCATTCGCTGAAGTGCAGAGTCGGAAGTGCTCCCACTTATAGAAATATCCCCACTTCTAGAAAGAGCCCCAGCACCAAATGTGCCTTCCCCCATAAAGATGCTTCAGTTTTATACTGTTACGGATGGAGTGGGTGTTTTCCAATTAACTAATCAGGAGTTAATAAAGGATGGCTGACTATTAGCAGGGGTCAGAACAAGTGTCTAGGCACCTCCTTTTATAGCCTGTGTAAATCCAGCCTAAGAAGTACATTAATTAAAGGGCCTTAAAGTGGTTGTAAACCTCAGACATAAAATATGAACAAAGCATATCCCTCTATAGTGTGTACTTGTCTCAATTAAGAGCACTACGTAAGTGTAATTTCTGTCTGCTGCTTCATTCCTCTATCAGCATGAATCACTTCTGACAAGTTTTCCTGACACCAAGGGAAAAAAGGTGACAATGGAGAGATCTCCAGCAGATTGACAGCCTTAGCTCTGTCCCTGTGTGCTGTGTGAAGGGAAGGGTGGAGGGGGTGTCCCTTCCCTCCAATCAGCTCTCAGAGCTCTCCTCACTAAGCTCTGCAGACTGTAACTTCAGCTCGCTTTCCTCTTTTTTTTGACCTCTCAGACAAGCTTTAAAAATTCAGCACTTTGAACAGATGTAGAGAAGAGAAGACGACAGATAAACAGGTAAAACTTATGTAGGAGGACTTATTTAATCTCTGTGTATCACCTGAGGATAGTCACTTCACTGGGTATTTGTAAGGGTTTACAACCACTTTAAGTCCTCATTCACACTGCCACTGTCAAATCTGTGCATGCATTTATAGAACTGCATGTGATGAATTTTCAATGGTGGATTTCACTGATTACCTATATTAACCAGTGTTTACCTATATTAAGGTGCAGGCAGTTTAGCTGTATTTGTAAAAAAAAGAATTCTGTGCATCCAGGATCTGATTAGAAACTCTAAAGCTTAACACATGTGATCCACATTCCTATGCGATTCAGTGAAATGCAGTTTTCAGCCCAGTCATTTGAATGATCTGAAATTGCACTGGATTACACCAAAAGTAGTACATGCACTACTTTTTACACACTGGGGTTGATTTGTTAAAACTGGAGAGTGCAAAATCTGGTGCAGCTCTGGATAGAAACCAATCAGCTTGGGAGCTTATGGGAGGTGACAAATCCTCCCCTATCTTTAATATCTTGTAAAATGTCGTGTTTATGTACTATAATGTGAAGTAGGAATATAAATTTAGCAACACACAAGGGGAGATTTACTAAAAATGGTGCACGCGGAATCTGGTGCAGCTGTGCATGGTAACCAATCAGTTTTCAGGTTTTATTGGCAAAGCTTAAGTTAAAAGCTGATTGGCTACCATGCACATCTGCACCAGATTTTGCACTTTCCAGTTTTAGTAAATCCCCCATTTTAATTTCATTTTTTATTTGAGACAAAAATATTGAATGGACAAATAAAAAACCCTTAACATATATGCCGTGTGTGTGGTCATAGGTGGAAAGAGAACAAGAACATTTACCAAAGCAAAAAAAACAAAAACTGAACTGTATAGAGCATTTTTACCAGAAGATTTGTCATACCCATCCAATACACAAACAATTCATAGTACTCAAAATTGTTCTTCCAATTAAAATCTGACAGTGCTCTTTCAACGGGTGGTGCAGTGCATTTATTTATGTACAGGCCAAAAAAAAGTTGTATTTATTATATTTACTATTATAATACATTCAGAGTTCCTAACAATGTTCATGTCACATACAATGTGTTAAGGCTACACTGACCTTTTTTTAAAAGCAGTCTGGAAGAGCGCATCTTCTTCAATAAATAGTCATAATAATATAATTCCTTGTGGATCCTGCCAGCATTGCCATTTTGCCTTGGCTTGTTTAAAACTATACTTTTATGACTGCACCTCACTTACCTTTAGTTTTACTTAATGAAGGCCTTTTGAGCCCCTCCCTAGGGAAAGAGAGCCTTGACTGATGGGGGCATGACTAGGTGCGTGACATGGGGAACGATTGGTTGGAACATGTGGGATGGAATGGGCCTGAGCACAGGAAATCATGTGCCCCAGGGAATTCTGGGTCTTTCGGAAGAGTCGTTGGAAGAGCTGCCCACCCTCCCGCCCCTTTTTTCCTATGTTTGGTATGTCACAGCTTGCTGCGGTTTTCTTGACCTTGCCAGCAGGTAAAGTTGCTGTAATGGGCTATGCCCTTGATGGAAGATTGGAAGAAGGCTGTCTGTCTAGCACTTATGGTAAGGACAGGCCCCACTCCCCTCTTTGGTTAAGTGCTCACAGTACGATTGTGACTGGCACTGGTTAAATATGTTCCATGTTATGTGTTGGAATTTAATAAAGCTGTGGCCTTGCCTTTTCCAACTTAATGGTTGTAAGTGTCTTATTTAATGGAGTAAAGGGCAAGGGTGGTGGGGGATTTGATCCCTTGGTGTTACGTTAAGTGGGACCTAAGCCCATTGCGCCTCAGTAGTCATGTATTTTGTACCAGGGCATACATTTTTTTTTAAAAGTATTGTTCAAAAAGTCCTATTTCTTGTAAGGTAATGAGAAAATTATTTCTTATAACGTAAATGCCATTGTCTTGTGTCTTCCATGCACAGAACTTCACAAAAGGAGGTGGGTCCGAAGGTTCTCGATGTGCCACCCGTCTGGAGCTGCTCCAACGTGGATGTGATGAAGGACATATTATAGATCCCAAAACACTTATCAAAATTGTGAAGGACACACCCTTGACTGATCAAGGAATGATCACACAACTTGCACCCCAGAAAGTGCATCTGAAACTCCGTCCAGGTGAGACTCACAATGTCAAAGAGCTCTTTTCGCAGTTTAAAACTTTGTAAAGTGTAGAGTCAATGTAAAGTCTTACTTTACCTGAAACTTTTTTTCTTAGTTTTAAGTGTACAGGGGAGGTCTTCATTTTCATTTTTTTCTGCTGATAGGTGCCTGTGAGAGAGAAAGTGAGGGGAATTTTCTTTGACAGGAACATGGACAGCAATAAAAACCTGAGAAGCAATCACAAATAGCGATGATCTTGGGGTTTGGGCCAAGCATGAGTTTCATCTGAACCTGAGCTGATTTGAGTAGTTTTCCCGCCCACCTGTTGGAACCTCTGGCTGCTATAAATGGAAGTCAGCAGTTTTACTACTGCCACTAAATGAAGCTTCTGGCTACCCACTGGCTTGTTGTAAACACACTGGCAGGCATTCTGAGTGACATCACTGACCAGATATAATCATGGCCATATGTTCATATGGTTAATGACATCAACCAGGTTCCCTGGCCCTGTTGTTTATATTCTAGCAGTGCTGGGGAACTGTCAGTTACAGTGAAATCCAGTGGGAGAGTATTGTTGTGCACTGGCCATTCTGGTTATGTTGTTTGGGCATTGTTCATGGTGATTGACCAGGGATCTACATCATTGGTCAGAGTGAATGACATTGGATTTACATTGTTCATTGTGATTGATAATGGATCTACATTATTGGACATAGGGATTTACTTTTGATTTACCTTATGAGAAAAAATACTTTTATTATGGTGTCTGTATATTTTCGATATATTTTCTATGTTACCCTTACTCATTCACGTGGGATATCTGGGAGCCCCCTTATTTTAAAGGGGCTTCCAGATTTCAACAAGTCCCTTCCTACAGATCACCACATCCACCGAGCCTGGGATGTGGGGATTAGGCCATATGATCACCCCGTATGTAATCAGAAGGCGTTCTGATGACGCTATTACGGCGAAACACGTAAAGGAGGGATTACGTGGTCTCTGACGTCACATCCGCGTGACGGAACTTCAGACGAATAGAACGCATGGTGAACCTCCATGCGGGAGGAAGCATCCAGCGATACACACACACACCGCTAAAATCACTGGGTGCCGGCTCGGGCACTTTGTAAGTTTTATTCTGTACCTTGCTTTTTTACTTATTTTGAATAAAAACAAGTTGCACTATGAGGGGCATATTTTTTTTCCCTGAGTACATGCCAAGAGCTCAGATAGAAAGGAGAGGAGGGGAGTCCCGGAGATTGTCATTGTCTACTAAAGTGCAAGCTGATCCCTCCCATACTTGGGTCTTGATGTCTTGTGAGTGTCAGTGGGATTAGAGGTGGTAAGAATCATGAAGACACACGTAATAGAGCACCTAATGATTGTATGCTTTGAGCACATTTGGAGGTGGACATTCACCTAAAGTCACAAGATTGGACTTTTTACTTTGACTGTGGATATTATTAAGTCCATTAAGTCCAACCTACGTGTGTGATTTTATGCCAGTATTACATTGTATATCCCTGTATGTTGTGGTTGTTCAGGTGCTTATCTAATAGTTTTTTTAAATTATCGATGCTCCCTGCTGAAACCACTGCCTGTGGAAGAGAATTCCACATCCTTACCATTCTTACAGTAAAGAACCTTCTACGCAGTTTAAGGTTAAACCACTTTTCTTCTAATTTTAGTGAATGGCCGTGTGTCTTATTAAAAAGTTTTATCCCTATTGTGGGGTCACCAGTACGTTATTTGTACATTGAAATCATATCCCCTCTGAAGCATCTCTTCTCCAAAGAGAATAAGTTCAGTGCTCGTAACCTTTCCTCATAACTAATGTCCTCCAACCCCTTTATTAGTTTTGTTGCCCTTCTCTGGTCTCGCTCTAGTTCCAGCACATCCTTCCTGAGGACTGGAGCCCAGAACTGGACGGCATACTCCAGGTGCGGCCAGACCAGAGTCTTGTAGAGTGGGAGAATTATCGTTTTATCTCTGGAGTTAATCCCCTTTTTAATGCATGCCAATATTCTGTTTGCTTTGCTTGCAGCAGCTTGGCATTGCATGCCAT
Source organism: Lithobates clamitans (assembly GCA_037952925.1). Taxonomy (NCBI): domain Eukaryota; kingdom Metazoa; phylum Chordata; class Amphibia; order Anura; family Ranidae; genus Lithobates; species Lithobates clamitans. Next base: position 1,584,450 of record JBBGZY010001303.1, read on the forward strand.
TGCTGAGCCTTTCATCCACTATGACCCCTAGGTCCTTTTCCATCCTTGATTCCCCCAGAGGTTCTCCCCCCAGTGAGTAGATTACATTCATATTTTTGCCACCCAAATGCATTATTTTACATTTTTATACATTGAACTTCATTTGCCTTAGTTGCCCACCCCATTAATTTGTTCAGATCTTCTTGCAAAGGTTTCCACATCCTGCTGAGAAGTTATTCCCCTGCTTAGCTTAGTATCGTCCAAAAATATAGAGATTGAGCTGTTTATCCTCCAGGTCGTTTATGAATAAATTAAAGAGGATTGGTCCCAGGACAGAACCCTGGGGGACCCCACTTTCCACCCTGGACTGTTCCGAGTACTCATTTATCACTACCCTCTGAACTCGCCCCTGTAGCCAGTTTTCGATCCATGTACTCACCCTATGGTCCATGCCAATGGACCTTACTTTGTGCAGTAAACGTTTAGGGGGAACTGTATCAAATGCTTTTGCAAAATCCAGATACACCACCTTGTCTAGATGGCAGCTCACCTCTTCATAGAAGGTTAATAGATTGGTTTGGCAAGAACGATTCTTCATAAATCCATGCTGGTTACTGCTAATGATACCATTGTCATTACTAAACTCTTGTGTACACCCCCTCCAAGAGCTGGCATACAATTGATGTTAGGCTACCTGGTCGGTAATTCCCAGGGATGTATTTTGGGCCCTTTTTTTTAATATTGGTGCTACGTTGGCTTTTCTCCAATCAGCTGGTACCATTCCAGTCAGTAGACTGTTCGTAAAAATTAGGAACAATGGTCTGGCAATTACTTGACTGAGTTCCTTAGGGGCCCTCGGGTGCAAGCCATCTGGTCCTGGTGACTAATTAATGTTAAGTTTTCCAAGTCTATTTCTAATTCTGTCTTCTATTAGCTTCCTGTGATGTGTCATGAGGATAAACATTGCAGTTTTGGTTACTGAAGCCCCCTACTTCCCTCATGAAGACTGAGGATGATAAATTCAATACCTTTGTCATCTCTACATCCTTAGTAACCAGATTTCCTTCATCATTCTTTATGGGACCAATATGATCTGACCTCCCTTACTTACTATTTATGTACTTAAATATTTTTTTTTACTCTCCTCCGCTATGTGTCTTTCATGTTCTATCTTAGCCGCCCTGATTGCACCCTTACATTTTTGTTGCATTCTTTGTAAAGTTGGAATGCTGATGATGATCCCTCAGCCTTGTATTTTTTGAAGGCCTTCTCCTTTGCTTTTATATGCATTCTTACGTTGGAGTAAAGCCACCCAGGACTTTTATTAGCTCTTTTAAATTTATTTCTCTTTGGGATGCACAAATACCCTTATTTAATATGCTCTTAAAGCATACCCATTTTTCCTCCGTGTTCTTTGTTCCTAAGATTTTGTCCCATTTAGTATCTTCTAGCAAGGATCATAGTTTAGGGAAGTTAGCTCTTTTGAAATTCAGAGTCTTTGTATTCCCCTTATGTTTCCTATTTGTGTGAATTTTTTGTTATGTTAATTTTATTCATTTTTTGGTTTGTTTTACGTCTGTAACACAGTTGAGCTATACACAGGATACCTAGCTCCCATAACTATTTACACTATATGGTACGAACCTGAAATGGTAAACAGAGACGCACTGGACCCCCTGCTGCGAGCCACTCCGCACATAGTGTGAACCCAGCCTAAAGGTTTTTTTCACAACTCTTCACATACAGGTTTAGGGCATCCCTCAAGCATGTTATTTAATGGCTAGGTTCACCCTTTACAGAAAAATAATAAGTGTACATATATTTGCAAGAGAAAAACAGGTGTAACATGAAACATGGTGCAAAAAGTGGAGTTTGCCTTTATTTTTATTAGCTCAGTTTGGCCGGACAGCCAGCTCTAGGAAGGGTTCAGATCGTCCCAAACGTCTTTCCATTTAAGTATTATAGAGGCCATTGTGCTCTTAGGAACCTTAAGTGCTGCAGAAATTTTTTTGTAACCTTGGCCAGATCTGTGCCTTGCCACAATTCTGTCTCTGAGCTCTTCAGGCAGTTCCTTTGACCTCATGATTCTCATTTGCTCTGACATGCACCGTGAGCTGTAAGGTCTTATATAGTGTGTGGCTTTCCTAATCAAGTCCAATCAGTATAATCAAACACAGCTGGACTCAAATGAAGGCGTAGAACCATCTCAAGGATGATCAGAAGGAATGGACAGCACCTGAGTTAAATATATGAGTGTCACAGCAAAGGGTCTGAATACTTCTGACCATGTGATATTTCAGCTTTTCTTTTTTAATAAATCTGCAAAAATGTCAACAATTCTGTGTTTTTCTGTCAATATTGGGTGCTGTGTGTACATTCATGAAGAAAAAATGAACTTAAATGATTTTAGCAAATGGCTGCAATATAACAAAGAGTGAAAAATTTAAGGGGGTCTGAATACTTTCCGTCCCCACTGTATATGCTTTATGTAGTTGTGGTGGAAACCCAGTCATTTCTGAAAAATGTCAGATATACTAATTCACTAAATAATCTACACAATGTAATTCTTAAGAACAGGATATAAAATTCAGATGCTAGTGTGGGTGTGAGAATAGATGTATAGGATAAAAAAAATTCACAACAAATATTTAGCAACTCAACTTTGTAGAAAAAGTTGACTCATGTTTGTAGAAAATATACATTGTAGAGGAAACCAGGTGCACTCAGTAAATGACTGAGATACTTACAGTACCCTGGAAATCAGAGTCTAGCAACATCCCCTACACTGGGCACTCATTTAGGTACTTTTCCAGCATTAGATGACTTCAGTGTTAGCTCCCCTCTGTGAACAGATCCCTTCATCTCTTTTGATTGACCTTTTCTCTTTTGATTGACCAGAAGCCTGCTTCATGCAACAATCTCCTCCTAAACATTTCAACCAATCAGTGACAGGCCACAGGATTTCTTTAAAACACTACACCTTGGTTTTAAAGAGCCAAAATAATTGAACCCTTTCATCGCTTAGAGCCCCCTCCAAATGTTATGGCTGTGAAGGGTTCTTTCTATATTGAATTAATATACAGAAATTGTTATATGAATCTGCTTTATTGCTAGACATTATTGGCTATTTTCGACCATATCTGTCCATGTGCTTGAAGGACCAAAGCTCCAACAAGGAGATATGTTTTCAGCAAGAAGGAAATACTGAATGCTAAGTGCACAATCAACGCCCGATCAATGATGTAATCATGAAACCACTGTTTACTTTCTGCAATGTGCAGTCTGGTATTTTTCCTCTGGAAATGATGTTTGAGATGGGCCAAAGGGCCGTACGAGGGTTGTCACCCTGTTTGAACCAAGTTTTTTATAACTATAGTCCAGTTCCTTGATTGGTATGTGCAGGGCCTCTGATAGGGGGACCACCGGTCCTCCTGTAGAGGTCCGGCACACAGGGGGGCCTCGACAGGGAGGAGGATCAGTGCGGCCGCAGAACGATGCCCTGTGCAGCTCTCTGCAGTGGCTGAAGCCTATTTCTCCCCCTCCAACCAGCCTTCAGCTGCTACAGCAAGAGACACACATGGCATTGTTTTCTGTAATTAACTCCTAGGGTCGGCATTCATATGTAAATCGTCCTCTATGTATATGTAAATCACACGGGTATTTATATGTAAATTAGGTTGGCAACTTGCGGGCATTCATATGCAAATCACGCTTCCTCCTCTGAATGCCGCCCACCTGGAGGTTGTAAACAGCCACTTCTACGCCCATTGAGCCTGCCCCCAAATAGTGCACTTGCAGAGTGGTTCAGACCTGCAACAGAGGTGAGTAGGGTACAGTGGGTTATTTTTTGGGAAGCAAAGGTAAACAGGTAGGGTGCAGAGGTACACAGTAAATTGATCACCATTTAGGCCCCTTTCACACTTGCGGACCAATGGGGTACGCCTGTCAGTTTTTCAAGTGGACCTGATCGGACCATCCATAGCTCTCTATGGAGCGGTGGATGTTAGCAGACAATCCTGTCCACTAAAAACGAACGGGTTGCACAAAAAAAACCTGACTGCTCCGGTCAGGAGCCGCTGTACTAACCATGCAATGTTAGTCCAGCGATCTCCCCCCGCTGGGCTGTTGTGTTCTGACAGAGGGGCGCCCCCCCACCAGAACACTCCGATTGGCACTCTCTGCCATTGGCTGAGATCGCTGATTGGGAGTCAGACAGCTGCTGGTTTTCCAGCATGCACGTCGGACAGGAGCCGGCCAGACGGGCAGAATGTCGGCCGGTATTTTTTTGTACTCCGACATTCTGCCCATGTGTACGGAACTTAAGGCTAGCTATACAGGTGAATATTTCTCTTGTTTAGTTCCAAAAGAGGGAAATCACTCAACTCCCCCATCTACAAAAAACAGATGAGCGAATCTCCTCTGGTGGCTATTGTATTTGGATAGCGGCAGCCATGGCTGTCTGAACACCCAGACATTGACTGCATCTTATTGGATGATACATCTGATCAGATGCAGTCACTGTTTGGCTGATAATTTTCCACCCAGCTCCTTTGATTTTGAAGCTGGATTTGTTAAGCTCTTTGAATGATCAGGCAGGAATTCTGTAAGTTATGCTATGTTGTGTCCACCAATAGTGATTTTAGTGAAAATATTGTTTGATACATTCGAGGGAGGGGGGCTGTCATATGGCCTGTATGGGGCCCCATGATTTCTAACAGCAGCCCTGGGTATGTGGAGGGTCCAGTTTAGCCATCCTATATAGTATAGCATAGCACTCTGTTTAGTGCTTATTTGCTGACCAAAGACTTTGATATGCACATAATGTAAATTTTAAATGAATTGCATATTGTTCATATTTAACCCCTTATTAAGCCTTAGTTAACCACAACTAGCACTTAAAGCAGTAATAAGCCTAATAGCAAGCAATTATTATATTGCAGCTTACCAATTCTTATATATAATGGCTGCATTCATTTTCAATTGTAGGCTTTCAACAGAACAAGCTGCCCTGCAGATGTAGCAGTTAGAGGGCTAAAGCAAACCATTTAAAGTGATTGTAAAGTGTCGTTTAAAAAAAATAAAAATAAAACAAACATGTTATACTTACCTGCCCTGTTGCAGTGGTTTTGCACAGGGCAGCCTGGATCCTCCTCTTCTCGGGTCCCTCTTTGTTGCTCCTGGCCCCTCCCTCCTGTTCAGTGCCCCCACAACCTGGAGTTTGATTTGGGGGGCACCAGAGCCAAGCTGCAGCTCTGTGTGTCCATTCAAACACAGAGCTGCCGTTCTGTCCTGGCTCCTCTCGCCCCTGATTGGCTAACTGACTTTGACAGCTGCAGAAGCCAATGGCGCTGCTGCTGTGTCTCAGCCAATCAGGGGACAGAGTCCCGGACGGCCAAGGGACTAGTGTACATCGCTGGACAGAGAGGGGGCTCAGGTAAATATTAGGAGGTGCTGGGGGGGGGGGGGCCTACTACACACAGAAGGCTTTTTATCTTAATGCATAAAATGTATGAAGATAAAAAGCCTTCTGCCTTTACAACTCCTTTAACACTGATAGGGGTTCTTTCAATGATCAGCTTTATTATTATTTGTATTATTTTTTAGTTATTTTTGGAAAACTTTATTTTTGGAAAACTTTAATGCCAAAAGGAAAAATCTGTTGTAACTGCTTAAAGGACAAGTACAGCCAAAGCTCATTTGGCTGTACTTCTCCTGTGGATCACAGGAGTGCAGTTCATTTTGTACTCCTGTGACCCATTTTCAGCAGACAGCGGGCCGTTGGCTGACGTCACAGAGCCAGTCCAGGCTGAAGCAAGATCGTAGCAATGAAGTCGGGATCAGCCCACATGCCTGGACTGGCCCCTGGCTCAGCCTCTCAGCAAGCCGCAAGGCTAAGCCAGCCACTCCCACCTTCCCACCTCCTCCACAGCACAACATTCCAGTGACCGAGGAGGGGGGGGGAGGGGCAGAGCAGAGAGTCGTCAGCTCTCTGCTCAGGGAGCTGTGAGAACAGAGCGGTCGGCAGAGTTTGATCACTCGGTTCTCAGTGTTAGAGGCATCAGGGGACAGATGCAAAATCAGACCGATGCTGCATCCACCTAGGTAAGTATGATTCTTTAAAAAAAAAAACCCATACACCTGACCCATAAAGTGTTAGCTGGAGTTTGGCTTCAACTTGTGTATCTAAATCTGCTAGTCCATCTAACACTACTGTACCTCAAGACTGACAATGATGCTGTCCAAAGTTGTCTCTTTTGCCCCTTCATCCAGAGTGGGGACACTCTAATACAGGAAGTGCGTTGCTGGCCAAATGACCGGGTGAAAACAGAGGGGGAAAAGCTAAAAAAAGGGCAGGTTTGTTTGCCCCCCCAAATATTGACCATCAGCCGCCACTGCTTCCAGGGATATTTCAGAGATTTCCCATACAGTAATGCACTTCAAGACAGGGGACATGGATTCTTTCAGTTCTGATTTAGACGAGCAACTTTAAAAGATAAATATATGGTAATTTAATCAAAGACAAGGAAAATATTTACAGAAAATATATTAACAGAAAAGAGACAATTACAACAGTTAAGAATCCCCATTTGCCTGAGGTATAATCGACAATGGTCCCAAAATAGTGCCAAAAATGTCTGATGTGTCCGCCATAATGTCGCAGTCTCGCTAAAAATCGCTGATCATCACCATTAATAATAAAAAAAAATAATAATAAAAATGCCATAAAACTATCCCCTATTTTGTAGACGCTATAACTTTTGCGCAAACCAATCAATATACGCTTATTGTGATTTTTGTACCAAAAATATGTAGAAGAATACATATCGGTCTAAACTGAGGAAAAATATTGTTTTTCTATATATTTTTGGGGAATATTTATTATAGCAAAAAGTAAAAAATAATGCGTTTTTTTCAAAATTGAGGCTCTTTTTTTGTTTATAACGCAAAAAATAAAAAACGCAGAGGTGATCAAATACCACCAAAAGAAAGCTCTCTTTGTGGGAAAAAAAGGACGTCAATTTTGTTTGGGTGCAACGTCGCACGACCGCGCAATTGTCAGTTAAAGCGACGCAGTGCCGAATCGCAAAAAGTGCTTTGGTCAGAAAGGGGGTAAAATCTTCCGTGGCTGAAGTGGTTAATGCATTCTATGCATTAAGGTGAAAAACCTTTTGTGCTGCAGCACCCCCCCCCCCCCCAGAGCCCCCCTTTTTCTTACCTGAGCCCGATCGTTCCAGTGACGGATGGAGCACAGCAGCTCCAGCTACTGTCTCGGGTCCTCATTGGATAGATTGATAGCAGTGGGAGCCATTGGCTCCCACTGCTGTCAATCAAATACTGTGACACAGGAGCCGGGGGCGGGGCTGAGTCCTGCTGTCTGTGTCAATGGCCCCAGCAGCAGGATTCGGGAGCCCGCCTGCACGAGTGCCCTCGTGGAATGCGGCTCTCCGCGGGGGCACTTGAGAAGAGGAGGAGCCAGGAGCACCACAGGGGGACCCCGGAAAAGGAGGATCAGGGACGCTCTGTACAAAATCCTTGCACAGAGTAGGTAAGTATGACATGTTTGTTATTATTAATGAACCTTTACAATCACTTTAAACCTTGGAAAGGTATTTTCTTGTAAAAAAAAAAAACCTTGGAAAGGTATAACCTAATTAGTTGCCATGTACAGCTGCTCCAGATTCTCTCTGTCCCATTCCCCTCAATGTCTTCAAGTTCCCCTAGATGTTTTTAAAAATCTTGAGATGTGCATTACAGGACTAATGTCTCATACAGAAAGAACAAATGAAACCATTTCTAATGAAAAACAGAAAGGGTATCCTTTTTTTGCATCTTTTTTGTTCTAGTTCCATCTTATCTACAGAAATTATTTTGCATTTTTACTTCTTGTTTTTTTTTTTTTTTTATTTCAGGAAAAAAGGAGAAGTTTAGAGTGAGTTTCAAGCGTGCAGAGGGTTACCCCATAGACCTCTACTACCTCATGGACTTGTCTTATTCAATGAAGGATGATCTGGAGAATGTGAAGAAGCTGGGAAGTGACATTCAGCAGGTGTTATACAAGGTTACCAAGTCCGTGCGCATAGGTATGACCAAGATGACAAGCATGAACTATGAGAAAAATGAGAAGTATGGCCTTGAAAGGTTCACTATGCAGTCTGGCTGATTTTCACAGATTTGGGTAACTGTTGTGATGTCTAATAACATTCCTTCATTTTTTGGCACCTCTTACCATCAGCCCTCAATGGGAAATGTCTATTGACATGAGTATGGAAAAAAAGTAAGGATCCCAGGACATTAGTAGTTGTGGGATCTGATGTGTGCATAGACTGTGTGAATAGGTTGATTGTCTGAATAGATTGTGCATGTGACTTATGCATGAATTCTGCGTTAGTTGGCAGTTTAAGATATCATTTAGTTCTTGGATAATAGAAAAGCAAGGGGATTGGCAGGAATTATTTCACACAAAGGAAAGGAGATACAAAAGGAAATACAAAGACAACAGACACATATCAGAATTATAAAATGTTGGGATAACATATGGGGTAGAATGGGGCCTTAGGTAAGCTAGCAGTTTTGGCCACCATACCTTCAATTGACAAAAAACAATCCAAATACATTCATAAAAAGTGCAACACAGCACTAAGATAAACAGCATGTAAAACAACATCCAATGTAGATCCACCTGAAGGTGGGGTGCTGTGTGGTGCAGCGACAATAATACACACAGTCAGGTGCAATGAAGAACTTGTATTGAATTCGCTCAACAACAGTTCAAACAAACCCACTGGGAAGGCTGCCCAACTAGGTGCACTCACGGTTTTCAGTACTGTAAAGAGAGTGGGTATCGGCCGAATTGACAGCGTCTGTAAAAAGGTCAGAGTTCGGCCTGGCCATCCAGTGCCCAAGCAGGATGACGTTCAAGGAGTTGCGACCCCACACTTTCCCTCCTCTTCAGGAAGCTTTCCCTTACCGCTACTACTGTCCCTAACAGGCAGGGTAACTGTCTCTACTCTACTAACTCACGAAACGTGTGCCAAACCTGGGAGCCAGGGCATTAAATAGTCTCAGCCTGACACAAGATGGCTTTCTAGAGTCACATGGGGAAATATCATCCATTAGGATAGCTTCCCCACTGACCCAGGAAACCATAGAGGAACCTTGTTCCTCTTGACTTCCTCTCCAACAACAGTGCTGCAGAAGAGCGCCACCTGCAGTGGAGAAAGTAAACTGCACCTGCCTAAACACTGTATCACCTCTAGTGCACTAACTGAAAACCTCCAGGACACCTGACAACCCAAGTGATGTGCTATGATCTCATTTCACATGTTTTGTCACGCTTGACTTCCTAAGAAACCAGGGTTCCTGAGGATGTTGTTTTATGATCAATTTATCAAAATGCTATATTGTACTTTTTTAAAGCAAGTGTATTTGGATTGTTTGGTTTTTTTCTGATGCTCATACTATTAAATACTGCACTATCAGATATATTTCTGTCTATGTACTTTTGATGAGCTCTGGTCCCTAATAATATCCTTGGTACACAGAGAGCTATTCCATTATGATGTTCTAAAAACTAAATGTGGTCTGTCCTCTTGCCTCCTGAGGTCTTTTTGTCTGGTGAATGCATATTGCTTGAGAAGCACATGGGTGTTTTTTCAGTAATAATACATTCTTAATTCACTGCATTGGTTTGCTGGGACTTTCTTCTATGAAAATTTGCCAGCAATACTACACTATTATGCCCCGTACACACGGTCGGACTTTGTTCGGACATTCCGACAACAAAATCCTAGGATTTTTTCCGTCAGATGTTGGCTCAAACTTGTCTTGCATATACACGGTCACACAAAGTTGTCGGAAAATCCGATCGTTCTAAACGTACGTCGGGACTATAAACGGGGCAGTGGCCAATAGCTTTCATCTCTTTATTTATTCTGAGCATGCGTGGCACTTTGTCCGTCGGATTTGTGTACACACGATCGGAATTTCAGACAACGGATTTTGTTGTCGGAAAATTTTATCTCCTGCTGTCCAACTTTGTGTGTCGGAAAATCCGATGGAAAATGTCCGATGGAGCCCACACACGGTCGGAATTTCCGACAACACGCTCCGATCGGACATTTTCCATCGGAAAATCCGACTGTGTGTACGGGGCATTAGTCTTAATTTTTTGTCTGTTTACCCTTGATGAGCTTCAGTCACAGACAACGCTGATGTTGCTTTGGAGGAGATATTCTGCCTTCTGATGTATATTGGCCTAATAGATGCATTATGTTCACGTGCGGTGGAGAAGCACAGTAGTGGTTTTCAGCAACACCACATTCAGTTTTAATTGGAGCAGCTTCACATTATTGCACTGTTCTGCTGAAATGTGTTTCTTCTTTAAAGATTTGGAACAGTTTCAGAGGACTTTTTCAGTTTCTTCATGATAACTCAGTTTTAATATAATCCTTTGATTGTTTATTACAAATTCTGCACTCAGTATTCTTAGCATATGTCTTAAGGCAATGGCCTATACTTAATTTATTTTGTTTGGTGATAGACACTTTTATATATTCATATTTTAGACAACTCTTTCACTGACTTAAAGTGATTCTGTCTGCATAGGATGACTTGATAGTTCACACCCTTTAAAAGAAGTTTGCATACATATTCCTTTGCTGCAGCCCATTTATTGAAAATTGAACACTTCACTGCTCACTGTACTCAGCAAGTATGTGACCAGTCAGATAAGTCAAATATTTGTTTCCCCACAGCTTGCTGTGGTTCACTCTGCCAGTTCGATTGTCCTGTAGTGACATACCAGCCAGCAGGAAAAACCACAGCACGTGGTGGGTGGACCAGATATTCCCACATTTGCAGTGACTGGAAGAGCAGTGAAGCTACAGCTTTCGAAGATATAGTCTACTGTCTACTATACAGAGATCTGTGATACATTTAAAAATCAACAAATATTGGTTCTTTTGTTATAAATGTGGTTCAAGAATTATTTCTGCGCTGTGAACTAATACATTAGACGATTACATTTAGCAACATTTACTGTTATATTGTTAGGCTAATAAAAAAATGGAATATGACTAATACTAAATGAAACAGTAAAGTACAAGAATGATACGCATTCTCGTGTCTTTATCGAATAATTCTGCATGTTACATGAAGCAGATTTTGTATAATCTCATATGCATATGTTTAATCTCATAGTTTTAAAGTTGATTATTCTTTTTACTACAAACAGTACAATTAAAAAAATGACTAATTAATAATTACAAAAAATGTTAATGCTGCATAACTGCTGTTTTCTAGTCTATAACTTATTAGATAATAGCAGATAGCAGTAAAGATTAACTTGATTGTCAACCACAGTTTTTGATTTTTTTTGATTATCTTATATTTCATTTGATTGCTATAGGCTTTGGCTCATTTGTGGATAAGACAGTGTTACCATATGTGAATACAGTACAATCCCAGCTGAGGAACCCATGCCCAACACGGACGGAACACTGCCAGCCACCCTTCAGCTATCGTAACGTTCTGCCCTTAACTTCAAACTTCACTTTGTTTCAAGAGCGTGTCAGTGCAGAAAACATCTCTGGAAACCTGGACTCACCGGAAGGAGGGCTTGATGCTATGTTTCAGGCTGCTGTGTGCACAGTAGGTGTCTAAAAAATAGACAGCCATAGAGGTTCCAAATAAATGTTAACCACTTAAAGACCAGCCACCGCAGTTATACTGCATCAGGTTGGCTCTCCTGGGCGAATCGGCGTCATGGTACGTCGGCTGCTTTAAGACCACCGCGGCACTGGAGCCGATGCGTGTGGCTGCCGGCCACCCGCGATCGTTTCTGAGAGAGACAGGAGGGGGATCTGTCAATGTAAACAGAAAGATTCCCGTTCTGTCAGGGGAGGATAGACAGATTGTCTGTTCCTAGTGATTAGGAACAGTGATCTGTCTCCTCCCCCAGTCACTACAATGCCCCCACAGTTAGAATCACCTTCCTAGGGAACACTTAAACCCTTGATCGCCCCTTAGTGTTAATGTCCCTGCCAGTGACATTTATACAGTAATCAGTGGCTATTTTTAGCTCTGATCACTGTATAAATGTCAATGGTCCCCAAAAAGTGTCAAAGGTGCCCTATCTGTCCGCCGTAATGTCGCAGTCCCACTAAAAATCGCTGATCATCACCATTACTAGTAAAAAAATAAATAAATAAATAAAAACGCCATAAATCCACTCCCTATTTTGTAGACCCTATAACTTTTGCGTAAACCAATCAATATACGCTTATTGTGATTTTTTTTGCCAAAAATATGTAGAAGAATATATATCAGCCTAAACGAATAAAGAAATTAATTTTTTTACTTGGGGGGGTATATATAATATAGCAAAAAGTAAAAAATATTGTTTTTTTCTTCAAAATTGCATATAGCGCAAAAAAAAAAAAAAACGCAGAGGTGATCAAATCCTACCAAAAGAAAGCTCTATTTGTGGGGAAAAAAAGGACATAAATTCTGTTTGGGTACAGCGTCACACGACCGCACAATTGTCAGTTAATGCGACGTAGTGCCGCATCGCAAAAAATGGCCTGGTCATTTAGGGGGCAAATCCTTCCGGCCCTTAAGTGGTTAAAAAAGAATTCCAGATATGGATATTTATCATACATGTATGCGAGCAAGTTCAGGTGGGAACATGGGAAAGTGTACGCTCCTGCCCCTAGAGTGTGACAGAGGTATTTGCTTAAAAATGTAAAGTGGTGTTAAGGCTGCACTCTCCATTGATGAACAATACTCTTGTCCCTTACAGATATCATCTCTGTTCTTTCTGTTAGTTCTTTTTGTTACGACACTCCGACTGAGTAAAGAATTCCCAAACAGTGAGCGTATATCAGGACTTCACCAGCCATAACTCGCCATGTTTCCTGTGATCTAGTTGTCATTCACTTGTCTCTTCTCTGCTTTCCACTTATATAGACTTCAGGAAGCCAACTTCTGTGCTTTGAATCCTCAAGGCCTCTCTCTCTCTTTCTTCCGTAACTCTCAAGGCAGGTCCCTAGGATTCAAACCAGGCAGTGATTCTCCAAAAAATTGGGAATTTACTTAAGGAAATCTTCATTACATCCACAATAGGTACATAGTCTCTCCAAAACATGAACTTGTCCTAACAGTTTTGCATTATACGCATGGCTGTGCTGCCCCTGGTGCCCCTACCCTAAAATCTGGCATCACACCTCAAGTCCATAAGCAAAAGATCAATGAGTGGCTCAGTTCATACTCTTGAGCCCTGACTGGGCTTGTCTTGAAGGTGTCCTGTAGAACGAGAGTCCCTAAATCCTTACACATACAGACTGACAGTCCCTTTCAAAATGCTGATCTGTATTTATATGCTCCCAAGCAGGAATACATGAACACTTTAGACCAGCATGACTAAGCAGGAAGAGAAGACTTATTATGTCTTTAAGTCCCAGGGGCAGCCACACACTGTACTTACAAAGCCATACATAATATAGTTTTTACAGTTCTCAGCAAAAAGTAAATATATAACAGCCCTTTTGTAGGCACCTGCCTACATGTAGGTTCCCAATAGAAGCTGGAAATCCCTTAGGTGATTTTTACTATGTGTATTTAAAATAAACATTATTATTTTTGATTATTCAGCAGTCCGTACTCTTTGTCACTTATTGAGTCTACTTGTCTCTCTGCGCTAGGGGAATACATTTTTTGTATATGATATATAGGCTAAGTGACCTAACCATATTGGAATAAGTTAGATTAGACATATTGCTTTGATTTACGCCCTGTATTCTTTTGCTTTTTGTTGGAAATCCCTATACATTTTCCGAAATTACATTTTCCGAAATCTACAGTTGAAGGACTTTGCCACTTCTCAGTAGATTCAATAAAGTTCTCTACATTCTCCACAACGCGTTATTACCTCACCAATTAGGAGTAACATTTCAGTAAATCCCTCTTGATTGACAAGTGGGAAAATATCTGGTTAGCCTTGTCTAAAGCTGGCCATAAATGTGTTTTTTGCTTGACAAAAGTTGATCATTAGATCAACTGGAATATTTGAAAATTTTAAGTTGATCAGTGGCTGCAGTGCTGGTGCAGTCCCTCCTGTCAGGATACAATAACACAGCGGGGAGGATTCCTCTATTCACTTTGCCTGTGTGGATGGGGGAATTTGTTCTTTTTTTTTTTAATCAGCTCTGTGGCTGATCAAAAAAAAAAATCATATATGTTCAGCTTAAATAATGTAATTGCTACAGAAACTAATTAAAAAAATCATAATGCAGTAGTGCAAAGTTCCTGCCCATATAGCTTGAGCTCTTCCAGGTTATTTCCCTAACTGTTTTAGCGGCTGCCCAGATATCGTATGAAAATGTCGGCACTCATCCTTGAGCTGTACAGTCCACTTTATTAACAGTAGGGTAAAACCATAGTTATCACAGTGCTAACCTGTTTCTGTCTGAAACGCGTCAGAACTGTGATGTCTGTGGTTTTAAACTGCTGTTAATAAAGTGGATTGTACAGCTCAAGGACAAGTGCTAGCTCTTACATACAGTTTAATTGAAAGGCACACGGGAGCCTTAGCCGCAGCACTGCCACTCGCACATTTTGTATCAGATTCACCAGGGTTAAGCATGGAAAATCTTCTTCTCATGCCCAGATATCGGTTCCTTTATCCACATCTGGTAGAATCGTCCAGTAATCTAACAGTTCTGGTCACTTGCAATTGCACCAAAAGTGAGAATTATGTAATTGCACTCTCCTAGCCTGTAAACATACCTCTGCCTCCCTCTCCCTCTATTCCTTCACAAAATTTTTATTGGTATTTAAAGTAAGAAAAGGAAATCTGTAGGATAAGACAGGCATAGCAACAAACTTTAAATCAATAAAATATGTAGTATATGGTACAGTTCAACAAGATTCAAGGTATTAAAATAAGGAGCATAACGATACATAGCACAGGTTCAGGAACTCACTCTGAACCAATTACTAACACAGTGTTCATACCTTACACCTTGGCTCAAATCTTGTATAAACATTCCAGACATGGTAAATCAGCTACAGGAGTTCATAGCTGATCATCACACAAGGTAGCACTGCTCTAACTGTGAAAACCTCCAAATATGTGTGTTGGTTACTGGTACCTTCTCTCCAGGTGCCAGGTTCAGACTACCTCCCACTCGTCACAAACTCGGAATATGGATATATGGAAAGAACCCACACTCTGCAATCCATCCAAATTCTTTATTTGATAATCACCAAGTACAGAGTAATTGCTAACATGTTTCGGCACAGAGCCTTGTTCACAGCATTGTGAACAAGGTACTTCGCCAAAACATTTTAGCAGTTACTCTGTACTTGGTGATTATCGAATAAAGAATTTGGATGGATTCCAGAGTGCGGGTTCTTTCCATATATCCATATCTGATCATCAGGCCTGTCCAAGCCAGGAATAAAGAGGGCAAATTGGTCCAAATGGGCAGTAACTACCAAGTAGGGTTTGAGGGGAACGGAGGAGAGAAGAATGTTGAAGATTCTCCCCCCTTTTCTTTCTTTTCTCTTTTTTCCTTTGTTCTCTCTTCCCCCCTTAAAAACAGGAGTAATAATCTATGTTTCTTACCCACTTATTATAAATTGTGATAACTTACTCGATGATACTCTCCACCATCTATATCTGTATCACAGGACCACGTTGGTTGGAGGAATGTTACACGTCTCTTAGTATATGCCTCAGATGATGTCTTTCATATGGCTGGAGATGGAAAATTAGCTGGCATATACATGCCAACAGATGGCCGCTGCCATCTAAATGAAAATGGGGAATATTACCAAAGCAATATGTATGTGAGTATAATCCTATACATGAGCACAGAAAGCGATCACTTTATGCACTGCTTTTTCCTAGCACAACCAGAAATATTGTGTGATCAGAAGACTGTCAATTGACAGATGTAAGGCAAACCTTCTAGGCCACTAAGCCTGTATGAGACAGATACAGTTCTGCGCAGCCACCCTTCACTACCCTTCCCTTGTATTGTATTGCACTGGATTAATAATGTAACTTGCAAGTATGTAATGTGCAGCAGCTAAGAAGTGCTTGCAAAAGAACAGATACTGTATTTGGTGAAGCATTTTGTTAGTTGTGGAAAAGAAATTGTAGCTTGTGTACCAGCCCTGAATATTTACTACATTTAAACATTTATTTTCCTTGTAGCCACATTACCCAAACTGTCACCATAAATAATGCCCAGGCTTTCACAGGTGCCTGTAAATACCTTACAGCAGTTTTTTGAGCCATGGGAGCCCCAAAGCTGAATAAGTTGTTTGCTTCCCTATGTCCTTTGGATACTGTAAGGGTTCATTATATTCAGCTGGTGCACTCTCAGTGATCTGATGAGAAACGTTGCAGGGTCTGCAACCCTTTAGAAGTAGTTAACCCTTAGGGAGTAGAAGATGTCTAAAATCTGATTTGTATCTTAAAGAGGAGTTCCACCCGAGGTCCAGTCAAAAAAAAATAAAATAAAAATAAAAGTCGGCAGCTACAAATACTGTAGCTGCTAGCTGCTGACTTTTAATTGGACACTAACCTGTCCCAGGGTCCAGCGATGCGGGGGATCGAAGCCCCGCTTATCTCCCCCTCCGTTCAGCCGCACCGGCATTGCAACTGTGTGCGCCGGGCTGTGGCCGCTCAGTCACCTGGGACCTGTAATGGGTCCCAGATGATTGACAGGAGGGGGGGAGCAGAGCTGAGCCCTTCCTGTGCCGAGGGGGAAGTGATGTCACCAGCCCAGGCACTGGAAGAGGCAGACTACGAGGGACCACCTAGCAACAGGCATTTAGAGGTAAGTAAAAAAAAAATATATCCAAATTTTTTTTGTATTTTTTTTAGGATTTTTTATGTAGTTTTTTTTTTTTTTTTGGGTGGAACCCCACTTTAATGTAGACTTTTGGGGAAAATTAGGGAGTCAATCGCACAAGCAATAAATTACATTTCCTGGGGCATCTGTACACCAACAGTGTATAGAACCCCTACAGGTTGCAATATTGCATAGAATCTTACAGAAAATTACAATAGCTGCAGATTGAAAAGGAAAGGTCACATTATGACTTGTGTAGCAATTGTATATGTTTTATTATTTTTATTTTCATTAGCTATTTTTTTTCCACCGAACACAGCCGACTGATTATTGCACCGGCCTGCTGCTGGTACCACGTGACCACTGTAACCAATCACAGCAGGTCACATGACAGTTGTAAACAAAAGATGGCTTCCTTTCAAGCCATCCATTGTGTACAATTATGTTGCTAGCTGTGATTGGTCACAGTGATCACATGGTACAGCCCATCTGTGCTTTGTGATCAGCTGTGGCCAGTCACTGCTAATCACAACAAAACAAACTGAATGAATCAATTTCTGTAAAATGATTGCTTATAGCAATGAAATTCTTTGCTATAAGCAAACATAATGTGTAAATATATATATATATATATATATATATATATATATATATACCCGTATTTATCGGCGTATAACACGCACAGGCGTATAACATGCACATACATTTTAAGAGGGAAGTTTCAGGAAAAAAAACTTAAATTATGAATAAGGAACTTTGAAGCAAAATAAGGGTCAGTGCCCATCTGCAGCCTCATCATTGCCATCAATGCAGCCTGCTCAATGCCCATCTGCAGCCTCACAAGTGCCATTAATGCAGCCTCATCAGTCCACATCAATGCAGCCTCACTATTGCCATCAATGCAGCAGCCTCACCATTGCCATCAATGCAGCAGCCTCACCATTGCCATCAGTGCAACCTGATCGATGCCCATCTGCAGCCTAGAGGGGACAGGGAGTGGGGTGGGATGAGCGCTGACAGATTATATACAGTGAGAATCTCCTATGATAGAACAGTGGTCCAATGGCAGCCCAGGAGACGGGACTTCCTATTACAGAGGCCACCAAGTAAACAGGAGATTCTCACTGTATGTAATCTAAAGGCGCTCGTCCCGCCCCCCTCCCTGTCCCCTCCGAGGCAGCTAAAATTGAAGTGTTGGCGTATAACACGCACACGCTATTTGCACCCGATTTTCATGGTGAAAAAGTGAGTGTTATACGCCAATAAATACAGTGTGTGTATATATATATATATATATATATATATATATATATATATGTATGTATATATATATATATATATATATATATATATATATATATATATATATATATGTATATATATATATATATATATATATATATGTATATATATATATATATATATATATATAAAGAAAAAATGTAATCATTGCCATACCAGTTATATGATGATGCTGTACTGCACTGGTCGCAGTATTAAAAAAATATATATATATTTTTAAAATTTCTTCACCTTCAAAAAAAATACGACTTCAAAAAACCCGCTATACCTCCTACTAAATACTTTGGACTGTCTGCATTCCTAAAAGGGGTCATTTGTACTGTCCTGACATTTTTGGGCCTCAAGAAATGAGGCTGTCAGTACATCGGGATTAATCAATTTTTAGATATCTACCATAGTTTGTGGACTCTATAACTTTCCTACAGACTAAATAATATACACTGATTTGGGTTATTTTCACCAAAGAAATGTAGCAAAATTCATTTTGGCCTAAATTTATGAAGAAAGATTATTTCTTTGCAAAATTGTAAACAGAAACAAAGAAAAACTTGTTTTTTTTCAACATTTTCAGTCTTTTTTTTCCGTTTATTTAGCAATAAATAAAAACCCAGTGGTGATTAAACACCACCAAAAGAAATCTCTAGCTGTATGAACAAAATTATAAAAACTAAGTTTGGGTACAGTGTTGTATGTTTGCACAATTGTCATTCAAAGTGTGACAGTGCTGAAAGCTGAAAATTGCCCTGGGTAGGAAGGGGGTAAACGTGCCTGGTATTGAAGTGGTTAAGTTTCTGGAGCATGTCACAATTTCCCTATCAGTATCCTCTTGGGATACTGGGGCTCCTCTGCCCTAGAAAAGCTGCGCAACTTACAGTATGTACCTCTTAGATGCCTGCATTTATTTATTTGCCATAGTTTTGGTGCTACAAGGAAAATAAGGGTTTGTTTCAATGTGGCTCTGTGTTTAAATCTACATTTTATTATGCTCTGCCTGAAAGTTAGCTATCTCTCAAGTGGGGACAAGAGTATGTAAGTCTTGATGGTGTATACTAATTTTTTATTTTTTTTAAATGTCTAAATATATGTTTCTTTTTCAGGATTATCCATCTGTGGGACATCTTTCCCAGATACTCACAGCTGCCAACATCCAGCCTATATTTGCAGTTACCAGCACTGTCCTTTCAACCTATAAGGTAAATACACGTTTTACATTAATACTGTGGGCTTAGCCTTTACTATTCTTTGAATAACCAGATCATTCAAAATAGAGCTTAGTGGTAGTAGAACAGAAGTGTAAGGGCTTTATTCACATTAGTGGTACTGCTTTCCGCCTTCTGAAAAGTGTAGGGTGGTATAGCAGCGGCTGACAGGCATTCAGGAGGAGCTATTGCTGCCTCCCGAACACTTGCACTTTTTGTTTTTGTACTTTAAATTGCTGAATGTCAATTTTACAGTGGGCACTGTCCTGCAACTACAAGCCAAGCGTTTGGCTGGTGGTTGTGGTGTGTGGGAGAGTCTGACAGGTGGTGTCGCCGGTCCAACTCTAAACCCCAAGTTAAAAAAGCTGTGGCCGGGCGGGGGGGCGGTAAAACTGTGGCACAGCTGTCTGAAAGAAACTTTAAGTAAGAAAGTCCAACACCTTGCCACAAAAAAAATCATCAGCACAAATTGTTGTTTTAAGACCCCTCCTCCCTATAACTCAATAATGATTCCATTGACTTAATCACAAATTCTTATGTATGTAGAAGTTTGCAGGGATACTATGGGGCTAAAAAGCAGATGTGGAGGATCCCAAAGAGAGTAGGATTGTGAGATAATAGCTTTGTGGGCTTAGTAAGAAGATATCATCATGGTACATAGGAGGGTTATTTTCTCCTTTTTTATTTATTATATCTTTGTAGGAGCTGAGTGATTTGATCCCTAAATCTGCAGTTGGAGAACTGACCGAGGATTCCAGCAATGTGGTTAATTTAATATCCAAAGCCTACAATGTAAGCAGTTTGTAATTTGTTAAAGCTGATCTCCAAACAGCATAAAAAAACATACAGTTACTAATCATTTGTAGTAATGTATCTTTGGATTAAGTAGAATTGTCTTCCTGTGCTACACCACAGCTTTTTCCGATCTGAAAAATGCCCCTTGTAAGAATAGGGAGAAGATGTGGTGGGTTTTCCTAACCCATTGTGATGTTATCTGCTCTACTTTGCACTGGCAATCTGCCATAGTGACAAAAGACGCCCAACATCTCCCTTGTTCATACACCAGCGGCCATTTTTCATACAGCGGATATTGTGACTAGTTTACAAACTTCCTCTCTTAACGTTCTAAATAATTATATCTGTATCAAAGGTTACGCTTTAAGACCATTCTCAGTAATTTGTTCAAATGCTTAGCACCAGTGACCAATCCGACCTTAGCTTTTATAAATTCAGTATGATAACTAATTATTTGCTGCACTTTTTTTTTTTACCTTAATTCTTAATTTTTGATATTTTCCAGAGTTTATCCTCCACGGTAAACCTAGAACATGTAAATTTACCAAAAGGAATTCACATCTCTTATGATTCTCACTGCCAAGACCTTGTTAGTGAGGGACAACCAAGAGGGCAGTGCTCTGGCGTCAAAATTAACCAAACGGTAAGTGATTTTTGATGGAACAATGATAACTTTATGCAGCTTGAATATTTTATTCCAGTATGTGGGGGTTATGCTAAGTATAAAAACCCTAAGCATATCTAATACACTGCCAGGAAGACTGATAATAGCATGTCAAATCTGGATGGAAGTGGGAGGGAAAATTGTGGACTGTTCAATATTTAAAATGTCAAGCAGAACAGATTTTTTAACTTATGGGTGAATATTGGTGGGCCAGATCTCCCAGTGGTGGTCGTGGACATGGTGCACCCTCTACAGGTGACTGTGGGGCGTGCTTGTCCTTTTTTTCTGCTGCTGGCCGTGTTATTGAGCCACAACATGCAGAAGAGTTGGTGGAGTGGATAACAAAGCCATCCTCATCATCTGTCACTCAGGCTCATAGAAGTTTGCCTTCCAATGCAGCTGTCAAAGCGGCCTATTCCCCTAGCTCCTTGTCCACAGTTACTCCTTCCGTAGCCCCACCATCATGCACTGAGGAATCACCAATCTCCTGGTGCTGGACAATGTGTTTCTGAGGCTTTGTTCGGTCAGTGAAAGAGCAGTGGAGAAGTTGGCCGGCTGACCAATGCCTTTAAACAATTTTTCAGTCCTCAGCACCAAGGTCTGATAGGTTCCAGCAACCATCGCCAACGTCTAGGGGCAAGAGCAGACTTGGTGACCTTTTCAACATAGCATCCACTGGGTTACTGGGTCTTGAGGTCTGACCACTGGCCAGAACTTGCTCAATATGCAATTGAACTACTGTCTTGTTCTGCATTCCTGCTTTCTGAATGCACATTCAGTGCTGCTGGAGGGTTTGTAATGGATCAAAGAGTGCGCCTGTGCACAGACTTCGTTGATAGGCTCACATTTATAAAAATTAATCAGTCCTGGATCAGCAGCTATCAAGCACCTGATGCTGATTTAGCTGATTGAATTTGCTAAGGATGTGGGATCCCTTGAAGATTGCCTATGCTGCCTATCCTATTCCTCCTCAATCATGATGAGCTTCCAACAATATTTTTGGTTTAGGGCACCACCACCACCCAAGGCACAATTTTTCTGCCCGTGTTTAACAGGGGCATGTAATTACAATTTTTGAAATTATATTTAACAGCAGGGCCCGTTCCTGCGCCCAACAGGAGTAACTGTGAGGGGTTACTGTGTTCTGCCACCACCAACACCTAAGGCCCAATTTTTCAGCAGAGTATATAGTGCAGTCTGTATAGTATATATACTGCAGTTCAGAGTATATAGTGCAGTCCGTATAGTATATATACTGCAGTTCAGAGTATATAGTGCAGTCAGTGTAGTACATATAATACAGTGCAGGGTATATAGTGCAGTGTACAATATATAATATAGTGTATTGAAGTAATTAAGGGGAGCCCTTTTTCAGGAGCCCTGCTCCTGAAAAAATGGTCATTTTAAAAATGTTTTTTTGCATTGATACATGTCCCCTGGGGCAGGACCCGGGTGCCCAAACACTTTTTATGACAATATAAATAGTAAAGTGCAGCGCTAAAATATACACATGGGTAAATATTGATATGAATACACTTGTGAATACGTGAAATGAAATTACAGAACAAATAAAGCAAACAATGTGATTGGTAGGGTAAACTGTAGTGAAATATGAGACAGCAGGAGACCACACGCATTGTTGCCCTTGTTGAAGACTGTGTAGTCGAAACGCGTAGGTGTCTCCAGCTTCTCACATTGCCAATTTTTTTCGTTTGTGATCACTTTTAGCTTATTTGGATTTTATCCAATAAAACTACATTTTTTGACCTACACCATGTGGAGTGCCTTTTTTTCTTCCTCCATGGCACTACTTTGGATAGTTCCTGTTTGACCATCCCGTTGAGATACTGAAGAGTGTGCGTGACAGTGGCTCAACTCCTGTTCAAGACGGCTACTCTTCACTGGCGACTGTGACCCACCAGATAACATTCGTTTGGACATCTCGGGAGACCATCCCCTATGCTTTATCGACGCACTGCTATACGGCAGGTGCGTCCTACGGATCTGGTAAGGGTACCCAACTTTTTTTCATTTGAAGATTTACGTGCTCTATCACCTGTGGTCGCCTTACCATTTGAGTGTCTACCCACCCCCCCCCCGGGTTCATGGTACCCCACTCTTGCAGAAGACCTCCACTCACCTCATAATTTATGGACTGTGGTCTCCTGCTGTCTCATATTTCACTACAGTTTACCCTACCAATCACATTGTTTGCTTTATTTGTTCTGTAATTTCATTTCACGTATTCACAAGTGTATTCACATCAATATTTACCCATGTGTATATTTTAGCGCTGCACTTTATTATTTATATTACAATTGGACTTGGTTTGTTTGTGTGCTAGCTGCTTTTGTCACATATTTTTTTGTCTTGATTTGCTTTGGGTAGCGCAGCATTTTCTTTTATTTTTGTTTTACTTTTTATGACAATAACTTGCGTATAAGCCTTTAAAATGGGCACTTTTGATGTTTCACGTTCGTGTCCCATAGACTTTAACGGTGTTCGCAAAATTTTTTGTCTGTTTGCAAGTTCTGGTGCGAACCGAAGCGGGAGGTGTTCGGCTCATCCCTAGTGATATCTGGTTGTATCTGGGAAAATGGCAGCAATCTTACTCCTCCAAAGATCTATAGTACTGGTGTTTGGTACAGCCCACTAAAATCTATAACATTATCACCTATGGGTGGACTTTCCTGTGTGTAAGAACATATAATCTAAAGACACATTCTATAAGGCATGATACCGTGTATTTCCTTGCAGGTACGTTTTGATGTGACATTATGGATAGATGAGAAGATCTGCCAGGATGGAAGACAGAGCTTCCATCTAAGGGTGCTTGGATTCAGCGAGGAGCTGAGTGTGGACGTTGAGCCAGTATGTGACTGTAACTGTAATGACGAAGAGATTTTATCCAACCACTGCAATCAGGGATTTGGGAACTATAGCTGTGGAGTTTGCAGGTAATTAGGAATTCTCACTCTCCTTAGATGCATGACCATTTACTAAATTCTAACTGACATGATATTTATTTATTCACACATTAATTTATGCTGTAAGCTCAGCCAAACTCAATAGGAAATAGGTTACCCATGGAGAAGTAGTGGATCTCTCAGCATGAATTTTACTGAGATTGTAAACTTCACATCATCAATACAATCAGCTGGGAAAAAGTATTGAACTGCTATGCTCATGTTCAGTATCATATGAGAATGATATCATTCAAAGTGTGCAAAATATGAAATACATTGAAAACATTCCACTATTACAGCCATTTTTGTGTTGCTGCAGTTCCATAATTAAATGCTATGTTTTTTTGCAGCTGCATCGAAGGGTATAGAGGAAAGCATTGTGAATGTCCAAAAAACAAGTATGAATCAGAGGAAGAGTGCATTATGCCTGGCTCACTGCTGCCCTGTAATGGGCATGGAAGGTGTGAATGCGGACAGTGCACATGTGACAAAAATTTCCGGGGAAAGTTTTGCGAGTGTGATGATACCAGCTGTGAAAGACATGATGGCCAGCTTTGTGGAGGTATTTCAAAATCCAGATACAGACTTAAAAAAAAAAGTTAGTGAAAATTAGTAATTCAATCAAGACATAAGTGCGTTAGCAAGATATATAGAGCCATGCATTGCAGTAGCGTGGTAAAATATGCTTTTTAGAGCTTGTTAATGCAAGCCAACAGAATGAATTCAGCCTAATTACAAACATTAATAGATATGGAAATCAATAACTATTATTATTTTTAATTTAATGTTCAGGTCTTTCCAGAGGGGTCTGCAACTGTGGAAACTGCACATGCAACTCAAATTACATGGGCAATGCCTGCGAATGCAGTTTGGAGACCAAAGAATGTGAGACACCAGATGGAAAGATATGCAGTGGTCATGGAACCTGTATATGTAACAAATGTGTCTGTGAAAGTGGATACCAATCCAGTGACAAGTGTAGTGAATGCTTTCAGTGTAAGACCCCATGCCAGATATACAGGTAAGATTATGGTGAAGGTAAACTAGTAATGCAAACTATATGGGCTGCCAATCCACCATTCAGCGATCAATTAAAACCATCTGGAGATCCATCATCCAAGAGGAAAGATGGAAAGTGACTGCCAGAAGAGCTTTCTCTTTTAATTATTTTATTGGTTTAATGATAGATAACAATATTGTAGGTTACATAAAACGTTTGATACACTCTGTCAGATCAAAATGCGCGTTGAAACAGGTATTCAGTAAATACATGTAGAGGTGTTTGAACTAAACATAGCATAGCAGAGGTATTAGATGGTGCAATCCCATGAACGAAATATTCAGGGTTAAGGGGGGACCGGTGAGACAAGACCATCCGGATCCACTGACTGGTAACAATGGGTATCCATACCTGTGTAAGTGTCCAGAAGAGCTTTCTTGGTATAAACATGCATGCTTAATCCACACAAGCTCTAAAATGTATGGCTTATGGAAGAAAAAGGGGGGGGGGGGGCAAGAAGACAGTTCCAAAGTTTTTCTTGGGCAAAGCAGCAGCCACTATTTCCTCCAAGGTCAGTATGTTAGAAATGTCTACAGCCTGATGACTTAAAGGTATTTGCACCCACTTCCGGCATAGACTCCCATGGGAGTCTATGCCTCTTCCCGTCCCCACCGCGCTGTCTCCTGGGAAACACACAGCTCCCAGGAGAGAGTGGGGACCACTTACGATGCGCAGCGCGACTCGCGCATGCGCAGTAGGGAACCGGGAAGTGAAGCCGCAACGCTTCACTTCCTGATTCCCTCACCTAGGATGGCGGTGGCAGCTGCCAAGAACCCGCGCCTGCCGACATCGCTGGACCCTGGGACAGGTAAGTGGCCATGTATTAAAAGTCAGTAGCTGCATTATTTGTAGCTGCTGGCTTTTAATATTTTTTTTTTTTGGCGGTGTGGGTGGACCCCCGCTTTAAGCAAAGTAAAAAAGTTTAGCTGAGAGTGCCAGGTGCCAGTTAGCTGCTGGTTTTCCAGCATGCTCATCCGACAGAAGCCAGTCAAACGGCCAGCTTCTGTCGGACCGGCTGCCATACACACGGGTCAACTGTCGGCCAGTTTTTATTGAACTGCCCAATGTTGCCCAGCATTCAGATAGTCGGACAGAGCCTGTCTCATTTACTTCCTGGGAGATGTCCAGCATCATCTATTCATTCCTTAACAGCCCCAGGCCGTCCCTTTGTTCAGTGATTGCACTTTTTCAAGCATGAAGGCTCAGAGTCCCATGTGTGCATTACCTAGGGCAGTCTTCATGCAAATGCAGCCTGCCTAAGAATGCTAACTCCTCCAGACTGTTATCCACCAATAAAGACATTGTGACATTTGCATAACTGCTTTTAGGATTCAGCCCACTGCTCTTGAGAGGAGTGCCGAGGCAGGGTGTTGTGATGTTTTCAGAAAGCTATGTACAGCAGCCTGCTGGCCCCTCCCACCAGCCATGATTTGCCTGCATTGCAGTAGTACAGAGACCTAGTGAACAATGGGCTTAAAAAATGGTATGTTAGAAAAATAGGGATCTTTCATTAAAAAATGTAATTAGCATGTTTATAAAGGGAGAAAGGAGTTACAAGGGAAGGCAAAATATAAGAGGATTAAAGTTCAGCTTTGGGGATCCATGAGTTTATACACTATATTACCAAAGTATTGGGTTGCCTGCCTTTACAGGCACATGAACTTTAATGGCATCCCAGTCTTAGTCTGTAGGGTTCAAAACTGAGTTGGCCCACCCTTTGCAGCTATAACTCTTTTGGGAAGGCTGTCCACAAAGTTTAGGAGTGTGTCCATGGGAATGTTTGACCATTCTTCCAGAAGTGCATGTGTGAGGTCAGGCACTGATGTGGACGAGAAGGCCTGGCTCACAGTCTCCGCTCTAATTCATCCCAAAGGTGTTCTATTGTGTTTTTAGGGTCAGGACTTTGTGCAGGCCAGTCATGTTTCTCCACCCCAAACTCGCTCATCCATGTCTTTATGGATCTTGCTTTGTGCACTGGTCCAAATCATTTGGTGGAGGGGGGATTATGGTGTGGGGTTGTTTTTCAGGGGTTGGGCTTGGCCCCTTAGTTTCAGTGAAGGGAACTCTTAAGACGTCAGCATACCAAGACATATTGGACAATTTCTTGCTCCTAACATTGTGGGAACAGTTTGGAGATGGCCCCTTCCTGTGCACAAAGCAAGGTCCATAAAGACATGGATGAGTGAGTTTGGGGTGAAGGAACTTGACTGGCCCGCACCTCAACCCAATAGAACACGTTTGGAATGAAATAGAGTGGAGACTGCGAGCCAAGCCTTCTCGTCCACATCAGTGCCTGACCTCACAAATGCACTTCTGGAAGAATGGTCAAACATTCCCATAGACACACTCCTAAACCTTGTGGACAGCCTTTCCAGAAGAGTTGAAGTTGTTATAGCGGCAAAGGGTGGGCCAACTTAATATTGAACCCTACGGACTAAGACTGGGATGCCATTAAATTTCATGTGCGTGTAGAGGCAGGCGTCCCAATACTTTTGGTGATATAGTGTATGTGGTGCCTGGTGTTTGTTTGTTCCACCAATAATATCAAGAGAAACTGTCTGATCTATCAGATTTCATTTACCTGAAAGACGAAATGTGTTGCTTGCGCAAAGATTAAACTTTGTTTGTTTAATGGTTGTATGAAACAACTAATTTCCTGTGTTGGTTAGGCACTCTGTGTGTGGTTTTCTGCAGCAGCAAACTTCTGTCACCTTGCTGCAGAGTATGTATGCAACAGATAAGCTATGCAGGCATCCATTGTGCTGTGACCTCATTATAGCTTAGAGATCTTCTCATCAGTGTGAGAAATAGGAATCACAGTGGTCTTTATATTATATTTCACAGTAGACGATTATTTTGGATAATCACATTGCATACCTGCCCACAGGAATGAGGGCACTGGGAAGACTACCAAGAGGGGAACCCCCGCCCTGCTAATTTCTTTGAATATTGTGTTTGGCAAAACTCAGGGAAAATACTTCTGTTTGTACATTTTATTAGATTGTAGCACTAATGTTTGGTTTCCACAGCTTATAATGTTACTATGGTGCTCCCTTAATTCACTATTGCACTTTTGCATTTTGTACTTTTGTACTGTAAAAATGTAATAAAAAAAGATTGGCAATAACAATATATTTCATGCTATATACAATATATCTTTTACTGGTTTTATGTTTAACAAATATGTTCATCACATGTGGATTTCTTCTTGTAGAGACTGCGCAGAATGCAAAGCATTCAATTCTGGACCAATGAAAGATAACTGCACCGTCTCCTGTTCTCATGTTATTATTACCTTTGAAGAAGACTCAGCATCTGGAAGGAAGGAAATCAAGGACTGGTGTTCAGGGAAAGACATCACGTTTGCTGTGACCCATACCGATGAGGCCGGACGCTTACATATTCTTGTGAAGAAAAGAGAAGGTGATAACGAAAAGTGTATATTTAAAATTGAATCAGAGAAAATTGAGTACTGTCCGTGATACTTTTTTTATTTGCACTAACATACAATTTTTCAGGACAAGCTTTCGGGGTATGTCCCCTTCTTCAAGGTCCAAGCAGTACTCCAGCTTGGACCTTGAAGAAGGGGACATACCCCGAAAGCTTGTCCTGAAAAATTGTATGTTAGTTCAAATAAAAAAAGTATCACGGACAGTACTCAATTTTCTCTGTCACAATTGCACTAATACGGCTACAACAAATCAAGTAAAATTGAATCAAATTTTTAAAAGCCTGAAGCCAAAATAACACTTACTCAAACTGGCAATGGTAAAGAAACAGGGGTGAAATGTTGTAACTGTCCAAACACAGTACAACAAAGCAGTAGCCAAAATCTATGCAAACTATACATCTCAGTTTGTGCTGTCCTTACACTGCATATTGGCCAGCTTGTTCCTGAAATGCAGGTGAAAATGTAGCGCTAGTGCAAAACCGTGTAGAACATCAAAACAAACCAAAAAAAATGTATATACACATATACAAAATGTGATCTCTAAGCAAACAAGTCCCAACAAGTGATAAACCACAAAAGAGTCTATGCAGAGGTCACTGGAAAAGAGGGGTGGCGTGTGAACCACAATGGACGGGGGGTGAACTTCAAGTTGAAAACATCTTCATAAGAACAATCAGAAAGCACCGGGTATGTTTGTCTGACAGCAGGTATCACCGAAGAGAAATAATGAATGGGTACTCTTACCGGAACCAGTGGATCTGTGTGTCAGTGACACCAGATCAAACAGGCATAGACAGAAACGACTTGCGATGTCCTGGAATGGTCCGAAAGAGGCTGGAACAGGTATGGACAGGAACAGCTTGTGGTATTCTGGGATGGTCCGCAAGAACACTGGGACAGGTACAGATGTCGTTAAGAGTCAACTCTTCATGAATGGAATCCCCACAGGGGAATCAGCCCTTGGGCCAATGATGACCGGATGGATGGGATGGGCATATTCGTGATGAAAGAATAAAAAGAAAAAATGCTCCAGATGGTGCAGGTAAAAAAAAACGGATATTTATTTTCATAAAACCAGCATGTAAGTAGATAAAATTGTGATCACAGTAAAAAAGCAATGTAGAGAGCCATACAGCAAAGCCCTATGCGTTTTGTCCTACTAGGACTTCTACAGGGGCATGGCCCTTTAGAAGTCTTACCTGGCATGGCCCTTTAGAAGTCCTAGTAGGACAAAACGTGTAGGGCAGTGGTTCTCAACTCCTGTCCTCAGGACCCACTAACCAGGCCAGGTTTGCAGGATAACTGAAATGCATCACAGGTGATATCATTTGCTGCTCAGTGATTGCAGTATTCTAGTCTGCATCTCCCCAAGGTAGTACTTAAATTCTGGCCTGTTAGTGGGTCCTGAGGACCGGAGTTGAGAACCACTGGTGTAGGGCTTTGCTGTATGGCTCTCTACATTGCTTTTTTACTGTGATCACAATTTTATCTTCTTACATGCTGGTTTTATGAAAATAAATATCCGTTTTTTTTTACCTGCACCATCTGGAGCATTTTTTCTTTTTATTCTTTCATCACGAATATGCCCATCCCATCCAGGACATCGCAAGTCGTTTCTGTCTATGCCTGTTTGATCTGGTGTCACTGACACACAGATCCACTGGTTCCGGTAAGAGTACCCATTCATTATTTCTCTTCGGTGATACCTGCTGTCAGACAAACATACCCGGTGCTTTCTGATTGTTCTTATGAAGATGTTTTCAACTTGAAGTTCACCCCCCGTCCATTGTGGTTCACACGCCACCCCTCTTTTCCAGTGACCTCTGTATAGACTCTTTTGTGGTTTATCACTTATTGGGACTTGTTTTCTTAGAGATCACATTTTGTATATGTGTATATACATTTTTTTGGTTTGTTTTGATGCCCTACATGGTTTTGCACTAGCGCTACATTTTCACCTGCATTCTTGTCATGAATTTTAGTCATATTCGTATGTAGCTGCTTTATCACTATTACTTTTTACATTCTTTTTTAAAATAGCGCAATATTTTTTGGATTACACATTGTTCCTGAAATGGGTGGTACCATCAAAGTACAACAGAATGCTAGGACAGTATAGCATAGGTATCTTGGCATCAAGCTTTATGACTTCAGTGCCAGCATGCAGTCAGAAGCTAAACTGGGATTTTAGCTTTACTCTTGCTTACATACTATTGACAAGTTTATACATCAGTGGGGAGTTGGTTAAATCTCACAGTAAATTTACTAAAGCAAACTCTATATGTTTCTGCCCTGTACTTATATTTTTTTACCCAGTGCAAATATGCTCTTCTGATGGAATGTAATATACAAGAAGTATTGTGGTCATTGGCATATGTAATACATAATTGTAAGAATATAGTTTTTAACACAAAGTATCAAAGGCCCATATTTCAGCATTACAATGAAAATCATTTTTGTCTTGTTACAGAGATTAAAGATCAGACAAAAAGTCTAATACTGGGACTGGTTTTGGGAATTGCATTCTTTGGCCTCCTCCTAATTGTTTTGTATCGAATCATCGTGGAGATGTATGACCGGAAGGAATACAACCGGTTCCTGAAAGCACGGAGTACTGAGCAATGGAACGAGGTTAGAAACTTAACAACTAACAGATGAATAAATCCTAGCACACCTTAAGAGATATTAGCAAAATCAGGTGCTACAATCCTAAATAGGGATACAATCCTAAAAATCCCCAAATGTAATAACCAATAAAATAAGCATAGTACTAGCACGTAATAAATGAAAATGTGCATTTAATGCATTCTAGCATAGAAGCATACAATAAATAAAGCCAGTATAATATACATAGTACATTAGTGTGAGTAAGCAGCAGAGAACGGGGTTTCACCCTTAAATGTTTGTATTGAGACATTGTACCTCTTTGCCTGGCATGGGGTTGCCATATTGAGTGTAATGTGCTCACTCGCTCACTCTTTCCCTGACAATTTTGACAGCAATCTACAACCCCAATTCCAAAAAAGTTGGAAAATAGAAACATATCAAGTGTTTAAACTGAGAAAAAGTACCATTTAAGGGAAAAAAAAAGTTAATTTTGAAATTGATGGCAGCAACACAACTCAAAAAAGTTGGGAACGGATCAGTAACATGTTTGAGTATAAAAAGAGCATTCTGGAGTCAGAGTGTCTGAGAAGTAAAGATAGACAGAGGTTCACTAACCTGTGAAAAGCGGCGTCTAAAATGTCAGAATAATGTTCCTTAACGTAAAATTACAAAGACTTTAAACAAAAAATCTCTGAGCACAAGGGACAAGGCCAAAATGCAATATCGGATGCCCATGATCTTCTGGCCCTCAGACGTCACTGCATTAAAAACAGGCATGATTCTGTGATGCACATCACTGCATGGACTCAGGAATACTTCCAAAAATCAGTCTGTAAACACAGTTTGTTGTGCCATCCAAAAATGCAAGGTAAAGCTCTATCATGCAAAGAAGAAGCAATATCTGAACATTATCCAAAAACATCGGTGCCTTCTCTGGGCCAAAGCTCATTGGTCTACTGCAAAGCGAAAAACTGTTCCGTGGTCAGACAAATTGAAGTTTGACATTTTTTTTGGCAACAATGGGTGCCACGTCTTCCTAACTAAAGAGGAGAGGGACCTTTCAGCTTGTTATAAAGCGCTCAGTTCAAAAGCCTGCATCTCTGATGGTATTGGAGTGCTTTAGTGCTTAAGGAATGGGCAGCTTGCACATCTGGAAAGGCACCATCGATGCTGAAAGATATATCCAGGTTTTAGAGCAGCATATACTCCCAAGCAGGTCAGGTGCCTGCTTTGGCCAATCAGCAGCCGTCAATGCACTGCCATCTCGCAGTGCATTATGGGGCACTCCGCGGTGGGCGAACTTGCCTGGAGCACCCCATATGTTTGTTTGTTCTACAAACGAACAGGTGATGTTCGAGTTGAACTTAAGTTAGACTCGAATATCGAGCCTATCCCTACTGTTGAGCAGTTAGAATCTTATATTGGGCAAGATTGGGACAACATTCCTCTCCAAATACTTCAGAAACTGGTCTCCTCATTTCCCAGATGTTTAACCACGTGCCCTCTGGAAGGTTTTACCCCTTCATGAACAGACCATTTTTGCTATTTGGCACTGTGCTAATTTAACTGACAATTGCGCGGTCATGCAACAGTGTATGCAAATGAGATTTATATAATTTTTTTCACACAAATAGAGCTTTCTTTTGGTGGTATTTGATCACCACAGTTTTTTTTTTTTTATTATATAAACAAAAAAGACCAACAATTCAGAAAAAAACCCCAATAGTCTTTACTTTCCAATATAAAATATATCTAATAAAAAAAAGTCTTTGGTAAAAAAAAAAAAGAGTATGTTATTTGGTTTACATGAAAGTTATAGCATCTACAAACTATGGTATATATACTGGAATTTTTTTTTTATACTAGTAATGATGGTAATCAGCAACTTATAGCAATCTGACACTAGCTGATGCTAGCTGAGGGGTACACTAACTGACACTGACATCAGTAGTGACACTAATACAATAATTAGTGCTAATACTGCACACTGTCACTGTACTAATGACACTGGCTGGGAAGGGGTTAACATCTAGGGACAATCAAGGGGTTAACTGTATGCCTAACAATGTTTAATGTGTGTAATATGTGCTGCTTTTAACTAAGCGATCTTGTTGTTTTTTTCCCTGCTTTACAACACAGAGCTCTATTCCGTAAATGAATGAGCCGATCAGTGGATCCTGGCGATTAAAGAGGAAGTAAAGCCTCTTAAAAAAAATAAATAAATAATACACCCTGCAAGGCAAAGGCATAATGAGCTAGTATGCATAGCATACTAGCTCATTATGAATTACTTACCTGAGATCGAAGCCCTGGTATCGGCCCTCGTTCGCCTCCTCCGATGCCGCCATCTATCCCGGAGTGACTTCCGGGTAACGCGGCTCCGGTGCTGTGACTGGTCGGAGCCGCGATGATGGCACTCCCGCGCATGCACGCTGGTGCTGCCACTAACGGCACACTCAGTGCGTCTGCGCTCAGTGTCTACGGCGCATGCGCCATAGACATTGGTTCCGCTA
The DNA here is from genome assembly GCA_037952925.1 of Lithobates clamitans. NCBI lineage: Eukaryota > Metazoa > Chordata > Amphibia > Anura > Ranidae > Lithobates > Lithobates clamitans. The sequence continues at coordinate 1,617,848 of JBBGZY010001303.1, forward strand.
TTCCTGCAAATATCTCCCAAACCTTTTAGGTTTGGGAGATATTTCTTGCACCTACAGGTAAGCCTTAATCTAGGCTTACCTGTAAGTTAAAGTGGTTGTAACGGGTTTACAATCACTTTAATCTTTGGCCGGGACCCACTGATTGGCTTGTGCTGTAACAAATTACAGCACAGCTGGGGTGGCGGGCACACGCCTTACCCAGAAGCACTGATCACATAACAGATACGTGATCCAGAGCCCTGCAGCAGTAAATGTTCATGAGGTGGTCCGCAAGCAATTAAAAGGAGTTGTTAAAAGCAGAGGGGATGCTACACTGTGATAAACATGGCCCTGTCCCAACTTTTCTGAGAGGTGTTGCTGCCATCAATTTTTAAAATTAGCTTATTTTTGTACATTTTCTCAGTTAAAACATTTTGATATGTTTTCTATTTTCTATTGTGAATAAAATATGGGTTTATGCCATTTTTCAAATCATTGCATTCTGTGTGTTAGGTCATTTTTATTTTATTTTTTTATAAAACTTTTGAAATTATATCTAGTTGCAAAATTTCTAATAAGAAAAACACAGGACTAGCACACACTATATGAAAATATGCATTCAATACAATCTAGTTTAACATGCCTTAATTCCACGAATTAGAGCAACATACAATAAAGCCACTTTAATATAAATAGTACATGAAAGTGAGCACATTACCTTCAATATGGCAACCCAATGCCATATGTTTCAGAGTGGAATCCCTTGCTCTGCTGCTCACTCACTCTTATGTACATTGGTGTTACTGGTAACTTACCTGAGTGGCAGAAATTACTCATTGCTCAAGGAACCCTAGCAACTTCTGGCGGAACCCTGGTTGAGAAAGACTGATCTACATGAATGCTCCCATTATCTTTCCTTTGTGGTTGTTTCTTGTTTTCAAAATGCATTTTGCCCTTCTGTTCCAGCTGGTAATTTAAGCTAGCCATAGACAGAGTGAATTTTACTCCATAAGTGGCCCTGTCGGCATCCTCCCACCCAACGTCCTTTGTTTAAATAAAAAATTGAAAGAGCTGGGCGGAACGTTGGCGGCCAAACAACACCTACATCCAATCAGATGCAGGCATCATTTGGGTATTTTGACAACCGGCAGTACCGGCTGTCAGAACACAATAGCTGCAGTGATAGATTTGTCCGTCCTGGATGAAGTAATCTAATAGATTTTTTTGTTCAATCCACACGTTGAATAAAAAAAATCTATGTACAAGGCTAGCTTTAGTAGGAGGCATTTTTTCATGTATGCAATGACCAGCAAAAATGCAAAAAGATTAACAATTGGAAAGAGAATAAATAATTTTAAGTGCAAACACCTTATAAAAGAAAGATTGAGGATGTTCTCAATTTTACATCAAGTTTTCATCAAAACATATACGTATCCTTTTATAAAAACCCTGCTGTTTTCAGAAAGTACACCTTCCTGAGTTACGAATAGTACTGAATGTAAAATGCAGGATACATTTTAAATGTTCTTCCATAGCTAGAGTTGCATAAGCAGTTTCTTCCCCTTTGGAAAAAATAGGAATTTTGACATACTTGTACATTCCATATCTTGGAGTACAGTGTAGGACACATGAATTGAGTCTTAGGCTATGGGTTATAGGCTTCTACCTTCAGGTGATTGGACACTGGCAAAAGAGTTGCTGAGACTGCCCCCCTGAGTATTCAAATAACCCTGGCCACTCGTGAGCCTCCAATTTTTTTGCAAGCAATAAGGAGATCACAGAGCAGGGAGGGGAGGGACCCATTTCCTATACTCCAAGATATGAAATTCACATGTACCTCAAAATTCCTGCTATTCCTGTTATCCTAAATATGCAGTACAGGACACTATGGGATATCTCCAAGAAATAATTTGGGGGGGGGGGGCTAGGTAGGTCAATGGACCCAAACCTGACAGTTGACAGCAGAAGCACCTTGTAGCCAAAGCATGCATCCGCAGAGGCTCAAATGCCAACCTGCCAAAACATTTTTTGAAAATGGTAACAGAGTATTCGGTGCAACCTGTGAGAAAAGACATATGCTTTAAAAATTCCAAAGACACTGACATCTCTGGGAGAATGGGCTCATGTAGAAAAGGAGGGACTTGTTTCATGAAGGAAAAACCCTGGGAAAAAAAGCCAAAATAACCACCTAGGAAATAGATGCTAGTTTCTAAGAGATGGTGTGGCAGGTAGCAATAAATTACAGTCCTGACCCCATGCAAAAGGAAAACTGTAGGTAAGGCAGCTGTAGGAATCTAAGACCAGACAGGTAAGCCATGCAAGACATTCAACATATATGGAGACCCAAAGGAATCAGATCCAACAGCTGGCAAGAGCTTAACCCTAGTACCAGAGGCAGGCTGGGCAGTGGGCACAGGACCATTAGAGTCAAGCTGGGCAGTGGGCACCAGATCATCATAGGCAGGCTGGGTAGCAAGCACCAGATAAGACTGGGCTGGCGTAGCAGGCATTGGACTAAGCAGGGCTGGAACAGCATGCCTGGAGGCAGCAATTGGCACAGGATCACCCTTCTGCACTGGGAACCACAGGTGATCCAGGTCCTGACACTCAAAGTAAAAGGTCTCCAAGGCACCCTGAGATATGAATGTTCAGAGTGTGATTAAAGTGGATTTTAATTCAAAATTATATGTACCACTAATCTGGTTCTCCCTCTTCTAACATATTTGAAAGGTATTTTTAGGGGGCGGAGGCTGGTACCTTTTGCTGACAGATATCCACTCCCATTAGGAGCAAGGCGAGAGTTCGGAACTTTGCCACCCCCCCCCCACAACCTCCTGGAACACATCACATTATATATAGCTCACCAACGGATGTGCTGTAGATGTGGAAATGTTGGGGTTAATTCACTAAAGCTGTAAAATGCTAAATCTGGCGCAGCCAATCAGCTTCTAACTTCAGATTGTTCAGTTAAGCTTTGAAAAAAAAATAAAGCAAAACAACCCCTTTGTGTTGATACCAAAAGGAAAATCTTGAGGGGAGAAGATATATATTTGAGCTATAAATGTGGACAACTTCTACGCGATGATGCAGAACATTTATTTTTATATTTAAACATCTGAGAAATACGCTCCTTGGTTGTAATCTAGTTTGCAATTAACTCATTCATGGTCTGTGGGTGTGTACAATCTGTGTGTAAAGATATTGTAGCAAAACCTCTTTATTTGCAATATTCCATGTTCGGAAGATACGCCCTCTGGTGGTAATTTAGAGCAACTACTATAAGAAATATTAGTTGATTGTCTCCCTTAAATGAGCAGTATGGGCAAAGCTCGGGATCCACCCAGATGTCTGACCGACAGCTGCCTCAGCCTCTCAGCGTGCTGCTCTGTGCTCAGAGTGGACCCGAGGACTGAGCGATCATTGAGCGGTCTTTGATCGCTCAGTGCTCGGTGTAGAGGCGGCAGTGGACAGATGCAGAGGGTCAATGCTTCACCTACATAGGCAAGTATGATTATTTATTTTTTTCAAATCCCACACTTCTCTTTTAATCTCTGATCTGGGACATTTTTTGAACAGTACATGTGAAAAAAGATATTTGTATTTATGAACTGTGAATTAGTGAGGGCAGCAGTTTCTCTGAAATTTTGCAATACATTGTAATATTGACAAGGGACATCTATTAATAGTATATTGATTTAGCCTATATATTGATAAGGAGTTGGGAAGAGTGTTTTTACTACAGTGCCTTGAAAAAGTATTCACACCCCTTGACATTTTCCACATTTTGTCATATTACAACCAAAAATGTAAATGTATTTTATTAGGGTATTATGTGATAGACCAACACAAAGTGACACATAATTGTGAAGTAGAAGGAAAATGACCACTATGTTTAATAGTGGGGATTGTGTGTTCAGGGTGATGTGCAGTGTTAGTTTTCCGCTATACATAGTGCTGTGCTTTTAGGCCACAAAGTTCAATTTTGGTCTTAGGAAGTTTCGTTCTTCTTCCACATGTTTGCTGTGTCCCCTACATGGCTTCTTGCAAACTGCAAATGGGACTTCTTTATGTATTCTTTCAATAATGGCTTTCTTCTTTGTGGAGTACACAACTTATGGTTGTCCTGTGGACAGATTCTCCCACCTGAGATGCCGATCTCTGCAGCTCCCCCAGAGTTACCAAGGACCTCTTGGCTCCTTCTTTGATTAATGCTCTCCTTGCTTGGCCTGTCAGTTTAGGTGGACGGCCATGTCTTAGTAGGTTTGCAGTTGTGCCATACTCTTTCCATTTTCGGATGATGGATTAAACAGTGCTCCGTGAGATGTTCAAAGCTTGGGGTATTTTTTTATAACCTAACCCTTCTTTGAACTTCTCCACAACTTTATCCCTGACCTGTCTAGTGTGTTCCTTGGCCTTCATGATGCTGTTTGTTCACTAAGGTTCTCTAACAAACCTCTGAGGGCTTCACAGAACAGCTGTATTTATACTGCCATTAAATTACACACAGGTGGACTCCATTTACTAATTAGGTGACTTCTAAAGGCAATTGGTTCCACTAGATTTTAGCTAGGGGTATCAGAGAAAAGGGGGCTGAATACAAATGCACACCACACTTTTCAGATATTTATTTGTAAAAAATCTGGAAAACCATTTATCATTTTCTTTCCACTTCACAATTATGTGCCACGTTGTGTTAGTCTACCATATAAAATCCCACTAAAGTCCATTTATGTTTTTGGTTGTAACATGACAAAATGTGGAAAATTTCAAGGGGTATGAATACTTTTCAAGGCACTGTATATGCACCAGATGCCCAAGTAGCCAGAATGTTTTTATTTGTTAAATGCCATGGTGTGCAGTATTAGTATGTGTGTTAATAAACAATTCTCTTAAAGGGAAATACTCCAACTCTGATATTTCTGATTAAAATACAGTTATATTAATATGAGAATTTTCTTCGGGGGTCCGTGGAGTACACAAGATAGGTTTTTTGTAGAGTGAATGATATAATAAATGCTGAGAACTCTATACTTGTAGGTTTGAACAACCAAAGGATTGATTGATATAATTCCAAAAATGCCAGAAGGAGTGAATAAACTCTCAGACCTCTCTGAGATATAAAAACGGAATCAGCCTATGATCAAGAATTGAGAAAGACTTCCTAGAAATTGCCTTCTTCTTAGTATTTATTGGACTATGTGGAGGCTGTGCAGAACTAGGGGTATCTAGCCAGAGACTAATATGCAAAATACTAGTCTACTGTAGCCAGCATGAGCCAAGAAGCTGACAAAATAACTGCACAAAATTGTAGTGGTGAAATATCTTCAGCAGTCTCTGTTAAGACGTCCAAATCCCCTGTCGTGTTGCCTTCTGCAAGTGTAGGTGCACAAGCCAATTCAGTTTATAACTCATGAATATAATTGGGTAAGAGGCAGCAGAAAAACATTTACAGCTGTTGGCACCTGTGTTTCCCAGTACTGGCCGTTGGAATAGATTACACATAGTGATAGAGGATTCTGCTGTAATCAAACAGGTAGTATGCATCATGTCTATGAGGGAGCCTGAATGAGGGGGTTGGCGTGGCGTCCTGATCCAGACCAAGAGAACAACTTCAGTGGGGAAAATAATTATTTGATCCCCTGCAGATTTTGTAAGTTTGCCCACTTACAAATAAATGAAGGGTCTATAATTTTTATCATAGGTGTATTTTAAATGATAGAGACAGAATATCAACCAAAAATCCAGAAAAAACACATAAAACACATGTTTTAAATTGAGTTGCAGTTCAGTGAGTAAAATGAGTACTTGATCCCCAAGCAGAACATGACTTAGTACTTGGTGGAGAAACCCTTGTTGGCAAGCACAGCGGTAAGATATTTCTTGTTGTTGGTGACTAGGTTTGCACACATCTTAGGAGGGATTTTGATTCTATACAGATCTTCTCTAAATTCTTTCTCAAGTTTCTTGGCTGTCGCTTGGCAAATCAAACTTTTATCTCCCTCCATAAATTTTATATAGGATTAAGGTCTGGAGACTGGCTAGGCCCCTCCATGACCCTAATGTGCTTCTTCTTGAGCCACTCCTTTGTTGCCTTGGCGGTATGTTTTGAGTCATTGTCATGCTGGAAGACCCATCTTCTGTGTTCTGGCTGAGGGAAGAAGGTTCTCATTCAAGATTTTATTGTACAAGGCCCTGTTCATTGGCCCCTCAATGTGGCAAAGTTGGCCTGCACCTTTAGCAGAGAAACAGCCCCAAAGCATAATGTTTCCACCTTCATGCTTGACTGTAGGGAAGGTGATCTTAGGGTCATAGTCAGCATTTTTCTTCCTCCAAAAACGGCAGGCCAAGTTAATGCCAAAGAGCTCAATTTTGGTCTCATCTGACAACAGCACCTTCTTCCAATCCTTCTCTGAATCAGTTAGATGTTCACTGGCCCCCTCCTCAAGAAGTCACATGTACAGGCCCAGGTGAAGTTACCTGGGCCTGTACATGTGACTTCTTGAGGAGGGGGACTTTGAGGGTGCTGCAGGATTTCAATCCACCGCGGTGTATTGTGTTACCAATGGTTTGTTTGGTGACTGTGGTACCGACTGCCTTGAGATGATTCACAAGCTCCTCCCTTGTAGTTCTGGGCCGATCCCTCACTTTTCTCATAATCATCCTTACCCCATGAGGCAAAATCTTGCACGGAGCTCCAGACCAAGGGCAATTGATGGTTATTTTTTATTTCCTCCATTTGCAAATAATCTCTCCAACAGTTGTCTCCTTCTCACCAAGCTTCTTGCTTATGGTCTTGTAGCTTATTCCAGCCTTGTGCAGGTCTACAATCTTGTCTCTGACGTTCATTGACAGCTATTTGGTCTTGCCCATGATGCTGAGCTTTGAATGGAAGAAAGAGATTTTGTGGACAGGTATCCTTTATACACATAGCGAGTTGTTGTTAGGAGCACTAATCTGCACTTATCTGTGTACCACATGAGCACATATTGTAGCCAGTCTGCGGGAGCGAGAATTATTGTTGGTTGATACGGGATCAAACACTTATTTTACTTACTAAACTGCAATTTAGTTTATAACATTTGTATCATGTGTTTTTTCTGGATTTTTGATTAATATTCGGTCTCTATCATTTAAAATACACTTATGATAAAAATTATGTACCCTTCATTTCTTTGTAAGTGGGCAAACATTCAAAATCTGCAAAGGATCAAATAATTATTTTCCCCACTGTATCAACCTAAGAGGAACTTGGAGTTTCTTTGGGGCCGGCATCAAAATACTTGGTATTTATCCTATGTACTCCTGCTCCCAAGCGCCTGTAGTCCTCCATTGCTGAGTAAGAATAATCATGGAATGGATGCCGAGTAGCTTCAGTGTGTCCAGTATGAGGAAATCGCGATAACTCAGTCACCAACTGAGTTCCTACGACTGTCTCTCTGAGGTATCAGGCAATAGGTGAGACAGCTAATGATCAGCTTGCATTCATGTAAAGCAATAGGCTTCACACACCTATGGCTATAATGTTATGTAAAGCTAGGTAAAAAAAAAACAAAAAAGTGTAGATTAACCTATGACCTGTGCTTTTAAAACCACTTGTGTGCTTAGCACTGCAGTGTGTCTGTGTAGGATAAAAAGATATAATGTAGTATGTACAACAGTTTCAAGTAATAACACATGAATAGCCAGGAACCGGTTTGATAAGGTACAGCGAAACCCTGTTTTACCTTGTTTACATCAGTGGTCCCATCTTGATAGCTAAATAAGAAAAAAAATATGGGGGGGGGGGGCAGGTAATATCAATAAAAGGATTTTGCCAGCGTCGCCTGAAGGTAGCAGCATATACCCCATTGTCCAATAATTAATTTCTATGTCCTGTACTGTACGATTAAGATAAGCATGTTATGAATCAGAATCTCAACATACTATAGAAATGCATATGAAAACGCATACCTTTAATAGGACCCTTTTCCTGATTTTCACTGAATGAAAGGTCTCTGTGCAAATACTGAATGAAAGGTTTGTGTGCAAATACACAACAATCACAATGATATGTACAAAAACATTTTAAACCTCATGTAATACAAGCCTAATATTTGCAAATTTCCTGCTTCATTTGTTGCAGTTATGATTTTACTCAACCATTTTTTTCTGATGGCAGGCACAAAACCCACTCTACCAAAGTGCTACTACCACTGTGATGAACCCAAATTTTACCCAGGATTAATATGGATTACATATGGAGCCAGCTGAGAATTCCAGTAAAGGATACGGAACAATTCTTCATGCGATCCAATGATGTAAATATTCAAGAAAGCAAAATACATAGTTTTTACCTATAAACCTAAAGTACCCAAAATACTTTAGGAGCAAAACCTAGGAACCTGGTATGTATGTGACTATTATCAAAGGACTTTCATGCAATTTCATACAATTCTGTTTACACTTATGTCAGGCATTTTGTATCTGTATATGTATCTCCTCTACTTTAAAAATAACCTTATGTAACCTTATGTAATTTATCCTAAGGCCCCCTGCACACTGGTAGTTTAGCCCTGGTGCATGAGACTCTGGTATTTAGATGTGGGCAAAATACACAGGTGCATCATCCACTGCAGGAGCCTGTAAAACTCTATGGGGCTGATAGCTCCTGTGGCTGGACGGTGAACCAAGCATTACTAATATACTGCTAGCAGTCTGCATTCCAGGCATTTGTCCCCAGTGCTTATGGGGCCTTAAATGCGTTTTCTCTATTTACTGTGTTGTATACATAGGTACATGGAGGTAGTCATATTTGCCTGTATAAGGCGCTTTAGGGGAGATTTACTAAAACTGGAGCACACAGAATTTCGCGCAGCTGTGCAAAGTAACAAATCAGCTTCTAGGTTTTATTGTCAAAGCTTAATTGAACAGGCTGAAGTTAAAAGCTGATTGGTTACTATGCACAGTTGCATTACATTCTGCGTACACAAGTTTTAGTATGTCTTCCACTTTGGGCTCACCTTCGATTTAAATAGTATGTACACGTAAGGGAAACTAAAATATTATTTGTTCAATTTTTAATGTATATAAGGCTAGGAAATAATGTTGTATATTTTACAAATAAAGATATAAATTATGGTGCTGCCAACCCAGTCTGAAAAGCATGACTTCCCATAAGAAAGCTCAGAACTGTCTGATGGTGTTCTGGCAGTCCATGCTAATCCACTAGCTAGGACATTACATTTTTGCTTGCAGAGATGGAGGGTCACATGCGTTGTTGATTTTTTTAGTGCAAGGCAGCTGCGAGCAAGAGATACCTTCACTTTTCTACTAGATGACTGTATAGTTTTACACCGTGTGCACAATTATTAGTCAAGTTGTATTTTTGAGGATTCATTTCAGCACTCTCGGTCAATCCAAAATGTTAATAAACCTCAAACCTGAATATTTAAGAAAGTAAAAGTGAGGTTTTGGCTTTCTTAGGAGGATATCTATGGGGAGCACAATTATCAGGCAACTATTAGTGTGCAGAATTATTATACAACTAAATTAATAAATGAAACCTTTCCCATCTCACTTTTTTTTCATCTGTTAAAGTGAGAATAATAAGCAAACAACTCAAAAATGACAAATAAAAATTTCTGACATTTCAAAAAAGAAATCAGTGACCAATATAGGCACCCTTCTTTTCAATAACAGTCATTAGCCGTCCATTCATAGAGCCTGTCAGTTTCTTGATCTGTTGACGACCACAGCCTTCCAGACACTGTTCAGAGAGGTGTACTGTTTTCTTTTACCGTAAATCTCCCATTTAAGAAGGGCCCACATTCTTTCATCGGGGTCGTCATTCTTTCATCTTTAAGGCCTTTTACTGGCTAGCAACGCAGTGGAGTACTTTGATGCATGCGATGGAGCATTGCTATGCATAAATATCATGGTCTTCTTGAAAAATGCAGACTTTTTCCTGTGCCACTGCTTTAGGAAAGTGTCTTCTAAAAACTGGCAGTAGGTTTGGGAGTTTATTTTGATTCCATCTTCAACCCGCAAAAGGTCATACCAGCCCAAACTAGTACGCCACCTGCACCTTACTGGCGTTTGAGTCAAAGTAGACCTCTGTGACTGTTACTGATCCAGCCACTGGCCCATCTCCATCTGGTCCGTCAAGAGTCACTCTTATCTCATCAGTCCATAAAACCTTTGAAAAATCCATCTTCAGATATTTCTTGGCCCAGTCTTGACATTTCAACTTATGTGACTTGTTCAGTGGTGGCCGGGTTTAAGCCTTCCTTACCTTGGCCATGTCTCTGAGCACTGATCACTTTGTACTTCTGGGCACTCCAGGTAGGTCGCAGTTCTGGAATATGACAGCACTGGAGGATAATGGGTTCCTGGTAGCTTCAGGTTTAGTTCTTCTCATATCTTTGGTTAAGTTAAAGTGGATGTAAACCTGATTCAGGAAATTTGACCTAGGCACATATACCTGCAAGCACAGAGTCCCTTGTCTTTCTGCTGTTTCGTTCCTCTGTTATCAGCATGATGACTTCTGACAAGTTCCCCCGAGATGGGAGATAAAACCAGCCTCAAATTTGTGTTGGGATGGGTTCTATAAATGGATTCGCAGAGAGCTTGTCTTGTCACAGCACAGCTCTGAAAGTATCTTCATTCCTCTGCCTCTGTGGAGGGGGAGTGCCTTTCCTCCAATCAGCTGTGACACAGTGTATGCCAAGCATCCACTCCTACCGCTGAATGAGAAAGTAAAAATTCTAACAAGATGTAAGAATTCTAAAGAATATAGCAAGATGAAGAGAGCAGATATACATGTAAAACTTATGTAGGGAGATTTGTTTCATCTGTGTATCATCTGAGGCTGTCCACTTCACTGGGTATATGAGAGGGTTTATATCCACTTGTGTCTTTTTTTTTCTCAACACGTTTCTCTCGACCCTGTTGACTATTTGCAACAAAACATTGGATGGTTCTGTGATCATGTCCCAATATCTTAGCAACTTCAAGAGTGCTGCATCCCTCTGAAAGACTTTTTACAATTTTTGACTTTTCAGAGTCAGTTAAATCTTTTCTTTGGTCCATTTTCTGGATGAAAAGAAGCTGCTTAATAATTATGCACACCTTGATATAGTGTTGATCTCCTTAGGCCACACCCACCCTCATTACACAAATACACCTGACATGCTTAAAGTGTTATTATACCCAGTAAAATGAAAATAGTTCACCCCCCACAGCTTATAAATCTTCTTTACATTAAAATATTGCCACTATATACCTTTTTGGATGATCTGTATAGCACAGTTACATGATAAACTGCAGAGTTTCTCCAGTGCTGAGAGTTCAGGAAAGAGGAGATTTTCACTACAGCCTGTATACATGCCCACATGTATGATGTCAATATCATGTGACCTGACTAACTCTGAGAACAAGTAAATTTTCCTCCAGCATAAAAGACACAACTGAGCATGTGCAGGTCGGCTACTCTGCCTGTGTTAGCTGGCCTTTCCCAGAGACAGACAATGCAGATAGGGGAGGATCTGTGCATACAGGATAAAACAGCCTTTTTACACAATGCAGAGGATTAACCCCTTAAGTTCCACAGTGAGAATAACAAGCATGCTATGCTGCATATACAGACTGATTTTACTGTTGTGGGTTTAGTAACACTTTAAATCCAATAAGCATTCAAGTTTATACAGCTTGGAGTTAGACAATATCCATAAAAATGATGATTTGGTCAAATACTCTCTTGTCTAATAATTGTGCACACAGTGTATAGACACCACAGATTTACTGCACTATTCTGTACACTCCACATTACAACAGGCCTCTCTTCCTTAGCTTTGCAAGTGTGCGTGAGGACACTTTTAATGAAGGTTATGGCCATTACTCAGCTATGGCAACAGGAAACACATTTCCACTAACCAGAAAATATTTTTTAGCTCATTCAAAGCCAATGACTACTGTATTAAATTGTATTGTAACTGCACTGTCTGCCTTCATTTTGTAGAGCTGTTTGTGTAAACTGTTGGCGCTATATTAATCCTGTAAATTAATAACATAACAGTAGAGGACTACAGAAAGACTTCAACTGATATCAGATTCATTAACTTGCATTACCTTCAGGATCTAGGGCTAGGTTCCAAGTGATACATTTAAAATTATTTATATTTACAGGATTAAAAGAAAAAAAAAAAACCTGCTAATTTTGTAATACAAAACATGAGATGGTTTTAATCGTCCTTAGCCAGGATACCATCTTTTTCCTGTAGACTATAGATGTCTTTTTGAATTTAGATTCCATGCTCTGGAGTTGCTCTGCTTGTGGATGTAAGGGAAAATTACATCAGGTTAGGGGGTACTGTGTGAAGAAGGGGCATGGGCTCCAGTGTTGGAGATGTTGAGATCATCACACTTTTCTTTAGGTTCACATTCTTTCTCTACCTTATGGGGCTCTGATGTTGGCATATCTTTCCCCCTTTTGTTACATCTTTTAAGAAGCAGTCCTCTATACTCTGAAGGCTCTATGAGATTACTATCATTTGTACACAGTCTATGACGTGGATCCTGAGGAAGCATATTGATCGCTAAATGCGTTGATCACACGTGCTATATCTAAACTATTGTACATTGAAGAATAATATAATTGATGAGCTGATTGATGGTCGTACTGTATATGCAGTGAATATTTGTTAAACTTTGTAATAAAATTTGGTATTATATTTTTAGGATGCCTATTGTTTTTGTAAGGTACATTTAAAGCCCCAATTTTTTATACCTCTTCAAATCCCCTTTAGTGTATAGTTCAAGTATAGTCTGAGTCCAATTCCCAAAAGTGAAAATAAAGGCCAGGGAAGCAGGAGAAAAACGCTGAAGGATGGAGACTACAGGTTGATTCCACCACCACAGGGGGGACGAGGGATAAGTCTCTCCTTGGAGCATGCACCAAAAAGAAGATGAGGACCCTTACCAGATGTGGTGGACCTCCTATCAGAAGCAAGGTCATTATCGCCTGCAGATACAACCCTCTGCGGGGTCTCTGATTGGTCCAAGATGCCAGAACTTCCAGACTCCTAGCGTCCTCCCTCCGTACGTCCTTTCACCTTTCAGCATTTTTTTCGCCTGCTTCCCTGGCCTTTCTAACTATACACTTAACGGTTTTATTTTTTGCACTTAGGAATCATATATACTTGAACTATACACCTAATTGTTTTATTATTTGCACTGTAATAATTTTTGTGAATCATATATACATTGTTTCATACACATGTCATTTTTGCAGTATATGAATTTTATGTGGACTTTTTTCAATTGCCCTTCTCCACTGGTATGGATAGGTATAGTTTCCTATACATTATTCATAATTTTATGAGGAGTTATCGTATGTATTGTGTTTTTGAACACATGTGATATTTTAAGATTGTTATATTAATTAGCACAGCCATTCTTCTTTTAGATTAGTATCATTTTAGGCACTCTGCTTCCCTTTTCATACCCTATGAATGCACCAGACACAGGTTTCCATATTAAATACATTTTTCCTGTGAACACTCTGTATATTACTCTCTACAGCAGGACCCATTCTTGCATGGCATACACGTAGGATTTAGATAGGGATGCAGTAAACTGGCGCTGCTAAACACTGCATTAACTGTGTAGTTGAGCATCATGGGAAATGTAGTTCCAAAACCTCTGGGGTGCCAAGGTTCACGATCACTGTTATAGGATCAGCATGACCTAGTCCTAGGCAGTAGCCATTTCTAGCAGGAGGTCTGGAGTGGCGGCCCCTCTATTTTCTATATGACAGGTCAACCTTACCCGGATGTTTACCATAGAGATTTCCGGCAGACTATATGGTCGCTGGAGATGTTATGACATCACACCCGGCCTCTGCATTCAAACAAATGGCACAGCCTCGGCTGGGAAGCCAAGATTTATTTTATTTTTTTTAATTTCAGGCTTCGCAGCCTAGAGGTGAGATGTGGGTTCTTATTGACCCCATACCTCACTGTATAGAGGACCAATCATGCCATATTCTCATTACAAGGGATGTTTACATTCCTTGTAATAGGAATGAAAGTGATCAAAATTTTTTTTATATTTTTTTTAAAAAGTGTAAAAAAAAAATTAAAAAATTTAAAGTGCCCCTGTCCCCGCACGCAGAAGCGAATGCATACGTAAGTCCAGCCCACATATGAAAACGGTGTTAAAACCACACAAGTGAGATATTGCCAAAAACGTTAGAGCGAGAGTAATAATTCTAGCTCTAGACCTCCTGTAACTCAAAACATGTAACCAGAAAAAAAAATTTAAAGTGTCGCCTATGGACATTTTTAAGTACCGAAGTTTGGCGTCATTCCACAAGCGTGTGCAATTTTGAAGTATGACAAGTTAGGTATCCATTTACTCAGCGTAACTTCATCTTTCACATTACGCAAAAAAATTTGGCTAACTTTACTTTTTTTTCCCAAAGAAAACGTGTTCGAAAAAATTGCAGTGCAAATACTGTGCGAGATAAAAAGTTGCAACGACCGCCATTGTATTCTCTAGGATCTTTACTAAAAAAATATATATATTTGGGGGTTCTATGTAATTTTCTAGCAATATCATAATGTGCTGGTATGCGTCACCCTTCCCCCTAGCATTCTCATAAATAAAACATGCCACAATTAGAGCAGGTATCCAGCCTCAGGAGCATGGATTTGTCAACAATAAAGTCCCAGAGAGCCGCCATAGGAAGTTTTTAGGCAATTTAATTTTCTAGCATCTACAAAAAGTTAAAAACATCATGTTAGCCTGATGAACATATGAATACTCCTATATAGTCTTTCGTATAAATTAATTGTTATTTCCAGTCCTGAACATAATTTGATGTGAAAACAGGTGTATATAAATTCCCACCATAATTTTTTGTTATTTGCTCCCTTTTGGTCTGCCTAATAAGTGTTTTTTATTTTAAATTGTTTTTTAGAAGTGCAACAAATACCCGTTTATTTTGCCAGAAAACTTGTGAGCTGATCACTTCTGGTGCTTTCTGTCTGTGCAGAAGAAGGGGTTGTGGAGATGAGGATAGGTCTGTGACCTCAGTAGTGTAATAGGCAGGGCTGACACCATATACTTAGGAATTCAAAGCTGTGTTGCCATGTCAAATGGAACGTAGAACACATTTTGTATCTATTTTCTACTTGTAGTGTGGGAAAATGGGCATGTAGATGCTAGAAAGATGCTTTTGTAGATGCTAGAAAATTTAATTGCCTAAAAACTTCCTATGGCGGCTCTCTGGGACTTTATTGTTGACAAATCCATGCTCCTGAGGCTGGATACCTGCTCTAATTGTGGCATGTTTTATTTATGAGAATGCTAGTGGGAAGGGTGAGGTATACCAGCACATTATGATATTGCCTTGCAGGGCAACTTTTTTTTTTAACAAAGTTTACTACCACTTTAACCACTTGCCACCGAGATGTAATAGAATTTTTAAAACAGTGATGTACTTCAAAGAAAAGGATTTTACAGGTAAGCTGTTATAAAAATTCTATTTTCTTATCGTACATCACGGGACACAGAGCCATAGTAGTTACTATGTGGGATGTCACATAGCAATGCCAACTGAAGGGAGGGAGACTCAACAAAAGTAGGGCACTAAGAGACTAGAAAACTCATACAGCAGCCTGCAGTACACTGCACCCAAAGACAATATCCTAATGCCTTTTACATCTACTTGATAGAATCTGGTAAATGTATGGACTGAAGAAGACCAAGTTGCAGCCTTGTAGATCTGAGCCATGGAGGCTTGGTGATGCACTGCCAAAGAAGCACTAACAGCCCTGGTGGAGTTTGCTTTAATATGAAAAGGAGGAATTTTCCTCTTTAAACCATAAGCTTGAACAATCACTTGACAAATCCATTTAGTAATAGTAGATTTTGACGCTGCCTGTCCTCTTTTAGGACCATCTGGCAACACAAACAAAACATCTGTTTTACAAATCTGAGCGGTCACTTTCATTAGACCTTGACTGCGCTCACCACATCAAGAGAATGTAGTGACCTTTCTTCCACAGAAAACGAGGTTCTGGAAAAAAAAAAAATTAAGGCAGAACAATATCCTGGTTTAAATGAAAACCCGATACTACCTTTGGTAGGAATTCAGGATGAGGCCGCAATACAACCTCATCCTTATGAACAACCAATATGGCTCTTTACAAGAAAGTATTTAAGGAATGTTAGGAGCCTGATCCCCAACCAGGCTCCCAAAAGGAAATGAAGGCATTTGGACTTCTTTACAAGAAAGAGCAGCCAACTTTGATACTTGTCTTGCAGAAGATATGGCAACCAAGAAAATTATTTTCTCCCTCATCAAGAGGACCAAGGGAATATCTCGTATTGGCTCAAAAGGCTGCTTCTGTAAGCCAACAGGACTAAAATTAAGTCCCCAGGGTTCAGGGGTGACCAAACTGGAGGGTTTAATCCGCGTTACCCCCTGAATAAAGTTACGGACCAGAGAGTGAGAGGCAAGCGGTCGTTGAAAAAAGAAAGATCGATAAGGCCGACATCTGGCCTTTGATATTACTCAAGGCCAGCTTAATTTCTAATCCTATCTGTAGGAATTCAAGGATCCTACCCTACCTATGATATATTTCCTGGGGTGCCAACCTCTGGATTCACACCAGGAGACAGAAGCTTCTATAGTATAGGACTCTGGAGGCCGGCCTCCTAGCATCAACCATACAGTAGGTGACCGCGATATTGTGTTAATCTTGCCGCATTTCTCGTCGAGATTTGACACCTGCGAGCCCCGTCGCGGGAGCCAGCGCTGAGATGGCTCACTCATCGCGAAAGGAAAACTTTGTTTTCCTTTCGCGATGAGTGACAGGCAGTGCTGACAGCTGTCTGGTATGAATCCTGAGGGGGAACGCCGCGCCAAATTTTAAATGAAAAAACCGGCATGGGTCCCCCCTCCCCCAGGAGCATACCAGGCCCTTAGGTCTGGTATGGATTGTAAGGGGAACCCCCTACGCCGAAAAATCGGCATGGGGGTCCCCCCAAAATCCATACCAGACCCTTATCCGAGCACGCAGCCCAGCCGGCCAGGAAAGGGGGTGGGGACGAGCGAGCTGCCCCCACCTCATTAACCGTACCAGGCCGCATGCCCTCAACATGGGGGGGTGGGTGCCTTGGGGGAGGGGGGCGCCCTGCGGGGCCCCCCCACCCCAAAGCACCTTGTCCCCATGTTGGTGAGGACAAGGGCCACTTCCCGACAACCCTGGCCGTTGGTTGTCGGGTTCTGCGGGCGGAGGGCTTATCGGAATCCAGGAGCCCCCTTTAATAAGGGGGCCCCCAGATCCCAGCCCCCACCCTGTGTGAATGAGTATGGGGTACATGGTACCCCTACCCATTCACCTAGGGAAAAGTGTCAAAAAAACAAAAAACAAAAAAAAACACAGTACACAGGTTTTAAGAGTAATTTATTAGGCAGCTCCAGGGTCTTCTTCCGACTTCGGAGGGTCTCCTTCCGACTTCTCCCGGTATTCCGCCGCTATCTTCTTCCAGCTCTTTTGCCAGCGAAGGGCCCGGTCTGCTGCCGCTGTCTTACCGCTTCTTCTCTTCTTCCGATGTTGACACGACGCTCTCTCCGGCTGGAATGCTTTGTGCGAGCTGCGGAGCCATTTATATAGGCGGTGACCCCGCCCCCTTGTGACGCCATGGTCCCAGCATGCGCAGGGACTCTGGCGTCATAAGGGGGCGTGACCATAGAGTCCCTGTGCATGCTGGGACCATGGCGTCACAAGGGGGCGGAGTCACCGCCTATATAAATGGCTCCACAGCTCGCACAAAGCATTCCAGCCGGAGAGAGCGTCGTGTCAACATCGGAAGAAGAGAAGAAGCGATGAGACAGCGGCAGCAGACCGAGCCCCACGCTGGCAAAAGAGCTGGAAGAAGATAGCAGCGGGGCCCGGGAGAAGAGGCCAAACACCGGGAGAAGAGGCCGAACACCGGGAGAAGAGGGGAGAAGAGGGGAGAAGAGGCCGAACGGGAGAAGTCGGAAGGAGACCCCCCGAAGTTGGAAGAAGACCCCGGAGCTGCCTAATGAATTACTCTTAAAACCTGTGTACTGTGTTTTTTTTTATTGACACTTTTCCCTAGGTGAATGGGTAGGGGTACCATGTACCCCATACTCATTCACACAGGGTGGGGGGCCGGGATCTGGGGGCCCCCTTATTAAAGGGGGCTCCCGGATTCCGATAAGCCCCCCGCCCGCAGACCCCGACAACCAACGGCCAGGGTTGTCGGGAAGAGGCCCTTGTCCTCATCAACATGGGGACAAGGTGCTTTGGGGTGGGGGGGCCCCGCAGGAAAACTGGTCAAGAGCTTCAAGCATGGCGCTTTGGCCGACCAATTTTTCAACTATAGGATTCTACGCACATGTACCAGCCCTAGCATGAGCCGTGAGTCCTGGAGAATAGAATCTTTCATAGCATCTACTGTAGAACACAACGCTTCTTATATCCCGGCCAAATCCTGGGCCTGCTGATCAGGAATAATTTTGAGTACCTCTATAAACTGGTCTTATAAGAACTGGAGATACTCTGATCGCTGCCAGCGTCGGTTGAACGACTGAACCTGCGAGCAAAAAAAAGGAACTCCAACTTTTTAGCTGTTGGATGTTTTAGCAAATGAGCATTGTCTACTGGACAAGTCAGGTTTTTGATTACAGAGGATATAGCAGCGTCAATTGCTGGAATTCCCCATTTCTTATAAAACTTTTCCTCTATAGGATAAAGCATTGAAAAACTTTTTTTCGGAGGAAAAAAAAACTGTTTATCAGAATAAGCTTTCTTAGCCATGAATGGATAGGAAAAGCATAAACAGATTGGGGAGGCTTTTTGGTGACCCTAAACCAGAAGTGGGCTCATTGACTGACTGCATTACTGGCAGAAAAAATGTGGAGCGGACCAATTCAGTGAGAGATTGTACCTTTCCTGCGAACCTGATCCTTCCGGGTTAGGTTCTTCAGAAGAGACATCAGCCTCTTCCTGGTCTTTTGGGAGAAAACCGTTATCTCTCGCTCCATGTTCCACAGCATGAGGGTCCTGAGCAATGGACGGGAACCTGCTACGCTTAGTCCCACTCTGGGATGTGAATAAAGCATCAATTTTTGCTTCAAGCTTAAAATGGTTGAAGAAAAAAAACCTCCTTAGTAATATACACAGGGGCTGCAGTGTTAAGAGCAGCTGCAACACTTGCCCCTCCTGATGGCTCACTCTGACCAGCCATATTACTCAGGGGAGGATGCCATATTTACTGAGATGGATCTAGGTTTCCGTGTGACTGTAAAGTCTTTCTAGAGCCCTTTTTGAGGTGTTTTTCACCCCCTTCTGCCATAGCCCGATCTACAAAGTAGAGGTACTACCAGAAGGAATACATCCACTGCTTGAGCAATAGTCCAGCTCTGTTACTGCTATTAATGCTCAGCCTGATGCAGTAGTAAATGTGTAAAAGGAATGCCTGTGTCACCAAACTTATATGCAAACAAAACATCCGTTTTACCTTTGCTCTTGTGTCCCTCCAGCAGCATGTAACAGCACAAATGGTGCCTTTTAAAAAACATACCTTCCCGCGCTGGATGTTGGAGGACGCCAACGCCACGCTAAGCCCCACCCCCCCATCGTCTACGGCCCTTCCCCTCTTTTTTGAAAAAGAGCTCTTTCCCGCCCGAGTGTGGGCTCCAGATCCTATGGGATCCAAGGGAGGGAAGCAGAAATGGCGAGGGGGGGTCTGGAAGCCGCCGAGCGGCGTGCCATTTGCGCTGTTTAAAAAAAAAAAAAACTTGCAGCACTTTTTCCCCAAGAAGGGGGGAAGAAAACCAGCACAAGAGGGCTTCTGGTGGGGAGTGGAAACCCCCTCAGACTTACCGGAGGTCTGCTGATTGGCCGGAGGAAGAAGAATCTGCAGCTTCCAAGACACAGCGTGGGCTCTCTGAGAAGGTGAGTGCTTAATACAGCCCCAAGTGGTGACACATAGGCATGACAGCATTTACTAAATTAAAGGAGACAATCATAAGAAAATGTTAAAAATTTCTTAGAAAACTCCACTTACTTTTCCAGCTGCAGGGTTTTCTGTGGTAAACCAACAGATCCAATCTTCACCCTTCATGGTGGGTTCCGTTAAACCTCGAGGAGGCGGTGATCCTCGAGGAAACCCACAATCCTGAACCTGTAATAGCACCACCGCCAGTAAAACTTTACGGCCTTAATAACAAAAAGTACTGGATCCCGGGGTCCAGCTCTCTAAAAGAGAAGCGTTACAGGCAAGACCTTGTTTCTTCGGATACGAGGCCCAGGTACCATTCAATTCGGCCAAAAAGACACTTTGAATGGATCCAGCTGCATGGCTAGCCCCAATAAGGATTGCTCCAGTGGAGCTCAGCACAGCACATCTTTACTCGTGACCAACACCTGGCGAAAAAACTGAGGTACTCCCACCAGTGGGAGGGGTTATATAGGGAGTGCACTTTTTAATTTAGGGCGTGCTAGTGTCCATCACCTGAAGGTGGCCTATAACCCACATAGTAACTACTATGGCTCTGTGTCCTGTGATGTACGATAAGAAAATTTTTCTTATTTGCTCCCTTTTGGTCTGCCTAATAAGTGTTTATTTTAATTGGTTTTTATAAGTGCAACAAATACCTGTTTATTTTGCCAGAAAACTTGTGAGCGGATCACTTCTGGTGCTTTCTGCCTGTGCAGAAGGGGTTGTGGAGATGAGGATAGGTCTGTGACCTCAGTAGTGAAGTAGGCAGGGATGACACCATACACTTAGGATTTCAAAGCTGTGTTGCCATGTCAAATGGAATGTAGAACACATTCTGTATTTTTTTTGTACTTGTAGTGTGGGAAAATGGGCATGTATTCCAGAGATGTAATAAATATGTTTAATTTTACATATGCTCAAGGGTGCATATTAAAGCAAGTATCAGAGTACGTGGCTTTTGTTTTTAGTTCCAAATAAAATATACGCATATCATACACACACTGTGCATAAAATAGTAAATGTTAGTATAATTAGTAAAAATAAAAATACAGTCAAGTAAAAATACACAAAATACTTAGAATTTATATTAAAAAACAACTTTATTTAAATATTCTAAACACACTGGCAGTAGAAAGCAAAAAATAAGTACAACAGACCGCAGTGTTACAGAACTACAAAACAAAAATCTGCTAAATGTAGTAAAACACATGTAAAAATAAACTGATAAGGGGAATTAGTTTTAGAAATAAAGTCTATTAAAAGCCTTGATCTAGGCATGGCTCTGCTTTTGTAGCCAGTGGTTTAGTCCAAGGTGTCAATTTTTTTTATTTTATTATGCTCTCAATATACATATGCCATATGCACATATAAATGTAGTCATACTGGTGGGGGTGTACAGCATGTTATTTAAAAAAAACTGGACATAAAATGAACGTATTTAGGGGGCAATACCTTAAAATGAGCACATACCAGCAGCAGAGTAGGCAAAGAGCACAGAAGTCACCTTTACATTTTGTATCAGTTATGGGAAACATAAGACCATTGCTCTTGAAATGACCATAATCGGAGCTTGAAATGGACCGAGTCTCCTGTAATCCACATGAAATTTGCTGCTGCAGCCTAGCAGTGACCTAACTATATCCTCCTTCCAGAAGCTATGGTCATATTCTGCAGCATTAAAAGATGAAGACCTCTACAGCTTGAAGACCAATAGAGCTTTCAGTTTAAATCTGCTATATAATCCAGGTGCAACAATTTAAAAGCTGCTCAAAGCTTTACAGTTTGATTTCTTTAGAAAGCTACAGCCTGAAAAGCAAAGCCTGCCTCCTTCTAGTATGCTGTAGAGACCACCCTTTGGATCTTTGTATGAAAGCAGTGGTCTTATGCCTGAGGTCCAACACCTCTTGCTTAGTCACAGCTAGTTTTCCATGCAGCTCTGAATTTGTAATAGGCTTGCCGGACCTCTGCAGAAAGACTGCTGGCTTGCATAGAGAGAGCAAGGGACTTTTACTGGCAGGAGAAGGGTTTTTCTACTGTGGTTGCTTTTTTTTTTTTTTTGAAGAAAAAGAACAAGATTTTGAACACGTTTTGATGCACAAAAAATTAGGTTGATTTGATTTAAAAGTTCAGTTGGGATGCAAGCTGCCCCATGCTCGTTACAATCTCCCTTTTGATTTACCATATGTGTAACATGAGAGCCAACCTAAACAATGCATTCATTTTGTATCCAGACAGACCCTGCAGTACCAATTGTTGGTAACCCTAAAGATTTTAGAATGCAATTGTAAAAGTGAATGGCCAACATTAACCACCATCCAACTGCACATATGTCACCTAAAAAACAACTGACCTTAAGCCCATGTTCACATTGGGCCAATTTGACATGTCAAATATCATGCCAAATCAGTGGCTATTGCCAGCAATGGCACGGTCCATATCAGTGTGACGCCGACTTTGCGGTGCCGCACCAATTCCCAAAAGTTGTTCCTGTACTACTTCTGGTGACTTGGGGGGGGGGGGGGCGATTTGAATAAGTTAATGTTAATGTAAATCTTCCTGAAAAATACAGGGAAGCTTCCAGTCCTGACTTCTTATTCTGCAAATGCTGATTATCTGGCTGTCATGCTCTACC
The DNA here is from genome assembly GCA_037952925.1 of Lithobates clamitans. Taxonomy (NCBI): domain Eukaryota; kingdom Metazoa; phylum Chordata; class Amphibia; order Anura; family Ranidae; genus Lithobates; species Lithobates clamitans. The sequence continues at coordinate 1,640,475 of JBBGZY010001303.1, forward strand.
TGTGTGTAGTCAATTCGCTAACCCAGAACAAAATAAGCACATAAGTTGTTTTGAATTTACTCTGATCTTCATAGTTACAAAGTAGGAGAGGTTGAAAAAAGACAAGTCCATCCTATGTGTGTGATTATATGTCAGTATTACATTGTATATCCCTGTATGTTGTGGTTGTACAGGTGCTTATCTAATAGTTTTGTGAAACTATCTATGTTCCCCGCTGAGACCACTGCCTGTGGAAGGGAATTCCACATCCTGGCCGCTCTTACAGTAAAGAACCCTCTACATAGTTTAAGGTTAAACTTCTCCTTTGAATTTTAAAGAGTGGCCACATGTCTGGTTAAACTCCCTTCCGCGAAAAGGTTTTATCCCTATTGTTGGGTCACCAGTATTGTATTTGTAAATTGAAATCATATCCCCTCTCAAGCGTCTCTTCTCCAGAGAGAATGAGTTCAGTGCTCAAAGCCTTTCTTCATAACTAATATCCTCCAGACCCTTTATTAGTTTTGTTGCCCTTCTTTGTACTTTCTCCATTTCCAGTACATCCTTCCTGAGGACTGGTGCCCAGAACTGGACAGCGTACCCCAGGTGCAGCCAGACCAGAGTCTTGCTTTATTCCTGGAGTTAATCTCTTTTTAATGCATGGCAATATTCTGTTTGCTTTGTTAGCAGTAGCTTGGCATTGCATGCCATTGCTAAACCTATCATCTACTAGGACCCCCAGGTCCTTTTCTATCCTAGATTCCCCCAGAGGTTCTCCCCCCAGTGTATAGATTGCATTCATATTTTTGCCACCCAAATGCATCATTTTAAATTTTTCTACATTAAAACACATTTGACATGTAGTTGCCCATCCCATTAATTTGTTCAGATCTTCTTGTAAGGTTTCCACATCCTGCGGAGAAGTTATTGCCCTGCTTAGCTTAGGATCGTCCGCAAATACCGGGATTGAACTGTTTACCCCATCCTCCAGGTCGCTTATGAATAAATTAAATAGGATTTTTCCCAGCACAGAACCCTGTGGGACCCCACAACCCACCCCTGACCATTCCTCATTTATCACCACTCTGTGAGAACTCACCCTTGTAGCCAGGTTTCAATCCATGTACTCAACCTATGGTCCATGCTAACAGACCTTATTTTGTACAGTAAACGTTTATGGGGAACAGCGTCAAATGCTTTTGCAAAATCCAGATACACCACGTCTACGGGCCTTCCTTTATCTAGATGGCAACCCACCTCTTCATAGAAGGTAATAGATTGGTTTGGCAAGAACGATTCTTCATGAATCCATGCTGATTACTGCTAATGATAGTTTTCATTACTAAAATATTGTATATAGTTCCTTATCATTCCCTCCAAGAGCCTGCATACCATTAATGTTAGGCTAACTGGTCTGTAATTCCCAGGGATGCATTTAGGGCCCTTTTTAAACATTGGTGCTATATTGGCTTTTTTCCAATTCGCTGGTACCATTCCAGTCAGTAAAAATTAGGAACAATGGTCTGGCAATTACTTGACAGAGTTCCCAAAATACCCTCCGGTGCCGGTGATTTATTAATGTTAAGTTTCCTAAGTCTAATTCTAATTCTGTCCTCTGTTAGCCATGAGGATAAACACTACAGTTTTGGTTACTAAAGTCCCCCTGATTCCCTCATGAAGATTGAGAAGAATAAATTCAAAAAATTCAATACCTTCGCCATCTCCCCATCCTTTGTAACCAGATGTCCTTCCTCATTCTTTATGGTGCCAATATGGTCTGCCCTCCCTTTTTTACATACTTAAATTTCCTGGGATTTTTTTGCTCTCCTCTGCTATGTGTTTTGTGTTCCATCTTAGCCGCCCTAATTACACCCTTCACGGTCTCCAAACTTCCGGTTCAGCTCAAAAACATGCTGAAACCGGTGTCTGCATAATAAGCAGGCAACAAACATTTTAGGAAGAGCTCCACATTTGAAGCCTACATGCTTTTCTTCAAGAAGGTACACTCTAAGTCTTAGGAGCAGCTTGCACAGTAAGGGCTCTTTCACACGGGTGCACACCCTGCCTGCTCAGCTGGGAAGTCAGTCTCTGCTTTGCTTATGCAGAATGGACACAGCCTGCTTTCCTCTATGGGTGGTCCATTACCATCCGACTGTCATCTGAGCCCCCATCCATCTGTTTTTAGCGGACGGGATTGGATTTTGGCGGGTGCAAACAGACACATGTCCATTTACATCCGCTGCTCCATAGAGGGCAATGGATGGTTCTATCGGGTCTGCCTAAAAAACTGACAGGCGGACCCAATCAGTCTGCCTGTATGAAAGGGGCCTTAGCTTTTCTAAAGCACTTGCAAAGTTTTCAACGAGCTTCAGGCAACTTAGAAGCACCCTTCTGCTCCACTCTTGAGGATGTTTAACACATATCCAATTGGCTGTCAATTTAAACAAGCTGATAGCAGGCTTCAATCAAGTTTCAAGCAGCCCTGAAGCTTACTAAATCCTGCAAGCAACTAACAACTTGTTTAAAGTGCCAGCTACCATTTAGATTTGTTGTTATTAAAGTGGAAGAAAGTTCAATTTGATAAAATTGGTAGCAGATAGTTTTTATAGCAGAAGAGACTGTTCCAAAACGTCTTTCCTAGCTTGCTAACCATTTTTCTTCCAATTGTACACCAACTAGTTCATGCACAGCTCAGTGTACAATCCTGGCATCTATCAGATGCTGGGGAGTAAGAACCAGGTGGCAGGACAAAGTAAATTCTGTGTCTCTGTCATCTGTGGTTGACCAATGGAAGAGTCTTCAGACCAAGGAGAGGACCAGGGCAGGATGGCAGCCGCAAGAGAGCAACAAGGGGGAGTGTGGCCCTCAACTCATTGGAGAAAAGCGCATTAAACCGTAAGCCTGCGTATTATACATCATTCAGAAGTGCTGATTAAAAAGGGTCACAGTTGATGTGATGTATTTGCTGTCCAATCTAAAGAATAAGTTAATTTTATTGTGAAATGTCATGGCACTTTTCATTTTTTATTTTTTTTTTTTACAAAATATCATACATGGTTATTATTTAAAATGAATAAAAAAAAACAGGCATACAAACTTACAACACACAATAAAAGAAATAAATGACTTATTACAGATAGGCAGACATTTAAGTGTACCTGTTATTTATTTACAAAGAGGCAGCCATTTTGGTCTACTGGTTTACCAAAACTTAGTTTTTTTTAGTGAATTGATAGGCTGGATTCTCTAAATAAAGTGGCTGACTAATGTGTACAAACAACAAGTCCACTTAAGCCAAAAGTAGTCAGATTTTATATATTTAAAAAAAAAAAGAACTTTCATTAGTATTCTACAAAAAATAAGTCTATTTCTACAATACTTTTTTCTATATTTTAATATACTTGTTTGAAAAAACAAACAAAAAAAACCTAAAGAATCACATTCCTGCATTAACTGGGGAGAGGTGCAGTGATTAACACTCCACCATACACCAGTGACCCTAGATCCATCTGGATTGTTCCTGGATATATTTACTACAATTATACTACATGTCACCATTATGATTCCTTTTCTTCCATCAGGTGCACATGGTTTTCCCATTTTCTAGAAAAATCAAGTACTGTCTGTGATACTTTTTTTTTTATCTGCACCAACATCCAAATTTTCAGAGCAAGCTTTGAGGATATACCCCATTCTTCAAGGTCCAAGCAGTGCAGCACATTTTCCAAAAGATGCAATGCATTTTCTAACCAGCAGAGGGAAAAATATACCAAACGAGTTAGCAATATGAGAGACGATGGTCTCAAAAACTGAACTGAAATAAGGCTACAGAAGCTGTAGGACATTATTGGTCTCAGATGTATCCACTTTTTTTTCTGTAATACAAAACACAAAATGATTCCGTGTCCCTGAACACAAAATTTTATACTGATTCTGTGCAACAGTATTAATGTATTCAACTTCTGCTATTTGCCAGGTAACAGCAATCTGGAACCACTACATTCAAAAGCACTTGAGACGCTTGCCTGAGCGCAAAGTTCATTTACAATCAAAAAAAATGATATCCCCATCCAAATTAGGTTCAACTTTAAATGATACATTTGGCATATGAATGTGGGTATTACTATCTACCACTACATGAAGCAACATTTTCTTTCAGTTTAGTAGCTTTATAAACGCAGTAAAGGTAATGAGCTAAAATTGTATTTATCAAAATAAATACAGTAATCATTACACAGTAAAAACATAAAAAAATAATGAGTTTTGCAGCCACATCTGATGATGTGCATTAGGTGAAACATGCTATTAGTCATGTTCTTCATCAATGACCATTAAAGAAGGCGGAGTTGTTTTAGTAACACATAACAGGCTCATTTAACAAGTTAACACCACATTAAGCTTATATATTAAATGGGTCAGGCCACTAAAAACTGATATTTCAGTTTTAAGTAGAAGCTAGTGGGTTCAATTGGCAATCTACTTCCTATATCACAGAGACAGTCCTGGTTCTTCCACTCCATCCCCCCTATTCCAGCTGCACCTTTCAGTAATTCAGATTTGGACTTGCGACAATAAGCAGCTTGCAATCACGCTCATCTTGCTCGCATTTGATATCAGTTTAGGACTATTTTGGGACCATGCACCATTCACGGACATGTACATTTGACCTCTTTTTGATCAGCACCTAACCTCCTATGCTTTATACCCTGCTTTAAAGGTAACACTTTCATTTATTTAAACAAAAAAATGTTTTGCAGCACTAACGGCTTTCTTTTAGGCCTTCTGCAAAGTCTCACAAATACCTGCTGATCCTACCAGTGAAGTCCACCTAATGTAGCTTCATGTGGTTAAACTACAGTGAAATTAAAGAAAAATAGCAGGCATGTGGTTATTGGAACAGTCACTGCTAATTTACATGCTTGTAGCTGTTCAATCATCTGGTCGCACCTAGTCCTCAAAAAGAAAAACAATAAATTCAGTGCAGGGGAGCTCATATTGTAGTATTAAAATGCAACAATGTATTAAAAGAATACCGTATATACTCGAGTATAAGTCGACCCGAGTACAAGTCGAGGCCCTAATTTACCACAAAAAAAAAAATGGGAAAAACTTATTGACCCGAGTATAAGACGATAGTGAGAAATGCAGCAGCTACTGTAAGTGGAAAAAGAGGGTCAACAATGCATATCTGCAGCTGTATACATCCCTGTGTCCTGTGTATACGTGGCCTGTGTCCCCCGTGTGTCCATGTGTCTCACCTGTGTCCTGTGCATGCCTCCATGTGCCGCACTGCATCCACCGATCAGCACGTGCTATTACTATTCGGCGGCCATTCACTGTTCAAAAGCCGCGCCTCCTCCTCATCCGTGATAGGCAGAAAACTCCATTTCCCAGCAGTCAGCCTATCACGGACATGCTCTCATCCTCATACCATGGACGAGGATGAGAGAATGTCCGTGATAGGCTGCTGGGAAATGGAGTTTTCTGCCTATCACAGACGTGGAGGAGAGGCGGCTTTTGAACAGTGAGAGGCTGCCGAATGGTATGTAGCACACGATGGCCGCCTGCATGACACACTGATCATGTAGGCAGACGGCGGTGACTCAAGTATAAGTCGAGGGGGGCACTTTCAGCCCAAAAAAAAAAAAAAAAAAGGCTGAAAATTTTGACTTATACTCGACTATATACGGTATATAAAATGCACTCACAAAACAATGAAAGGGCAGGCATGTGTAGCAGGACACAGACTGCTGGGATATCTGCAATCCAGGACTCAAAAGTGCTAAGGGGAGCCTGGCCAGGCTAAAGGCAAGGAACACGGCAGCTCTAGGAAGGCATCACTAAATTCAGGTCGCTCTCAATGCACCCCGGAGTGTTGTTATCTGTCAGGGAGATGCCGGTACGGGCAGACATTTGTTTCTGGGTGAGTTCCCCTTTTTTCAGTCTCCAGTGAGACTCTGGACACTGCAGTTACACTTACAATTAGGCTCGGTTCACATTAGTCTGGGCACGGTTAATTTGTTTTAATTTTAAAAGGAGTACTGTGCAATATTGTTCACTGGTTAAGGTGCGGATTTTTAAAGTGTATGACACTTGAATTTGCACCTGAACTGGACTGAAAAAAAAGCACAGGACCCCTTTTTTTTTTTAAACGGACTGCAGCCGGCCTGGACATATGTGAACCCGGCTCCATAGAAAGTCGGTTCGGTTCACATGTCAGGCAAATCGGCTGCGTTTCAAAACGCATTCCAATCTGCATATATCTGAACTGGGCCTTATTGTTCCTCTGCCAGCCTATGACTGGACAGGGAAGGGAGAAGCAGAAGACTGATGAGCTCATCTTTCTGTCATGCTTCTTTCTCTCTCCCCCTACCTTGTTAGCCCATAAGCAGTACAGCACAATGGACTGGTTACATGTGTTATTTCTCCCTTTCCCAGTCTGAGCTCTGCTTACAGGGTGCTGCAAGAGGCTCATGCTAAATCAGACTTAGGTGAGCACTGCTTGCATTTAAACAAATACATTTGATTGGGTTTTAATGAACACAGACATGCATTGATGTATTTTATATCCGCCTGGAGTTCAGCTTCATTTAGCTCAGGGTGGAAATGCTGCTGTGAGATTTCACTGCAGAATGGACCCCACTCTGTTACAGGTAGTGGGGGGAAACTGGATCAATTGGCAGGATCAACAGGTAACTAAACTATTATATATAGGGGGAAAAACAAAAACTGCTGTAACCACTAAGAGGCAGCATAATTTATGTCCTTTTTTTTTTGTTCCTAGCTCCATTTTAGAGCGGTTAAACCTATAAAATGGCCAAAACTTGACCTACGGTGACATAGGAATAAGTAACAAACGAAAAACTTCAAAACTGTCTACAGTCATTCCTTCCAAAACTACAATGATTTTAACATTGCATTTCCCCAAAAATATAGGGGGGAATATAGGGGGAAAAATAGAAAACAAAAACAAAACCCCCCCCCCCCCCCCAAAAAAAAACCAGACACATACCTAAGGTATAGCACACTAAAAACATAAAACAGACAATTATCTATTGTGTGAAATCTTCTTGGTCCTGAACAGTCCCTTGTGCCAAATACATAAAATAACTATGAAATGTGTGACAAAATATTAAAACAGTTACATGATTATAGACAAACTAGTCACCTTTGCCTTGTACAGTATTTGCATAATAAAAAGGAAAGTATTTTTAACAAGAAAAGGGCTACAGAAGAAAAGGAACGTAAAAGATTTTTTAAAGTACCAGCAGCCTAAAAAAGGATTTATTAAGAAGACAATGCCATGTTAAAGTGGTATTAAACCAAAAAGCAAACATTATATTGCAGCTTACCAATTCTAAAGCCGGGCACACAAGGTTTTTTTTCATGCAAACCCGCAGGTTGCACGAAAAAACTGACAGCTCTGGTCAGGAGCCGCTGTACTAACCCATGCAAAGTTAGTTCAGCAATCCCTCCCACTGAGGTGTTGTATTCTGATAGGGGGATGGATGCCCTGCCAGAACACTCCGATCAGCACACTCTGCCATTGGCTAAGAGGGCTGATTGGGAGTCGGTCAGCTGCTGGGTTTCCAAAGGCCAGCTTCTGTCGGACAGACCGACATACACATGGGCAGAATGTCTGCTGGTATTCTTAGTACCAGCAAATGTCTCCCGACATTTTTCTTGTGTGTACGGGGCTTTAGATACGATGACTGTATTCGTTTTCTTTAAGCTCTCTTATTTTATTACAACTGGTGATCAGGTAATTTAGCACCGACAGGGGTGCTTACAAAAACTTTTCCAAACGAAAAATATAAAAACGGTTGACGTAGCTGCTTGTGGTACTGCATAGTGAGCTGAATTTTGGCCTAAATTTGTTAGTATATTTAAATCGGCTAGTACATCTTACACTCCTCTCCCCCCGGACTGACAATCCTGCTGTGCTTATTCATCCAGAATGGGGCGGGGGGGGGGGGGGCTGGGCACTCTAATACAGGAGGAGTGTTACTGGCCAGATCACAGAGGGAAAAGAGCCAAAAAAAGAAGGCTGATGCAGCTACCAGATCTAAGGATTGGCAAGCTGCAATATATTCCATTTCTGGTTTGACGCATCTGATTGGTTGCTACTGAAACAACCAGCCCTGGTCTCGGCTATTCTAAACTAGCTAAACTCTCACACTTCTGGGTATTGTTGAACTCTTCCTACCACTCCCACACAATCCTATTGGTCCATCATAATAATGGGCTGCCTGACAGGCCAATAGGAATGTGTGCGGAAGCAGGAGAAGGCAGGCAACCGCCATAACTACAAAGAAGTGCTGAAGCTTAAAGCGGTATTAAATCCAAAACCAAAACTAACATATTGCAGCTTGCCAATCATTAGATGTGGTGGCTGCATGAGTTTTTTTTTTTTTCTTTAGGCTTTTTTCTGCCTCTGTCTTTACCTGGTGATCTGGCCAGTAACACACCTTTTGTATTAGAGTGCCTCCATTATGGAATGAAGGGGCACCTCTGAACAGCTGAACTGTCAGTCTGGAGGGAGGGGAGTGTAAGTTTATCTAAATGTGCTAGTCCATCCAACAAACTAAATCCAAACTCTAGCTCACACTGCAGTTACACAAGCAGATACTGCAACAGTTGTTTACTTTTGGGATAAAGGATTTTCATTAATAAAAGCTGATCATTGTAAGCATCCCTATCAGTGGTAAATGAATTGTCTCCACACTCTAACGGCTACATTTACAGGAGACTTTGTTCTGTTGAAAACCAACAGACTTACTGGCTGGATCACAAGGTGAAAATAACAAAGAAAGCCTAAAAAATGAAAAACTAATGCAGCCATCACATCTAAGAATTGATAAGCTGCAATATAAAGGTTTGCTTTTGGGTTTAATACCACTTTATGGCTGTTCTCTAGGTTTTAGTGAACTTTAGTTTGTTTGGCCCAAATTAACTATTTAACAGATACAGCAGGGTTGTGTGTGCTGTATAAACCGCATTCCTGTCCTGCTGCCAGGGCTGTATACTGTACATAGCTCAGGCTGCACACAGTGCCAAGAGCCGGTGCATGTCTTAGTAAAGGAAATGGTTCCAGATTGGTCCAAATTAACTATTTAATGTTCACTAACGTCTGGAGAGCAGCTTTAAGCCAATTAGAATATCTGACATTCAAGTGGGTATTTTGGTCGGGGATTAAAACCAAAGCTGCTACCGGTATGCAATGCCTGCACCTTTTTTTTCTTTTTAAGTGATGCCCTTTACAGGGCATTGGTTCATCTCGACAAAAAGGAATACAAGATTTTACAGATTAATGTAAACATTTATAGAGAAACTGTTCGACCTTCGATTTTACAACCGTTTCCATAATGTTCCCCTGATGATCTAGAATAATCACCCTGGGTGCGTGAGGCTCGGATATTACACATATCCTGTGAAAATAGTTTTGATTTCAGACTGGCCAATGTGCATCAGGTGGTCTGACCTAAATGTATAGCCACCTTTAAAACCTAGGGATATCATTTAGCTATAAAGTTACATAATAATATTAATTCAGCAAGGAAATCTCCATGAATTTGTGCTCAACATCAATGTCCAACTTTTTTTTCCGCCAGTGTTGCAGAAAATGCTTACCTGAATAAGCATAAATAGTCCTTGGCTGTTTCATTTTTTCACTTTCACTCTTCCATGTATGGCTGGACAAGACTGCCGTATAAATTCAGTCATCTAGACTTCAGTTCAATAGGAAATTTGTATCACAGATAAAATGCCCTCCCCCCCAATTATCAGTCACCTGTCCTTTTAGGTAATTCTCTCAAGATATTGGGACCTAGTACTGGTGGAATTATGTCCTGAGTGAACAAAAATTCTGGACACTGAATGGACAGCTAAAACCGCAAGCTACACAACAAGCTCTGTGTCGGCATTCGGTGGACGGTTGCCCTGGCACAGCCTCTTGTGTCTCAGGAGTCTGTCCGTCCTTGAAAAAGCCTTAAAGAGAAAAAAAAAAAATAGCAAATTGTGATTATTCAAACAGTAACCACAACTAAACATTCAAGAGAATACTAGATATATGGTGAAAAAACTGTTGTCTTAAAGTGGGATTCCAGGTAAAACCTAACTAGCCTTGAAAAATGTCCCCCTACCCCCTCCTAACAGCTCCGCTGACTAACCTGTGTAAAAAAGATGAAACAAGAAAAGCAGCTCCAGGTGATTGAGTCTCTGGTTAATCCACACACACTAGTCTGGTGCTAGCCCAGCTCACATGCTACATGTAACAAAGATATAATTCCGGATGGCTGCACTTCCAAAAATACTTTTATTGAAGCTTCATATGACAAGTGGTTGACAGAGGGAGCAGGGGACAAAGGTAGACGTGTTTCGCGCAAATGTTAGCGCTTAGTCATTACCATTGTGTAAAAAAAAAATTTATAATATATATATATATATATATATATATATATATATATATATATATATATATATATATATATATATATATATATATATATATATATATATATATATATATATATATATTTTCAGCCCGCTCTGGTCATGTGATCTCACATCAGCCAGCAGCGGCTGCAGGGGAGAGGAGAGAACGCCAACAGCGGATTGTGAAGCCTGGAGCTGTGACATCACGCTTAGGCTCCTATGGCCCATTCCTTGCCGGCGTACCCTCCTCTCCAATACAGCCGCCACTGGCTGACACAGGGAAGCCAAATTAAGGGGACGGGGGGAACATTTTTAACGCTAGTTTGTGTCAAGCAGGAATGACTTTAAGGGAACACTGGGGCAGATGTACTAAAACTGAAGTGCGCAAAATCTAGTGCAGCTGTGCGTAAGTAGCCAATCACAGCTTCTAACTTCAGCTTGTTCAATTAAGATTTGACAATAAAACTGGAAGCCGATTGGTTTCTATGCAGAGCTGCATCGGATGCTGCACTCTCCAGTTTTAGTAAAGCAACACCACATGGGTTAAGCAGAGGCTGTCAGCACTGCATAAAATATATGTAGCATCAGCTTACTACAGTATACAGCGATGTGTTGCGAAAGCGGGATGGAGGCTTCCCATTCTGTTTTCAGGAACAGATTCAAGTTAGGCTGAGCACTGCTCAGTTATTCATAGGAAGCCTTCTATTTTTATAAATGAATACAAGGACCAGCTTAGATCAAATTACCTATTTAAAGTCATATTATTCCTGAATTTAAGGTTTAAAGGGTTATTGATATTTTTAATCTTGAGTCACTCACTGCTCCTTTTATCTCTGAAAGACTCCATTTGAGGAAGTCTCCCCTTTATATTGCTAAACTCCACTTCCTCTGCCTAAAGCCCCATACACATTATTTGATTTTCTGCAGATTTTTGTTTCAGATTTACCAAAACCACGTAGTGCAAGGGCCTGCCTGATTGCATACAAATTGAAATCTTAAGGTCTGACCTCATATTAATTGGTTTTGGTAAATCTGAAGACAAAAATCTGCAGAAAATCTAATGGTGTGTATGGGGCTTTACATTATCTAACCAGTATAGTCTAGATGAAAGATTCAACAAAGTATGATTTTCCACCTTAAATGCCTGTTGTGGTGGCAAAGCCAGGATCACGGGGGGCAATATACTTGCCGATCGAGTCTATCAGCATTAGAAGAAGCTGATGAATGATGTAATTAGCCAGCAATTACCAAAATTACAAAAAAAAAAACTGGCCTCTTAATATCTTCCCATGAAAGTAAATCTGCAATGAGAGAAATACAGCGACTGTCTTTTTAAAGGCTAGTTACAAAGCGATTATTCTGACCGCATTGCTCCAATTTGTAGTAGCCACCTCTTTTCAGATTGTATCCCAGACTAAAAACTCTGTATAGCCATCTAAACAGGAGCAGACAGAGAAGTGTAAAGGTGTCATTTCTCTGCATCAGGGGTTGTAAACCCTCGTGTTTTTTTACCTTAACGCATCCTATGCATTAGGGTGAAAAACCATCTGTCATGCAGCAGCCCCCCAGACGCCCCGTTTTACTTACCTGAACCTGATCTCTCTCGCCCCCGGGACGAGCACACCAGCTCTAGTGTCCTGACTGGATAGATTGATAGCGCAGTCATTGGCTCCCGCTGCTGTCAATCAAATCCAATGACGCGGGTGCTGGGGCCAAGTCCTGCTGTCTGTGTCAATAGACGCAGCAGGACAAGGGAGCGCGACCGCACGAGTGTCCCGAAGGAGAGCGATTCTCCGATGGGGCATTCGAGAAGAGGAGGAGCCAGGAGTGCTGCCGAGGGACCCCAGAAGAGGAGGTTCAGTGGCACTGCACAGGAGGAGGAGAGTATGACATTTTTTTTTTTTTTTAATAACAGAAGGTTTGGTAACCCTTTAAGCTTGACCTCTGTAAACAGAATACATTCAGCAAGGCAGGTAAACAACAGTTTGGCAAAATGTGCAAAACAGCCTTGGGCTCCACCTGCTGGTTGATTATGAAATGACAAAATACTCATTGGTGATGTATCTAGTTTACTCAACTACTATACATTCACTTTAAAGGATAACTCCACTTTCAAGGGGAAAAAAAGCTAAATAAAATAATTTAGCATATACAATTGTGACACAAGTCATATTGTAATTGAATGTTATTAAAAATGACCTATTTTTAAAAATCTGCAGCCGCTGTAATTTTCTGTATAGTGCAATGCAATATGGCTACTTGGAGGTGTTCTGTACACAAAATGTGTACAGAACAACCCCTTAGAAACATTTTCCTGCTTGTGTGATTGGCTCTCTGATTTTCCCAGAAGTCTACTCTAAGATACAAATCTGATTTTAGGCAATCCTTTTAGACTTACTCAGGGGCACAGAGGAACAGTGATTTCTTCAGAACAAAAAGGTAGGAATCTGCAACAAAGTTTGTTAAATTCCTTGCAAATTCCTTGCAATGTACATACCGTATATACTCGAGTATAAGTCGAATTTTTCAGCACATTTTTTTGTGCTGAAAGTGCCCACCTCGACTTATACTCGAGTCAAGCACTTTTCTGCAGCAAAAAATTTCCTAGCACCAAGTGGCCCTGAGATACGGGGCCCCAAAACTGGTTCGGAAAATGTCATTTTCTGCTGCAGAAAAGTGCTTGACATTTTCTGAACTGATATTTGGGGCCCTGTATCTCAGGGCCACTTAGTGCTAGAAACCCCAGCTTTGGAGCTATGGTGCTAGTTCCACTGGGTTTGCACACCAAATTTGGAGTTCTTAGTACTAAGTGGCCCCGAGATATGGGGCCCCAAATTCGGTAAACTGTGTCTATCTGCAGCAATGCCATTTCCGGACCCTTTGGGTTCAGAGACCCCAAATTTTGGCTGCAGCTAGGGGGCATCTAGGAACCCTTAACTACCGAGTTTGAAGTTCAGGGGACCTATGGCTGCAAATGGGCACAGTGAGGCATGCAAATGGGCACAGTGATGCTGCAAATGGGCATTGTTGACCCTCTTTTCCACTTACAGTAGCTGTGCATTTCTCACCCTCGTCTTATACTCGGGTCAATAAGTTTTTCACATTTTTTGTGGTAAATTAGGGCCTCGACTTATACTCGAGTATATACGGTAGATTACCTAGAGGGGAATGTTTTTTTCTTCAACAAATAGGAGTTACGCTTTAACACCAAGACCAAAGGAAATCCATTTCAGGTGCTGCACAAGTGCAAATCCCAGGAAACTGCAAATTGCACATATTTTCCATTTTGTCTAATTTGAAAAACTGCATACACCAGGCTGAGGCTGACAGAAAAAAAATAAAATAAAAAAAATGACATACCTGCTTACATCTCTCACATTTGAACGGTTTCTCCCCGCTATGGACCCGTCTGTGCCTGTCCAGATGATACTTCTGAACAAACTTCATGTCGCACATGTCACACTCAAAAGGGCGCTCTCCTACAACATAACAGGCAGCCATACTGAAGATACCTTTGCTAACACAACAGTGATCCTCGACTATGTGACCTTGGCTTACCTGTGCTAACGAACATGTCTCTGTCAGCATGGTAACTCGGTGAGTATGAAGGTAAACTTGCACCAGACCTAAAACATATACATATAAATACGCCTGGTGAGTTTTCTGGAAAGTCCCCCATGTTAGGCTTGCAGTTCTTTGTAGGACCACTGTGATATGTTTCTATGCCATACTAGGAATAAATAGACCACAAATAGTCATGGGATAGAGAAGCAAAGAATTTTACTAACTAGTGTAATTCAGTTTTAAAACCCTTGATTACAGGCATAATTTTGTTCTACATCCATGGTATACACAGTGCAAGACCACAGAAAGCAGAAAAAACCCTCAGATTTATGGATTTATTATTAATGTAAGGAATAATGATCTGAGGTATTTATCCTCTGGATCACACTTGTGAAGACAATTAGACACTACAAAGTATTATTTCATAACTCTCCTGATTTTGCTTAGCAAAACTAGCAGTGTCAGTTGGTGTGTTAAAAATCTCCATTGAGGTTAATGTGGCCAACACAACTATAGCAAGCACATTGGTGGCAGCAAATTTCATTTGGGCTCAATAGGCAAATAGACTATATTGCCAAAAGTATTGGGACACCTGCCTTTACACGCACATGACCTTTAAGGGCATCCCAGTCTTAGTCCATAGGGTTCAATATTGAGTTGGCCCACCCTTTGCAGCTATAACAGCTTCAACTCTTCTGGGAAGGCTGTCCACAAGGTTTAGGAGTGTGTCTATGGGAAAGTTTGACCATTCTTCCAGAAGCGCATTTGTGAGATCAGGCACTAATGTTGGACGAGAAGGCCTGGCTCGCAGTCTCCGCTCCAATTCATCATAAGATGCTCTATCGGGTTGAGGTCAGGACTCTGTGCAGGCCAGTCACGTTCCTCCACCCCAAACTCGCTCATCTATGTCTTTATGGACCTTGCTTTGTGCACTGGTCCAAATCATATGCTGAGGGGTGATTATGGTGTGGGGTTGTTTTTCAGGGGCTGGACTTGGCCCCTTAGTTTCAGTGAAGAGAACTCTTAAGGCATCAGCATACCAAGATATTTTGGACAATTTCTTGCTCCCGACCTTGTCTAAACAGTTTGGGGACGGCCCCTTCTTGTTCCAACATGACTGTGCACCAGTGCACAAAGCAAGGTCCATAAAGACATGGATGAGCGAGTTTGGGGTAGAGTAACTTGACTGGCCTGCACAGAATCCTGACCTCAACCCGACAGAACACCACTGGTATGAAAAAGAGCTGAGACTGCGAGCCAGGCCTTCTAATCCAACATCCTGACCTCACAAATGCGCTTCTGGAAGAATGGTCAAACATTCCCATAGACACACTCCTAAACCCTGTGGACAGCCTTCCCAGAAGGGTTGAAGCTGTTATAGCTGCAAAGGGTGGTCCAACTCAATACTGAACCCCACAGACTAACACTGGGATGGCAATAAATTTCATGTAAAGGCAGGTGCCCCAATACTTTTGGCAATATAGTGTAAATCTTCATACCCCAACTTTATCAATTGCCCTCCACCAAAAGAAAAAATTAATCATTTGCAGTTGTCATTTAAAAGCTTTAAATCAGATAATTGAAGACAAAAATGCTGAGGCTGGGAAAGACACTGTCAAAGGAGGGAAGGAGGATGTAAGGGGTGAAACTGCTACCCTTGGTTAGTTATAATAATAACTGAGATTTGAATGTGTTTTTTGTAAAATTAACTTTAGTACAGCTCAAAGCTAAGGAATAACCATGGTAGCTAGCACCATCTCCTTCCAGTTTTCTATTTGTGGTTTATTCTATCTTAAAAACTCGACAAAAATGCTCACTGCAATTGGTAAAAAAGCATATAATTTATGATAAACTCCAGTAAAAACAATTGTAGTTAAGCCTTGAAATGCATACGGGAGACCTATCCTACCTAACCAGGCCTTCTTTTTGCCATGGCTCAGTTTTTTCTATTCAGCAGCTAGCTGAATAAAAAAAACAAAAAAACAAAAACTGAACTGACTCCTCCATCCACACTTTTGAGGGGGATAGGGGGGATCCTCCCCACTGTGTCATTGTATTCTGACAGTGAGACTCCTGCTGATCGAAGAAAATGTTTCCAAAAAGCCTGTTTAAGAGAAGCAGATTGAAAGATCAGCTTCTCATGAACTGGAATAGCCACAGCTGGATTAAAATTTGGCTGGTCTGTGCTGACCTGGCCAAATTGTGATCCAGCTATGGGCAAGCTTTAGCTGCAGTACATTAGCAAACCCTGGAGTAGAAACTGGATTTGTTTCAAGTACTTTGGTGTTCTGCATACACAAGATTCACTAAAGCATTTGAATACATAAGTCAGTGCTTTTCAAACCTTTTCACTCTGTCTCCCAGTCAGGACCCTTTCGCACTGGGGCGGGGTCAGTATTCGGCCGCTAGCGGGGCGGTTTTACCCCCCGCTAGCGGCCGAGAAAGGGTTAAATACCACCGCAAAGCGCCTCTGCAGAGGCGGTATAGCCGCGCCGTCCCACTGATTTCAATGGGCAGGAGCGGTATACACTCCGCTCCTTCACCGCTCCAAAGATGCTGCTGGCAGGACTTTTTTTATCCTGTCCTGCTAGCGTACCGCTCCAGTGTGAAAGCCCTCGGGGCTTTCACACTGGATACACAGCAGCGGCTGTTTCGGGTCGGTTTGCAGGTGCTATTATTAGCGCAATAGCGCCTGCAAACCGCCCCAGTGTGAAAGGGCTCTCAGAGAAAAGGAAAGTGCCACAGTTCAAAATGATGGAAAGTAGTTACACTCCCTCCTTGCACCTTGCCGGTATTAAAGCGGTAGTAAACTTTTTTTTACCTACAGGTATGCTTATAAAGATCTTAAACGTGCACCTTTTAGGAAATTTTCCAGGAAGCAGCAGCCGGTGACGTCACTGGTACAATGCGCTCTGTAGGAACAGCATACCCGTGCCGCTCCTTCAGAGCTCTGTGATGCGGGAGGGACATCACAGCTCAGGTGGTAGCAGCCCGCTAACCCAGAAGGAAGACCAGGTGAAGATGGAGGCCTCTGCAGCAGTGACAGCGCGCTGCTGGAAGGCTTAATTTCAAGGGTAGTCTCTAAAATGAACTAGTATGCAATGCATACTCGTACATTATACCTTTACCTTGCAGGTTTTTTTTTTTTTTTTTTAACTACTGCTCTAACTATAGATGCTCTTTAATAGTATGATAGCAATTAGCAAGTCTCCTCCAAAAATATGCGCAAACCTTTAAACCTGGGTAAGCTCTTGCATACCCTGCCATACCCTCCATAAAGCACACTGTTGGTAATAGAACAACGATACATTTCACATATTTTCCTTTTACTATATGAATGCCAGATCAGGTGAATACAAATCAAAAATCCCAAAGGATAGAATGTGCTTACATACATCGTCCCCCAAAATAGATACCTTCAAGCATTATTTGCTTGAAGCTTTTTATCAAATACATTTCGTTTTCTAACTGCATCAACTTATAACAGAAAAACACATCTGAAACATTATGTAAAGAATTCACAAGTTTATTAAAATATTCTACACACACTGGCAGCAAGTAGTGTCAGATTATACAAAGTAATGTACAGCTACAGTTAATAGGGAAACTGGGATTGCAACAACTCTAGAGAGAAATAAAAAAAGCCATATTTTTATAAATTTAAAATGCCAACCAGGTAGGACAACCCTAGCTCTCCTAAAACCTAAAAATAGACCTCAATGTTCAAGTAGTAAAGGGCAAACTTAGCTGAACAGAAAAGTAACCTATCGCCATTCAAAAATACCTTATATTAGTGTTGTCCAACTCAGTCTTCAAGGGCCAAGTTCCTCCCACAGGCTTAGGATTTCTGTAATTAACAGAGAATAATGACTTGAAAGGGTCTCTAATCCTAGATCTATAACATTAACAAGGCTGCTCAGAGCTCACCATTCCTTTAAACTCAATTGTTTCATGGTTTTCTGGCCATACTCCCTTCACCTACTTTCAGAGCTCTGGCATCTTGTGTACATGAATGTTCAAACTAACATCTCAGGGTATATGTGACATCACTGGGGCAGGGGCACAACATTATTTTGATTGCAATTTGCATGGCCAGGATCGGTAAAGTTAAATTTGGAAAAGTGGAGTGAGCAAAAAACAGCAAAGGCTCTCAAATTTAAGTAGAATATAAATACACATCCAGTGACTACATTTTCATGTAATGGTTATATTTAAGAAAGGACATTTACAAGGTAACTGTGCCAAGTAATATGTGGATTTCCAAGCATCACTGTGTCAGTCCAACAACTTGTGTGGTCTGTGGCCCTTGATGACTGGTGCTGGACAGCCCAGGAAAAAAAAATATGATTAAAAAGAAAAGAAAAACTAACCAAACAAAAAAGTATCTATAACCATATTTAGGCCACATGCACACTGGACGTTATAAAAAAATGCCTAAAATAACGTTATAAAAAGGTCAGTAGCTTTGCAGTTTGAGTTTTTCAACTTTTTTGCAATAGCAGTTTTTAGCATTAGTTTTCCTTCAAAAAAAAAAAAAAAATGCTATTTTTTTCAAATGGATCAAAAACGTTTAACACTGGTGAGCGACGTTTTTGAGCATTTATCAGCGTTGGAGTGTTTATACAGCTGAAAACGTCTCTCAGAACCCACTAGTTTTGGGGTTTTTTACTGCTCAAAAACGCCACTCCCCAAAACTCCTGATAACAGCTTATGTGTACATAGATAACATGGAGAGTTTAATGACTGTAGAAAAAAAAGTCTACAGCCAAAAACAGCTGCTGTAAAAACATCAAAAAACGTCCAGTGTGCATGAGGCCTTAGCGTTGAAAGGAGCAGGGAAGGGTTAAAATCCCTGCCAGTTTATTTTTTATTTTTGCAGTATGTGTAATATTGGGAAAATTTACATTCGCTTTTAATCCTCGAAGTTTCGTCAAAAGCTCAGTTGAAGATCAGCACGACATCCCCATAAATTTAGTATACAAAACAAGGAAGGATTGGGACTTTATAGGTGCTGAAACCTCCTCCTAGAATAATTCGCCTAACAATAACAGAATTTTAAAATTTACTTTTTATTATATTCCATAAAAAATGTCTATTATAAATAATAGACACCTCTTAAAAACAAGAAAAATTAAATCACAACTCATTGGTGTTTCCATGCTAGAAACTCTACAGAAAATTGGAGGAAATCTCCCAAAGGGAGGAGCTCCCCTCTTGCCCATGGTCACTTTCTTGGAGACACTACTATAAAATAGAAGGCTGAATCTCCTCAATAGGGAAATAGGCAGCAAGAAAAGGAGATGCACTTTAGCGGCATTAAAAAGAAAAATTGAATATTTTGCAGCTTATTTGTTTTTTTGTTTTTTTAACCCCTGTTTTCACCTGTTGAGGCCAGTAACACACCTCCTGCAATAAAGCGCTCTGGATGAGCACAGGGGCAACTTTAGACAGCAGCACTGTCAGTCTGGGGGAAGGGAGAGTGTTAGATGGACTAGAAATTTAGAGTGGAGAGTGTAAACCCTCTCCTATACCCAGTGAAGTGAACAGCCTCAGATGATACACAGATAAAAGAAATCTCCCTACATAAGCTTTACATGTATATCTGCGGTCTTTGCCTTTCTACATTCTTTAGAAAGTGCACATCGTGTTACAAATCTATCTTCCTCATTTAACAGTGGGTGTGGAGTCTGGGCTTACACTGAGTGACAGTTGATTGGAGGAAAGGCACACACTCCCCCTTCCACATAGAGGAACAAATAAGCATGCAGAGCTGCAGTGTGAATAGACAAGCTCTCTGCTAATCCAGCAGCAGAAAGACAGGGCACTCAGATCGTTGGAGAGAGATAAGAAAACACTAAAGATATAAGTCAGATTTCACGAATCAGGTTTACAACCACTTTAAAGCAAACTTCAGCTTACACTGAAATTACACAAACCGTTGCAAGCAATAACTTTTTTCTTTTGGGACAAAAGGTTTTACACAAAAAAGCTGATAATTTTAAGCACCCCTGTCAGTGGTAAGTGGCTTATCTCAACCCTCTGATACATTTGCAGGAGAACCTGTTTTGTTTAAAAAAAAAAAAAAAAAAAAAAAGGACTTCCTAGAAATAAAAGAAACCCAAAAAAAAAAAAAAAAAAAAAAAAAAAAATGAACGCAGCCATAACATTTAAGAATTGGTTAGCTGCAATATAATAAATGCAGTACTTAAACCCAAAAATCAAGCATCAACTATTCTCCATTTACTGCAACTTCTAACTTTATCAAGAGTAACTTTTTTTAGAAAGTTAAAAATCCAATTTTGTAAAATAAACTAAATTAAAGATATACAGTATATCGGAGTAAGCATTTAGTAGTGCCTGTCATCAGTGGTGCGTTATTGATCTGACAAAAATTCGCAGAATTTTTATGCAAGGGCATGCTTGTGGAGACCTTATTGCATTGACTAAAGTTTCTAAAGGGTTTTAAATGTTACACAGATGAAGAAAAAAAATAAATAAATACCACAGGAACTTAAAAAAAAAAAAAAAAATTAAAGACAGACAATCAAGTCTTTTTATGAGCTTACTCTATAGACTTCTAGATAGATAATTTTCAGCTTCACATGGGACAAACATTTTTAAAATAATTATAAGCAATGCTTTACAGTAATACATTTTACTTTGCACTATCTACACTCATGCAGACCCGTAACCAGGCTTTACCATACATGACAAATTATTTCCCCAAGACCGACATTAAAATACTGCTGGTATATTGCAACCAACCCCTGCTATTTATGATTAGCACTTGTAAATCAGTATGTGTTAAAAATAACCAAAGAAGTTTGATAGGTTAAAAAAACAAAACAGTTTATTATTATTTAAGGTACTTATATAGCGCTGTCAATTTACGCAGCACTTTACAAATACATTGTACATTCACATCAGTCCCTACCCTCAAGGAGCTTACAATCTAAGGTCCCTAACTCACATTCATATACTAGGGCCAATTTAGACAGAAGCCAATAAACCTACCAGCATGTCTTTAGAGTGTGGGAGGAAACCAGAGAACCCGGAGGAAACCCACGCAGGCACAGGGAGAACATGCAAACTCCAGGCAGGTAGTGTTGTGGTTGGGATTCGAATCAGCCACCCTTTTTACTGCTAGGCGAGAGTGCTACCCACTACACCACTGAGCCGCCCAGTTTAGCATTTGAAGATCTTAAAAATACTTTTCCTTTTGTTATAATCTCTAATTTATAGGCTTCTATATAAAATGTTGCCATTCAAGAGTGTTGCCAAAAATGTGTGTCTTGGAAAAGTATTCATACCCCTTGAAATTTTCCACATTTTGTCATCATGTTACAATCAAAAACGTAAATGTTTTTGTTTTTTTTAGGATTTTATGCGTTTCCCAAACTTTGTCTTGCGGCACACCAAAAAGGATCTAACAATTTCCATGGCACACCTGAACTGAGTATATATAGTGAAATACAGTACTTAGAAATCCATCTGACTGTTTAGCTGTTGAATTTTAAAAGCAGCGGCAAGCCTGCAGATCTCACAGGTTTGCGAATCGGACAGAAGTTCGCTGCTTCTAAAATTCAACATCTAAACATTCACACGGAGTTCCAAGTACTGTATTTCACTATATAAACTCAGTTTACTGTTAAAAATAAGTGTAAAATGCAAGACTCCGGTGGGTGTAACAAGATGTCCGCTTGTCCCCTTCTCAGTTTATTCTTACTGTGGAGGAGTGCGGGGTGTAGCAACATGGCGGTGACGAAACGTCACTTCCATTACATTCTGATGGGTCGTCTAATCTGATGAAACACCGGCTACTCAATATGTACTTCCTAGTCTTGTGCCTGTGCAGTAAGCAAACTGTGGTGCACATTGCAATGCAGGAAACAGCAAACGCCTGTGCGTTTTTTCAGCAAAGAAAGAGGAAGTACAGAGAATAAGGTATTTACTTCCACCAAATTATAGTTTTGATTTCCAATGATTACACAGCAAGGGCAGAAGGTTCAATTGAAGGAAAGATGAAAAAAATTACTAAAGTTCCACTTTAAGTATTTCTCCATCGCTAAACAAAGAAAAAACTTTTATAAGCATCACATTTGGAATGGAAGTCTCCATTATTATTATAATAAAATTAGAACGATCGAGTTCTTCCGAGATATCGCACAAGTCTCGCGTTACGAAAGGAACCAATGAATATATAACAGGGAATTTGGGACTTTAAATGAAGCGATTTGAAATGCGGAGGATTAAAATTGTAATTTTATTAATATTAGTAGGTATATAGTAAAAGAATTTCATGTATATATACAGACATACATATATAGTTGGCACAAAATTATAGGCATATTAGGTGGAAAGGTACAAGTAGTAGAATACATAATTACACTGGATAGGCAAGGGTCAAAGTAATGTTAGTATAAAATAACATATAGCCTATAGGTGCCAGGGATGATATTATTAAATTAATGACATCAAGGTAACAATGGATAGAGTTCTGGCATCAAATGTAGCTTTGAGCTACATTTGATGCCAGAACTTTATCCATTGTTACCTTGATGTCATTAATTTAATATCATGATTATATCATTTTGTTATGCAATTTTATTATCAGTTACCGGATATGCCATCCCTGGCACCTATGGGCTATATGTTATTTTATACTAACATTACTTTGACCATTACCTATCCAGTGTAATTATGTATTCTACTACTTGTACCTTTCCACCTAATATGCCTATAATTTTGTGCCAACTATATATGTATGTCTGTATATATATGAAATTCTTTTACTATATACCTACTAATATTAATAAAATTACAATTTTAATCCTCCGCATTTCAAATCGGTTCATTTAAAGTCCCAAATTCCCTGTTATATATACCTGATTTCGGGATGGAGGCGACTAGTGCGCCTCATTTAAAGTCCCAACCCCCCCTTCTATTGCAAAAAAAAGGAACCAATGAATGACAGACTGATAGAGATTGCATCCCTATATACGTTACTTTAACGTTTGCAACATTGATTTACCATTTATTTTTTTGATATGTTCAAGGTTTCAAAACGCTAGCAATTTTAAGTATTTTTAAAAACTCCCACGGCATACCTGCAAATCTCACGCGACACAGTTTAAAACTCACTGTGATAGACCAACAGAAAGTGGCACATAATTGAAGTGGAAGGAAAATGATAAATGGTTTTCAATTTTTTTTTTACAAAATATGTGAAAAAGTGTGGCGTGCATTTGTATTCAGCCCCCCAGTCAATACTTTGTAGAACAACCTTTCTCTGCAATTACAGCTGCAAGTTTATTTTGGGATGTCTCTACCAGCTTCGCACATCTAGAGGAGTGACATTTTTGTCCATTCTTCTTTGCAAAATAGCTCAAGCTCTGTGGATTGGATGGAGAGCGTCTGAGAACACTAATTTTTAAGTCTTGCCACAGATTCTCAGTTGGATTTAGGTCTGGACTTTGATTGGGCCATTCTAATACATTAATATGCTTTGATCTAAACCATTCCATTGTAGCTCTGGCTGCATGTTTAGGGTCCTTGGGCCAGAGGCTTACCCTCCAGCAGGACAAGTCTTTTCCAGACTCTAACAGGTTTTCTTCTAATGCCGCGTACACACGACCGGACTTTCCGGCAGAAAAGGTCAGACGGAACCATTCCAATTGTGGGCTTCATCGGCCCTTCTCTTTCGAAAATTCTGACGGACCTAGAAAAAGAACGTTTCAAATCTTTCCGACGGACTCAGTTCCTATCGGGGAAAACCTCTCGTCTGTATGCTAGTCCGACGGACCAAGAACGACGCAAGGGCATCTATTGGCTATTGAACTTCCTTTTTTCTAGTCCCGCTGTACATCATCGTGTTCTAAACGAACGGACTTTGGTGTGATAGTGTGCACACAAGTCCCTTTCATCGGAAAGACCATTGGAGTTCAGTCCGACGAGAAGTCCGCTCGTGTGTATGCGGCATAAGATTGCCCTGTATTTGGCACCATCCATCTTCCCATCAACTCTGACCAACTTCCCTGTCCCTGCTGAAAAAAAAGCATCCCCCACAACATGATGCTGCCACCACCATGTTTCACAGCGGGGATGGTGTGTTCAGGGTGATGTACAATGTTAGTTTTCCGCCAAGCATAGCATTTTGCATTTAGGCGAAAAAGTTCAATTTTGGTCTCATCTGACCAGAGCACCTTCTTTCACGTTTGCCATATCCCCCATATGGCTTCTCACAAACTGCAAACAGGACTTCTTATGGCTTTCTTTCAACAATGGCTTTCTTCTTGCCGCTCTTAGATAAAAGGCCAGATTTGTGGTGTGCAAGACTAATAGTTGTTCTGTGGACAGATTCTTCCACCTTAGCTGTGGATCTCTGCAGCTCCTCCAGAGTTACCATGGGCCTCTTGGCTGCTTCTCTGATTAATGCTCTCCTTGCCCGGCCTGTCAGTTTAGGTGGGCGGCCATGTCTAGGTAGGTTTGCAGTTGTGCCATACGCTTTCCATCTTTGGATGATGGATTGAACAGTGCTCCGTGAGATGTTCAAAAGCTTGGGATTATTTTATTTATTTTTTAATATAACCTAACTATGCTTTAAACTTCTCCACAACTTTATACCTGACTTGTTTGGTGTGTTCCTTGGCCTTAATGATGTTGTTTGTTCTCTCCAACAAACTTCTGAGGGCTTCACAGAACAGATATATTTATACTGAGATTAAATTACACACAGGTGGACTGTATTTACTAAATTAGGCGACTTCTAAAGGCAATTGGTTCCACTAGATTTTAGTTAGGGGTATCAGAGTAAAGGGGGCTGAATACAAATGCATGGCACAAATATATTTGTAAAAAATCTCAAAAACCATTTATCATTTTACTTCACATTTATGTGCCAGTTTGTGTTGGTCTATCCCAATAAAATACATTTAAGTTTTAGGCTGCAACATGACAAAATGTGGAAAATTTCAAGAAGGTATGAATACTTTTTCAAGGCACTGCAGCTATTATATGTGTTAAATATGCCACCTCAGCCACACCTCTAACATTGTAGCTCCAAGTTTCTCAAGCAATAGTAAAATGGTAGTCCTACTCCAAAATGGTATTTACAGTGCAACTTGGCATTGATGTCCCGTGGTAAGAATCTGCAGTGTTTAATATCATATCCAACTTTATCTAGCAGTGTAGTTTCACAGTTGGGTAGGATAAGTAACAAAATGTTTTATAGCCTATAATGGCAACTCGACGATTTGTATCATGTAATAATACAAAAGATTTTCTATAGGTGTACTAAATACCAGTTTGGTAATCACAGTTCTCCTAATTTCCAAAAACATAACACAATAATTGGATAACTAGGAAATAAACTTTTTTAAACAAAAATTAAAAGCCAATAGATTCCTCACACCCACAAAAACAAGGTGAATGGAGATCCCCCCCCCCCCCCATCTGGACTTTGCATTCTGACAATGGAACCCGATGCGGTCTGAACACACTGATCGCAGCTGCTGATCAACAAAAGCGTTCCAACATGTTTGTTCAACAGAAGTCAATCTAATTATCACCTTCGGTCAAATAGAGATGGCCACACACTGATTAAAATTCATCCGGTCCCTGATGAACCTGTTTGTGCACATGCTATGAATTAACACTGCTGATGCGTACTGAGATATTCAATCTGATAGGATTTTTGACTTACCGCAAAATCCTTTTCTTGGAGTACATTAACCCCTTTTCTACTGCCGTATGGATCAGAGGCTCCATATTTACCCAGTGCTGTTTATAAACATTGGATAAATAGCAGTCGGGTGTTTGTTCTGCTCAGTAATCATCAATGTTTACCAAGCTGTCATTAGATGGGACACTGTACTGAGGTGATCCGAGGGGCTGGGTTCAATGTGGTCATTACTGCAATCACATGCTCTTGTTTACAGTGTTGATCTCTCCCCTTCATCTTACAGCCGAGGAAGGAGAGAGGTCATAGTGACTGTGAATGAGGAAAGAAGATCATAATGGGATTTTTTTTTTTTGCCCATGCCCCACTCTTCTGTCTCTAGTGAGCTGGGTATTAAAGCCTTCACCTTCTTTATCCTACACATCTGAACATTAACCCATTCAGTACAAATGATCAATATACATTAACCCCTTACTTCTTCCTCCCTGTGTGTATGACCTCTACATTTAATGTACATAGAGCAGTAGCCTCCAACCTGCAGCCCTCAACATGCCTTTATCCGGCCCTTGGGGGCCAGATAAAAAGGTATCAATCTGCTGATCCTGCATGAGGCATTTAGACTGTAGCATAGCAATGACAGGGAGAGCTTCCTTCATTCTCTCCTCTAAGGATTCTACTCTGGCGCCCAGGTGTGAGGTGTCAGCCTTGAGCTGTGCAATGTCCTCTGTAAAGGCTTTCTCTACCCTACTAGTGAAGCGCTCCAGGTCCTCTCTGGTGGAGAGGGACAAAATATGGCGTCTGATGTCCTCATCCACAAGGAAGTCAGGCACTTCAGGGCTTCTATCTGGAGAGGCAGGAGGGGCTGATTCACTCACAGACCCTGGAGAGGGGACTGGGGAACCTGCATTCTTCTGATTCTGAGCTGCGGTGAGCTGGGAGGATTTTGCGGCCTTCTGGGCCTTCCCGGTCTGTGCCATCTTGGAAGCCTCACAGCCTTGTCCGCGGGTCCTGTGGAAGATTCCAGCTGTCCCTGCCGATCTGTCCATGACGGCTGGGAGGAAGGCAGCAAATTGCTGGGACATTGAATGAGCCAATGGAGGCAAGGATCCCCCTCCAGGGCTATGCTGTGTGCATTGGTGGTACGGAGCTGAGGGGATGCAAGTCCTCACTCCTCAATAGCTAGGACACGCCCCCACAATGATCAGCTTTTATATATGTGAAACCTTTATCCCAAAAAGGAACACCGTAGTTGCTGTAATTGCTTATAAAGTGTTAGCTGAATTTTGGCGTTAGTTTGTTTAATGTATCTAAATCTGCTAGTTCATCGATCACCATAACACCAACCCAACCCCAGCCTGCTGTCCAAAAGGTGTCTGCTCCTTCATCCAGCGTTTAGGCACTCTAATACAGGAGGTGTGTTACTGGCAAGATCACAGGGTAAAAAGAGGGAAAAATTTGAAAAAATAAATTGGTTGGCAAGCTGCAAAATATATCAGTTCTGGTTTAATAAGGCTTTAAAAGAGATACACAATGAATATTTAGGTACACTGACATTATGCTGCTACCTTTAGGAGAGAATTTGGACATTGGCAAAACAGAGCTGTAAGGACAGCACAGTATAACCACTGTCCATATGCATTAGTTTTTTTAGCAAGCCAAAGTAGGAGTTGAAACAGAGATAGAAACCATGTCTCTCAAAGTATTCCAAATAAATGATTTTATGATAAGCCAAAAATTTGGTTTACTTAATTGTACATTACGGGACACACAGGAAGAGTATTTAGGTAATAGGAATGCCAAAGCAGTTCGACTGAGGGTTGGCAACAGAACAAAGGCTAACAGGCCAAAAACAACCAAACAGATCACAGATGTGGCTCTACAGAGCCTCCTTAGGAACTTTACGACTGAAGCCAGCATCTGAGACTTTACTATCCACCTAGAAGAACTTAACAAATCTAAGAAGCAGATTCCTGATGCTGAAAAGACTATAAAGCACTAACTAAATTACTGCAGTGTGTCCGACCAGGAAAGGTGGAACCTTGCCATTTAACCCATAAGCTTGAATGATGGGCTGTAGGCCATTTAGGCCATAAGCAATAATGGAACAAGAAAACATCTGTCCCCCTATGAAGACCTTCAGGAACGACAGTGTCTGACTGTTGAAAAAAGATGTAGCTGAGAGACATATTCTAAAGAGCACAAGTACCACTTTCAGCCAATAGAGAGAAATCTACATTTTTAGGCGCAGGACAGAAAGATGCCACCATGTGGAAAAAAAGAAGCCCTGGGCCACTGTCCTGGTGTAGCACATGAAAGGTGCAGGTTAAGGCCGCCTCAAAACTCAACTGACAGAACAATGGCAACGAGAAAGGCAACCTTGTGAGAAAGGATAGACAAAGAAATTGCTCTAAAAGCCTCAAATGGTTGTCTTTGAAAAGACAAAAGAACCAGGTTGAGATCCCACAAGTCACCAAGGAACACAGAAGAAGGAAAAATGCGAGAAAGATCCTATACGAAGGCCTTAATTAAGAGGTGAGAGGCACGCAGTCTTTGAAAAAAGTACCACTAAGGCTAAGATTTGACCCTCAATGGTGCTCAAAGCCAGACTGCAGAAAATACACTTTCTCAAAATTGGTACACTTCAAGAGTGTAGGGATGAACGAATCTCATCACTGAGGATCTCGGTTTCAACAGCCAAACAATGAAAGCCAGCAACAGTAAAGTAGATTGGAAAACCAGCTCTTGGGACAGAACTTCCAGTAGATCTGGGAGGACAGACGGCAATTCTGCCAGGTGTCTGACAAGGTCTGAGTACCACATCTTCCTGGGTCAATTCAGTGCAATGAGAATCATTGGAATGCCCACCATCTAAAGCCTGCACAGTAAGTGAGGAATGAGCTTCAGTGGAAAAGCACAGATCAGGTTAAACTGATCCCACAGAGTGACCAGAGCATCCACTGCGAGCGCCAAGTAAGTTGTTGAACCTGGATGCCAGGAGGTCAATGGCTGACGGTCCAACCTGCAACATAGGGTGAGGAGAAGCTTCTCCGGGGTCCAGATGTTGGCGACTGAAGAAGTCTGCCTGACAGTTTTCCCCCACCTGGGATGTGCAGGATGGTTAGTGCTGGAATGTGAAATTTTACCCAAGTCAAAATCAGGCCTGGATGCAATAGGGAATGCACTGAAAAAGTCCTAACAGGTTGGGGCATTTCAGAAAACCTGGCCTAGTCGATTTAATGCAGAACTAAACCATCTTATCGTTTTTAGAGAAAGGAAGCTGCTATCAAGGCCTCTGTTTGATCTTCAACTGCCATGAAGCTGCACATGTGATCAGTTATGACACCAGCCATTTGATGGTTGGACAGTTTGGTTAAAAAAAAAAAAATGTTATTAAACCCAGTAATATGAAAATAGCTCATCTGCTGCCCCCCCCCTAAGGCTTATAAATCTTTTTACATTAAAATATTGCCACTATATACCTTTTTGGCTGATCTGTATACCATGGTCAGTGATAAACTGCACAGTTTCTCCAGTGCTGAGGGTTCACCTAGGAGGAGATTTCCACTTCAGCCTGTATACACACCCACATGTGTGGTGCCAATATCATGTGACCTGGTTAGCTCTGAGAACAAGTAATTATTCTCTCCAACATAAAAGACACAACTGAGCATGTGCAGGTTCACTACTCTGTGTTAGCCGGCTTTTCCCAGATAGCCAGTGCAGGAGGGGGGGGGGGGGGGATCTATGCATACAGGATCAAACAGACTTTTTACACAATGCAGAGGATTAACCCCTTAAGTTCCACAGTGAGTATAATGAGCATGCTATGCTGCATATACAGACAGATTTTAGTGTTGTGGGTTTTGTAATACTTTAAGAGCACAACCAATGCAACATTTGCCAGGAATGTAACCGTTTTGAAACGGTTGAATTTATTGCTTTAGTTTTGCTTTAAGTGTAGCCAACGCTGGCAGGTTCAAATCCCAACATGTGTCGACTGCATTAATTAGTACCAAAATGCTATCCCTAAAGTTTTGGAGTAGCATCTGCAGACTGCAACTGCTCGCATACCAAATCCTCAAATAAGGATATGGAACAATCTTGCTCACCTCAATTCAGAGACGGACCCTGGAGGAGAAGGCATGGAAAGACAGCTGCAGCCCCTGCATTTTCAGTCAGCTATCATGGCTGCAATTCTGCCCATAAACTCAAACATAATAGCTAAGAATTCTTTATTAGAGGATATTAAAAGGAGGGTAAATTCCTGAAGGGGTTAAAGAAGACCCAGAGGAGTGCTGAAATTTAGGCAGGGAACAGTGATCCGGGCTATTTGTGTATGGTCCCTTGGAGAGGACACTGCAAGACTCCCTGTAAAGGTTAGTGGATCATGAGCTGGCCAGGCCCTTAGGACTGCTGCACTTGCACTATTATTTGTCATACCTAGTAAAGACCCACAAGGGTACTCACAAATTTTCTGCCGGAGCAGAATGGTAATGCCATCTGTGATAAGGTCACTTGTAAGGCAGCAGGTAACATCAAGAGGATCACAGAACCCATGTAGATACAAAGGAGATAATGAGAGTGCACTGAGACGTGCATGCTCACAGAAAAAAAAAAAAAAAAAAAAATGGCACGCGCATGTGCACTACAGTCACCACAGAGGGTACTTGCACACATGCAGAGGGGCCCCAACCCCTTGCTTCCCCTTCCTGCCACCAGCCATATGACCAGTCATTTTGCACAGAGATTAACTCCAGGATAAAAGCGCCCTGCAACACCCTCCACAGCCCAGCAAGGGCCATGCGACAATTACCCCCCTTTCCCCAGGCACATAGAGAGGCAGGATCCAGGAAGCATGCCACTCTCAACAGACTTCACCTCTCTACCAGGCATAAAGGGATCGGGAGTCTGGTCCCCAACCAGGCCTCCCCCAAGAAGTAGGGCAATAGGACTCTCTCGTTACAGTACAATAGGGGTAAGTTCTAATTTATAGGCAGATGTATAAAATACAAAAGTTTATCGGTCAGGCATACTCTCTAAGGAGTCCCCAGGAACAGGACTTCAACATACTAGTGCACCGTCCACAGGTGACCTTGTCATGTACATGAACCTTTAAAGCACTCTGTGGCTGACCCAAGACGTTGCAACACGTAGGCAAACACCTTACAGAGTCCAATGCCAAAATACACATTATAGGCTGGCCCAGCCTTTTCTTTTCAGTGGTAGCTGGGTATGGCATCCGTGACAACGCAAAGGATCAGCCAATCTGCAATCTTTAATGGGAGCCAAGTTCAGCCTTATGTCTCAAAATGAAAAAATCTACCTTTATTTTCCACTGCCATCACATGCCTTCAATTCTACTTCCTTCTGAGACTAAAAGCAGCCAGTGGGTGTGGTTACTGAAAGCTAGTGAGTGACACTGTTCCTGTGTAGCCAGGATGGGAGGAGCTGATCATAGGTTCCCGACCAGTGTTCTCTCATCAGTAAGGATGTATTGCACTTCCTAATTCAACTGTCAGTGTAGCTGGAAGTGCTCTAGGGTCTCAGCTCACAGTCTACAATGAACATAGTGCAGGCAACCACACTAAGGCTCCGTTTCCACTAGTGCTACTCGTCATGCGACTTTGGACACAAAGTTGCACGATAATTCACAGCCCATTGATTTCAATGGCACCCGTTTCATCTATGTGACTTTGAAAATCAGCAACTTTGAAAAGGTATCTGCACTGCTTTGATGCAACTTTTATCCAGAGAGTATAAAGTTGGATCAAAGCTCCACTCTAAAATTGTGCAACTTTGGGGTCGCAATAGTGGAAATGTGACTTGCGACTGTGTCTAAAGTCGCATGACAAGTCACATCCCATTGGATTTTGAATGGTACCCGTTCCCATCTATGCAACTTTGAAAATCAGTGACTTTGAAAAAAGTGCAGGTGCAGGCACTTTTTCAAAGCTGCTGTTTTTCAAAGGCGCATAGATGGAAACATTTGCCATTGAAATCAATGGGCTGCGACTTGTCATGCGACTTTTTGTTCAAAGTCAGATGACAAGTCCACTAGTGGAAACAGAGCCTTAAACTTATTACTCACATGTAGCTCCCTCAGCTGGGCGTGTGCCAAACCATGCACACAGTGCCATGCAGAAACAACCACGTGGTTGTACACTGTAGAAAATCTGCAGCATGTTGTATTGTAATCTCACAGTCTCTAACAAACAAAACATACGTCCAAAGCCTGCCCTCCCTCTCTCAGGAGAAACTGCTATCCAAAACGAGGCAATGAAGACACTAGGAGATCTGTGAAGGAGAGAAGGGATGGGGATGAAGCTGGGCAGGTCTAGGCATGTCTGTCTAAGAATGACTGACAACCTTTTCAGGAAGTGAAAGACAGCTTAGCAAATTCAGATAAGGGGAGATAGCATTGTCAGTGAAGACCAGGAAGAAGCCGATTGTCTACCTTAGATTAGACTTTCTAAGCGACACACATCAGCTAGCCGGGCCATGAATAATATCAAAAGAGAATTATATTTAACATACTATTATTAGGAAAAAACATTTTTGACTGGACTTCCACGCTAAGCACCTTTCATGTGGTTAAGTTCAGTAAGAATTCATGACAAAAAAAAAAAAAACGTACTAAAAAAACACTCTGAATTCACAAGAACAAATTATTATGCATTTTATAAAGGCAGTATGCCTGTAGCATTCATGATCTAGACCAGCCTTTCTCAACCAGGTTTCCTTCAGAGGTTGCAAGGGGTGCCATGAGCTATGGCTTATTAATGTCAAATTTGATGGTGCCTGCCTAGTCCCAGGGTGGACACCTATTGGCAGAGCCAGCAGCATAACACAATTATCTTTTCAGCTGCTTGTAAGGGGTGCATTCTGCCCACTACAGTAAAGGGGGAAGTCTTCACACTGACCACCAATATAATGGGCATTTTTCCCAATGGCCCCCAAAAAATTGGTTTTAGCAGGGGCTTCTGACCTAAAATTATTGTAGGGTTCCTCTGACGCAAGGTTGAGAATATTGGATCTAAACTCATTCATTTTGGGTTTAGGACTAGAAAATCATAAATATGACAGGTATGATATTATGAAAAGAAACCTTCACTCACATGGAGGCTGCAATTGGTGACTTCCCAGTCTGTAGAAGCTAATTGCCAGGCTGTCGTATGCAGATGTTTAGGAGAAATAAAGGAATTTTTATTTTCAGATTAATACTTACCTAGGTGGATGCAGCATCAGTCCCATGCTGCATCTGTCCACCGGAGCCTCTACACTGAGAACCGAGCGATCAGGGAGAGCTCTATGAGCAGAAAGCTGTAGACTGTCAGTCACAGCTCTCTGCTGTTCTTGCTGATTTGAGTGCTGGACTGGAGGGGGTGGGGGCAGCCAGCTCTGCCTCTCAGTGGCTCACTGAGAGGCTGAGCTGGGTGTCAGTCCAGGCAACTGGCGGATCCAGACTTTGTCATGATGACATGGTGCCTGGACTGACATCAGCAGAGAGCGGACTTCAGCCCACTCTCTGCGTAAAACGGGTCACAGGAGAGCAAAACGAATTGCACTCCTGTGATCCACAGGAGAAGTACATTCAAACGAGCTTTGGCTATACTTCTCCTTTAAACTTCAGTATTTTGAGTCATTAATCCAGAACAAGTCAGCAGATTAGGATTCCTGACTTTACTGTGACTTTCCTGATCTGTATACTAGTTCAGGGTCAGTAACTTGGAACATATAAAGACAGAGGATCAGTGTAATAGCCAGGCAAAAAGAACAGCAATAACAGTCTTCATATTTTTCTCAGCAATGTCCAAGTTCCTGCTAAGAACACAATGGATAGTAGCAATTATCAGTGAATGACTGCATTGTAGTATACCATTTACAAGTGCTTAGGATGTTAAAAAATGTACAGTAGATCTTTTTTGGAAAACAGGTTTTAACAATCTCACTTATCCGCAAGACATAATATATACAGTAACTGGTAAAAGTGCAGAAAAATCTAATTTACAAGTAGAAACACTAGTCATTCCCACTGAAAACTTCAATCATGTTATACAGTCATCATAATACAAAATCCCACTACTGTTGGACACTGGGGGAAGGGGGATAAAAGATCAATAGTCTCCAAGTATAAAAAAAAATATAAGTGTTTCCACTGAAAAATATTCCGTACACAGTATTTGGCTTAGTACAGAGTTCACTTGTCTTTAAATGTCTTTTAATCTTTCTCGTGAATCGCCGGAATTTTGTGTACATCCAGTGTCTTTAAATGCCTCTCTCACTACGTGGTTATTTGTAAAAAAATTAAGAAGAGTTTAAAACGGTCAGTGAAAGGAAACATTTGGAAATTATGATAAACTTAGACTGCCATTGTTTCAATGAGAAGTGTGCATGTAATAAACAATAATATACACTTCCCGAAGGTGACTGTTAGATGTTCATTCAGAGTGGTCTGGAGCTGGTTCCATTTTAAATCATTCTTAGAACTACGTCTATGGTCTCTAACCATAGGCAATTGTTTACTTATTGTGATATAATGTAGATGATAAGGAGCATACTGTATGTTTGTTTATCACAAGTCCCCTTGCTTTGGGTTAGCCTTTTCAGATGTTGGAAATAGCAGGACTCAGGATAAGACTCCTGAGTAAGAGAAGCAACGTTTGATGTAGAGAACATGGCGTCCAGTAGAAATGTATACATTACAACACATACTCTGTCTCGGCAATGTTGGTGTGGCATCCCTGACACATCCTCTTATGTTTCAGAAGTCTGTCCGTCCTTGAAAAGGCCTTCCAAAGAAAAAAAGGAACACAAATTAAGTGAAGGAAACAGATTAGATCATTAACAAGTTGATGAAATAGATTATTAAACAGTAGCAGCTACCTGCACAAAAGTCTGGGCAGAATTTTACACTGCTGGTGAAAATTTGGACTAGTTCTCATCTAAATGACAGGCTTAGTCCATCCAAAGTTATTATGTAAATACAATCAGTGGACATGCAAGCAATATTCTGAATCGTTTATTGTCAAATAAATGAAACTTGATTAGCATTTAGAAGTGGCGATTTGTACACCCTGCAAGAACCCCAAGCAGTTGATTTTTTCATCAGAATAAAATTAAAAGCTATTAAAAGTAATGTTTTTTGTAGCCAAAGTAGCAGAAAAAATAAAAAATAAATCATGGGAATTATGCACGCTTTAAATAAACATGGCACATGACAGCAGGACACCAGTGCTGGCACAACTCTCTCACACCATCTCCAATGGTCTTTTGGCTGGGCCAGCAAAGTCAGGTGTCATTCCTCTTTTCCATTGGGAGGACGGTCCTTCCACAATGAACGGTGCAAACGTAGTGATGTTCTATGCTCAAAAGAAGTGGGTTGAATGACAATGAACATCATTCAACCTGGAAGGCTGGTGGCAGCTGATGGGAACTGCTACAGGTTGGAGGAGAATACTGACATTTTTCTTTTTACAGGCCTATTACTTTTTTTAGTTTATTTTTTCCTAGTGTTTTTCTTGCTTCTTCTATAAATATCATGTTTTCTTTTAAGTTTACACAATCCATCTGTGGCTATTCCTTATAAAAGCTAAATTTAAAATGGTTGTCATAATTAAATGTCATTAGGTATGCACTTAGGTTGTGTTTTTACCTGGATACTGTTTTCTGTCACACAAAATGACCATGGCCTGAATCAAACAGTCCCATAGGAAGACTGTTTAAATGATAATTACAGATTCTAAAGAAAATATTCAGTAAAGACTATTTATGATCTCTTATACCTAAAAATAGAACCTGCTTTTTACCTCACTATCTTAGTTATGCCATAGTTTGGAAGGCATGAACCAGGGAAGAAAACATTCATCTCAAACAGTAAGGTCTCATAATCTACTTTATGCAAACAGTGCTTTCCCATCACAATCTCATTTTAAAACAAATTCCCTCCTTTTCATATAAATGGACGGCTTCTTTACTACTTGTCTACCAGTGCCATTTATAAAATGTTGGCTGGTAGAAAATTATAAACACATAGCAGTCAGGAGTGTTTAAATCTGGTATGCCGTCACTGGGCTTTTCTGGTGGAAGTGATCCAAATATCTACAGCCTGTGAAGGTACTGACTTTCCTGACCAACTACCACCGCCATGCATCCCTGGCTATTGGACCCCTCTGGGATAGCAAGAGAGGGTAAAGATTTCTTTTATTTTTTTAAATCCCCTACCTCCACGCAAATGTGGCACGTGAGCCTTTGTACAAATAGGACAATGTGTTACATATTGTTGTGAACATCGAAGCAAGAGCAATACTTCTAGGGCCACCATTCACAATTAACACTAAACTGACAGCCTATAAAGCAAAGACTATGGACAATTTTAGGTACCACACAATTTTAACGCTTGACATGTTTGGTATTTACTCATCGCAATCTTACCTTTGATATTTTACAAAAATGTGACTATCCAGGAGCACTGTAGCTCATAAATCCCATGTTATGCAGCCTGGAAGACAAAGTCTTAGTGCACAACATGGAATGACTACCTTCTCCTCACTGGGCATTGGAAAAGTGTAACATGTTTGACAAATATAGATCGACAGGCCTTAACATCTTAGTCTGAATGTTAAGTATATAATAGAGGCATTTGATGATATTAAATGGTTGGTGCCGGAGTTCATTTTAAAGAACAATGAAGCACTCCACAGATTATAGTGGCTTCACGTATATCCCAAGTTTAGTCTATTTAGCATCAAGTTCCTATAACCCAGAAATGAACAGCAAAAAATGTAAATGAGAATATTTACCTGCTGGCATCGCTCACATTGGTACGGTTTTTCTCCACTGTGGACCCGTTTATGTCTGTCCAGATGATACTTCTGAATAAACTTCATATCGCACATGTCACATTCATATGGACGCTCTCCTACAGAATAATACAATAATACTCAGAGGATATAATCCACGCCAGGCACTATCCAAGTCTGAGGCACATTATCACCTTACCTGTATGGATGTACAAATGCCTCTTAAGATGGTAGCTGCTCCTGAAGGCTCCATAGCAGTGCTCGCAGATGAAATTCTTGGGTATATGTAGTGAGAATGGACTGTTCTCCTCTGCTAATACTATCTGCAACATAGAATTGATGGGGCTCTACAGTCTTTGAAATGTTTTATAGTTTTTCTATATATGGTTGTGATCAGGTAATAAATGATCTTGCACATGATGCAGAAGTAGAAAAAAAAAAAAAAAAATCTTAAAAGTTTTTAATGAAATACATACAGTCGAGAAGCCAAATGTAAAAGAGCAGTCTTAGAGGGTCAAAGGGGTAATGCATGTTTATAAGTTTGTACAATATATGAAATCAGAAAATCTAGGAACAAATCAAATTATTTTCCAGAAAACCTAATATTTCAAAATAGGATTTCACAGAATGCCCTATTGTTTTCTTCAATTTAAAAAGCAAGAGAAGACAGAATTCTCTGTCACTTAACATCCATACCTTCTTGTGGCTTTTGCTAACTTTGGAAACCAAAGTAGGCTGGTCTCTTATAATGACTGGCTTTGGAGCTTCTTTATGTGGCTCCTACAAACAGAAAAAAAAAATAGTTTGCATTAGCAAGAGGGACCTCTTTTACACGGATGATCCCTGTCTTCTGGTTGTAGAGTAATTTCTCCACCACTGCGATTCCTAACACCCGCTTACAAATCTGTAGTGACGTACAAGCTGGCAGGAACCCCAACATGCAGTAGGGGAGCATGTATTCCACCACCCCTGATAGAGTAGGTTACTTGCATCTGCCTGGGATCTGCAATGCAAAGTTTAAACATTTGGCCGCCAGACAACATTTTACAGACTAGATTACATTTACCTTCAACCTTGTACTGACAGTCACTGTAAATCAACTGTTTTTTTGTTATGTTCCAATGGCAAGAGATCTACTCTCTTCCAAAGTGACAAGAAGTCATTTAATCCAAAGTGAGGACAAACACTCCCTCTTAGCTGTAACCAGAAAAGGTGCCCACTGTGGAAGATTTCCCCACACCTGGCTCCGCTGCCAACCATAAAATTGTGGATTTACCATATCTTTTTGTCCCAGTGACAAAGTGTAAAAAAAAAAAATACATAAATAAATAAAAGCATAAATAAGTTTTTTTTTTGTTAGATACCCTTTAAAGCAGTGGTCATCAACCCTGTCCCCAGGGCCCACTAACAGGCCAGGTTTTATGTATTGCCTTGGGGAGATGCAGACTAGAATACTGCAATCACTGAGCAGCAAATTATATCACCTGTGATGTTTCAGTTATCTTGCAAACCTGGCCTGCTGAGGACAGGGTTGATGACCACTACTTTAAAGTCTCACTACACCCAGGACCCTGCATT
Source organism: Lithobates clamitans (assembly GCA_037952925.1). Classification (NCBI taxonomy): domain Eukaryota; kingdom Metazoa; phylum Chordata; class Amphibia; order Anura; family Ranidae; genus Lithobates; species Lithobates clamitans. The sequence goes on from JBBGZY010001303.1 coordinate 1,678,503, forward strand.
CACTATATCCGGTCTCCCACAGTACACAGAACATGTAAATGCAATCGTTTTAGTAAATATAAACGGCTAAATACCTTTTCCCTTTAGCAGAATATAGCAGTCTTGTGATTTTTATCCTTGCCTGATTAAAGCTTGTAGGAGGAGTTTTCAGTCTCCCATGATTGTCCAATGAGAATGCAGGACCCCTGACCCTCTGTCTGGACAGTGCCGATTGGCCCTGTGCTGATCACATGCAATCTCCCAAGAAAAAACAAAAATCTCTCTAGCAATACACACCAAATTGAGCATGTGCAGCTTGTCCCCTAGCCTCTGTACTATCCGGAGGTGGTTTGGGGACTGTGGAAGAAGGGTCAGAGAAGACAGGATCAAACAGCCTTTTTACACAATGCAGAGGATTAACCCCTTAGGTTCCACAGTGAGTATAACAAGCTGACTTTACTACATATACTCACCGATTTTACAGTTGTGGGTTTAGGAACACTTTAAGAGAAGCATGTTGATATGGAATAAATCTATTGAACTGGCCAGTATACAATAACTATCAAACAATAATAAATTCTTTCATGAACCACACTTTTAATCACTTGCCGCAAACCGCCATAGCTGTACATCAGTACTTTGGTGCTAAATACCGTTATGGGAGCAGCTACCGTTTCCCCTAAAATAAGACCTAGCGTGATTGTCGGTGATGGCTGCAATATAAGCCCTATCCTCCAAATAAGCCCTTCCCTGTTTCCCCGAAAATAAGCCCTACAAGTACTTTAACTAGGGCTTATTTGGGGGGTAGGGCTTATATTGAAGCCATCATCGACAATCACGCTAGGTCTTTTTTTAGGGGAAACAGGGTAGCTGCCATAACCCCGGTATTTTCAGCAATGGCGGGCTGTCCTCTTTCAGATAAAAGTGGTCTCTGTGGCAGATATCGGGGGCGGGAGAGGGTGCTCCTTTCTCCCTGTCAGAGCCCTCTGTCTGTCTCCGCCCCCCCCCCCCGCCGCTATTATTTTAATATTAAAATATAAAATTTGTCACTGCCAGCCTCTCTATTAGAGGCTGGCATAGCACACTGTGTATGTTGTATTTAAAAATGAGGGCTGAATATCAGCTGTCTTCAGGCCGGTCACGTGATTCTTGGCCGCTTTCCAGCTCCGATGGGTGGCTTCTGCGGAGGAGACAAATGGCCATGTGATCTCCCTCTGACATCAGAGGGGGATCACGGCCCCTCCCACAGAAGACATTTATCAGAGCTGGAAAGCGGCCGCAAGTGATGAGACCGGCCTGAAGACAGCTGATATTCAGTATTTACAGCGCTCGTTTTTAAATACAACATACACAGTGTGCTATGCCAGCCTCTTTATAGAGTGGCTGGCATAGACTTTTAATAATGCCTTAAACACTTTAAAGTAGAATTCCAGGATAAACCTAACTAGTCTTAAAAATGTTCGCTCACACTTCTAAACCCCTATGTTGATTAATCTGTGTAAGAAAGATTTATATACTTACCTTGTAAAGTCCGCCTTGGTCCTGTGATCCCCTGTGTTACTAAAGCCCATATAGCAATGCCTTCTATTCAAGAATTATTAGGTTTGGCCGAGTAATTTTAAAAGTTAATCAGAAAATAAATCAGAAAATACCCACTGGTATAGATGCCCTTTACTATATCAATCCAACCCTGCCTCACATATGCTGGGGATATCATAAGTCAGAAGGCAATATAACCATCGAGGTCATATGCCCCCATTTAAAGGCATTCTGGGAAGCGTTACTTATATATTATACCTGGTATGTATGTTCTATTTGTTTCTCCCAATGATTATCATTTGAGTAACAGCTAAACCGACAAGAGCCTATTAATTGCATTATATATTTAGCTTTTATAGGGATCCTTTGGATATGCTCCCATGCTCGCCCAGGGATGTATTGACCTCAATGCCTCGTTTGCAAGTTCAGCCTTTAAAGGTAGATTGTAACACCCTTCAAACATGGGATATTCACCATTATCTTTAATATGTGTTATATTTGTATTTATATATTCTATTATTTTCAATGTATAGCCCTCCTGTTTTCCTATTTGCTCTCCTGAAGAAGTGGGGAACCTGTGAAACATGTCGCGAGTGTGAGCCCTTTTTTGTTCATATGGTAACTGGAGGTATCTGCTATTCTAAGTGGAACCCCAACCGAGGTGGCACGACCAATTAGAATGAATTTACTATGCAATATTCAATGTTTTTAAAAGTGTAATGCTGACTATATGTAAAATAAAACTTTATTGATTTTAAATACAATACCTATAGAGCCGAACCTCCAAATACTCGTTATTTATGATATCAGGATCCACCAAAGCAGGTAAAAAAAGATGTGCTCTGTCATTTTCTGACGGCAGCCAGGGCCAACATCCCTCAGTATTGGAGATCTTCCGAGATCCTAACCATTTTGGAATGGATTGGAGGCTAGATACTATCATGGATTTGGAATATCTATTAGCGGTTAGACTGGATAAGTATATTGGTAATTCACAGTAGTGTCAGGTTACTATATGTATCTAGAATGGTACTACTGTGGGGCCATGGTGGAGAGAAGGGATTTTTTTTTCTTTTTATTTGTGTTTTGATTAAGGTATTTAGGAAAAGCTATGTACATTATGTTTTAAGTCCTTGTAATAGACTTCCTTATGTGGCTATCTTATACAGTTTTTAGCATAGCTATGTGATGTTTATACCGATTTATATTATATATACTGTATAATTGTTGTAAGTTTGTACTCTATACTATATATTAAAGATCTAACAGCATTGAAATATTTAAATGTGTTATTTTGTTTAGAAAAATTAATAAAATCATATGTAAATAGAAGTACCTAAATTTTCAGTTCCACTTAGGTTCTAAAAACATTAACGCTTGCATTTAAAATAGAATTCCAGGATAAAGCGAACTAGTCTTAAAAATACTCCCTGCCCCTTCCTAACACCTATGCTGATTACCCTCTGTAAAAAAAGATGTGTGTCAGCCAGCAGTAGCTGTAAGGGAGAGGAGACAAGCTCGACAATGGCTGGTAAAGCCTGAAGTGGTAATGTTACCCACTGTCTACTATGGCCCATCCATTGTCGGCGATCACTCCTCTCCCCTGCACCAGCTCCTGCCGAATGCCACTAGGGAAAGAGATCACATGACCAGACTGGAGCGGGAGGGGCATTTTTAAGACCCGTTAGGTTCGGCCTGGAATTCCACCTTAAAACAATGAATGATTACAAGCAGCACATAATAACTTCAACCTGTTTTACTTCATAACATACCGCCTCTGTGTCTGAGATTTCAGTTATTTCTTCTACATCATCCTCATCATCTTCTCCTTCATCGCTCCCTATGGTACGTGACAGGCTGGCACTCAACATCCCCAGCTTTTTACCTGCTGCCGAGTGCAGCAGACTCAAACCCGATATTCCTTCACAGCCCAGCAGACGGCGCTGTAACTATTACAGTACAACAAAAATTACACAGAAACATTTACAGATCTAACAGAACATCTAACATTATACAGTAAAACAAATTTGAGTCCAAGCATACAGCTATACGTAACATAGTAAGAATATAAAATATATTTACACATATGAAGTATAATTATTGTTTTTTTTACCAATATGTTCGCTTTTCTCTTAGTTGCTTATACTTTAGAGGAGGCAAATACCTTTACTATGTGTATTTTTTTTTTTTTTATTTAATTTTATTATTCAGCCATGGTTACTCGTCTTTGTTGATGTATTGCTAATTATTCTCTTCCTGGGTCCCAGTACAGTAACAATTTTTAAAATTTGGGTCCTCAGAATAAAATATTTAGGAACCCGATTGTTTAATTGGGCTTTAACTGTATGTTATTGTGGATTTTCCACTACCATATTCTTATTGCCAAAGGCTATTTTTATTTTGTGTTTAAATGAAACCTGTACTAAGAAAATATGGAAGCCGCCACCATCTCTTTTTGAAATGCCAATTACCTAGCTGACATGATGTTCCTAAGTACTTCATCGCAGTTCTGACTCACTGCCTGCATTCTTGTTCAGCAGGTACTGTGGTCAGAAATCGTTGGGTAAATGGTGTTTTCAGAAATATTTGCCTCTGTATTTTATCAGCAAAGGTTTCTTTTTACCACTTTTCTCCTGGGGTAATTTCACACATTAAAATCTGCACATTACCTTAAACCCCCAAATATTATATATTTTCTGAAAGAAGAGGACATGTGTAATTAAATTATGGTAGCTACATTTTTTGTCACACAATATTTGTGCAACAGATCATGCTTTATTAGCTGCTTCTCTTACAGGGCAAATGGCCAATTTATGAAAGGTTAGATAATATTTTAGAAATGGTTTGGAGTCCGTCTCAACTCTCCCAAGCTAGTGGGTGCGGAAGAAGGGCTGCAGAATGGTGACGATATAAATGTAGTGTCATAAGATACCTCATTCATGCATGTTTGACAGTAGCAGAAGTGTAGTGAAGTTTGCATCAGAAGACTTTGCAACACATAAGAAAGTAATGAACTTTAGATCTTGCCTGTGATTTCGAACTTAAACATAAAGAATAATGTATAGTTGGGCGATCAAATCTATCCAATAAACATTAAAGGGAGAGCAGTAGTAAATTCTGCTTGGTCACTTGTACCTACAGGTAAGCTTATAAAGCTTACCTGTAGGTACAATGAATATCTCCTAAACCTGCACCTTTTAGGAGATATTTACAAGTTCTACAGCCGGTGACGTCATTAGTGCATGTGCACCGAGCTCTGGATTGAGGCCATACTGAATGCACCCCCAATTCAGAGTGCTGTGCCACGATCATAACTCATATGCATGGGAGTTACTTCATCATTGCAGCTCGGCCATTCAAACTGCTGGAGCCCGCAAATCTGTAAGGCATACCAATTGAAGATGGAAGCCCCCAGCAGCACTGCTAGTCTGTCATAATGTGCTAGTATGCACTTCATTTTCACTTTAACAAACTAAAAGTGTGTGATGGAAAAATCTGGACAGCCGCACTCCGGATTGGAAAAGTGAAAAATAAAATCCTCTTTATTGAAAAAGTAATAACATGATTAAAATCCGTACATGGCTTTGTTGGGATAATGCAGCATAACCGCTAACGCGTTTCACGCTCCCATAGAGCGCTTACTCATAGCTGGTTTGTACAAAAGTGATCACAACTTATATACACATAATTTGTCTACCACATGACTACATATTGATTATCTGATTCTAAACAGCTAGTCGTTAGTCTGTGTGGGATTTTTTTTTTTTTTTTTTTTTGGCATAGATGTAATTGGATGTGCATCCTATAGTGGAATCACTAACGAAGACATGAATATATAAATGAAATGTGTTCATGTTGACAAATGTCAACATATATGAATGATAAAAAAATTTTTTCAAGGTTTTCGAAAAAACATATTTTGTTGTTTTCCAAAATCACAAGAATGAGATGAGTGCTGGAATTTGACGTTCAAACGTATAAATTATCATACGGATAGGCGCAAGTATGGGCAAACTATGTGAACTGGTGGTTGCGGTATAATGTAAATGGTGTATAGAGTGAAAATTGGGTCTATATGCATATGGTAAAAAAAAAAAAAAAAGTGTGCTTCCAACACCACTAACGCTAGTGGTGTTGGAAGCACACTTTTTTTTTTTTTTTACCATATGCATATAGACCCAATTTTCACTCTATACACCATTTACATTATACCGCAACCACCAGTTCACATAGTTTGCCCATACTTGCGCCTATCCGTATGATAATTTATACGTTTGAACGTCAAATTCCAGCACTCATCTCATTCTTGTGATTTTGGAAAACATCAAAATATGTTTTTTCGAAAACCTTGAAAAAAATTTTTTATCATTCATATATGTTGACATTTGTCAACATGAACACATTTCATTTATATATTCATGTCTTCGTTAGTGATTCCACTATAGGATGCACATCCAATTACATCTATGCCAAAAAAAAAAAAAAAAATCCCACACAGACTAACGACCAGCTGTTTAGAATCAGATAATCAATATGAAGTCATGTGGTAGACAAATTATGTGTATATAAGTTGTGATCACTTTTGTACAAACCAGCTATGAGTAAGCGCTCTATGGGAGCGTGAAACGCGTTAGCGGCTATGCTGCATTATCCCAACAAAGCCATGTACGGATTTTAATCATGTTATTACTTTTTCAATAAAGAGGATTTTATTTTTCACTTTTCCAATCCGGAGTGCGGCTGTCCAGATTTTTCCATCACACACATACCATTGGAATAGCAATTGCCGGCACCTGGGGCTCTCACAATCATACACACAGCGGAGGACGGGAAGCTTGAACCCGGTCACCTAGAGCGGTGGTAACTATCTTGTTCATTAACAAAACTAAAAGTTGAGCAGGCCATAGAAGACTCGCGAGATGAAATAAAACTGTGGACTCTTCTCAGCATGAACAATAAACGATAATATAATGGGTGGTACTAACTGCGCTTCTTTGTAAATGAGCCATCTTGTGTCACTTGTCAATGTCCAGTACAGGGGAGAGGGCCACGAATCTGTTCTGAAATCTCTTGCCACAATCAGTTCATAACAGCCCTGCAGAAAAAAGAAATCAGAAAAACTTGTGGATTAACTTTTAATCATAGAAAAGAGACAGTGTCAGAAAAGTAGCTACATAGTTATTACATCTTTATTTTGTCTGAATAGCCAACCTTTGCTATGCGCAGCTTGTGCACATGGAGAGCTAGCAACCCAACCAACATCCTGATCTCAAAAACGATGGCAATAGTTTGAGGAAATCTATTCTAGACAATTATTTAGCCAAAGATCAGCAGGCAGAAGGTGCACAGAACCCACAGGCACAATGTTTTGCTCCAGCTGTAATGGGCTGGGTCAAAAAATATAAAGAATATGAAATCACAAGAATTATACTCTACTCTAAGGAGAAGCTCACTTTTTAGAAAAAAATAATAAATGCATATTTTTTGCAGGTAAAAAAATTTGCATTTTTTTTGGAGCCTGTAAGCATTGCACCAGCGATCAGCAGATCACTGGTGCCATGCAGGTTTCCTGTAGATCCATCAGAGTATGGGGAAGCAGATACAATCTGACAGGAAGAATCAATGAACTACCATGTCATGTAACATGTCCCAGGAGGCAGAAGAACCATTCACAAAATGCTACGCAAGCTCACTCATATGCAATGTAAAGCCTACTGTGGTCCACAGGAAGCCTCAGCCGTCTCCCATATCCAATATGGAGGCGAGGGCGATCTGCAGCGGTAAAAAGAACTGGCTGCGAAAGACAGCGTTGGACCCCAGGTACTGGTAAGTATTTGATTTTTAAGTCACCAGCCACAGTATTTGTAGCCACTGACACAAAAAAAAAAAAAAAAAAAAAAAAAAAAAGCTGAAGTTCCTCTAAGATAATTAGACAATAAAAACAGAAAAGAATTTCATTTTGTGATACTGGCTAGTAAGAAAATTAGTTTTTTTTATGCAATTCAGTCAAATTATTTAATTAAAAAGGAAAAAAAAAAAAAAAAAAAAAAGGTATAACTCTTTCAAGACTAAGCCTGTTTTTGACATTTGGTGTTTACAAGTTAAAATATATATATAGATATATCTCTATATATATATATATATCTCTATATATATATATATATATATATATATATATATATATATATATATATATATATATATATATATATATATATATATATATATATATATATAGTTTAGCAGATAATCTAGAGAATAAAATGGCGATTGTTGCAATATTTTATGTCACACGGTATTTGTGCAGCGGTGTTTTAAACGCACATCTGCGTACGCTCGGCGGGAAGGGGTTAAACTGTAGTCTTTCATTTGTTGCATTTAAGATGACACAATTATAATGTGCTTTTTTTTTAGTAAACATATTAGCAAACAAAATGTTTAAATGTTAATGGTTAATTTTATTAACACTTGTCAGATTTCTTTAAATAAAAAGGTTTTGAATCAGAGAAAATTCTCACTCCTGTGATAAAGAAGGTGAGAAGTAACAACTAGGCCTCACTTAGCAACGTCCTGGGAGTATTCCAGTCAGGCTTCGGAAGGTACATAAAACAGCTTACACCAATAGCAGGGGCATTACTCAATTTTAGTCAGCGCTGGACAGTTTGTTTTTATCTACAAACAACCCTCTACCTGCACAGGCAGGATTTATTTTTTTTTGTGAAGGTGAACTAACGTTTTAAAGCGGAGTTGCAGCCTGGGGAAAAAACTAAATAAATAAAAGTCAGCAGCTACAAATACTGTAGTGCTGACATTTAATATAAGGACACTTACCTGTCCAGGAATCCCGCGATGTCGGCATCCCAAGCCAATTTGCCCATCTTGCCAGGAAGTGGGAGCGAGTACCTGTCAAAACAGGTACCCACTCCCCCCTTCCCCTCAAAAAGTGCTAAATGTGGCAGTGGAGGGTGCGAACAAGCGGAGCTTCCCCTTTTGGGTGAAGCTCTGCTTTAACTAGCATCATATGCAGCAGGAAGCTCTTTCCTTTGATTTACAGATGAATTGAACGTTACTTTTTTTTTTTCTTTTTTTTTTTAAACTGAGTGTTACAATGTTACTTTGTATCTCAATCTGGTCATTGTCAGACAGTCAGTTTATTGATAGCAGCAGCGTCTAGCTACCATTCCTGAACATACACTGTAGACAGAGTATTCCCAGCCTTACATCTGCACGTACACAAAGGTGCGAGGATTCTGGTGACAATACGGACTTGATATTGGGACTTGAAGAACAAATATGGAATATATTGCAGTTTACTGGTCCTGCATCAGTTTTTATTTTACGCTTTTTTTTTCCCCCTTTTAACCAGGTGATCCTGCCAGTAACATTTCCTGCCCTAGGGCAAAAACACTCACTGTACTGTATCTATGACAGAGCAACATTGTCACTTTAGAAAAGAAAGTGGTAGGCCTACAGAACAACCCTCCAAATCTTCATAGTATAGATGGAAGGGGTCCTGTATTTTACAGAGGTGAACTGGGCAGGGATTTCTGACAGGCCAACATACTTTTATCACACTTAGAGGATAAAACGAAACACTTTTTTTAAAGTTTTCTATTCAACAAAAAAAAAAAAAAAAAGGAAAAAGGAGCAAACAAAACCCCAATAATACATTTCTCCAAATTGCTCTATATTGATCTGTTCGTTATACCAATAACAACATTTTGGCAGCAGTTTGATAAGTGCAAAAATAAATAAAATAAATTAAATAATACCTGTTGATCCTATCAGAAATCCAGTGTTTTCCTTGTCCGCACTCTGCAAAGTGGGTAAAGCACTGAAATGAAAAATGAACAAGCATGTCCTTTCATAAGATGTACTAGACTCAATCCAAAGCACCAAGTGTGACTTCTGTCTGCTCCCACCTCCATCACCTATCCGCATGAGTCATGCCTGACAGTCTTTGCCAACACCAGACAATTGTGGGAGAAAGCCTTACCCCCACCACCATACAGGTTACGTTTCCCGAATGAGACTGTTTAGAGGGAGGGGGTAGCCCTTTCCCTCAGGTAACAGATTACACTCAGCTCCTTGCTCTATGCTGTGCAGTGTGTGACATCAGATCCCCATCCACACCTTCTGAATCTAAGTCACCTCTGCTGGTTACTTCACTAGGTATATGTAAAGGTTAACAACCACTTTAACCACTTGCTGACCATGCGCTGTCCTTTGATGGCGGCAGTATGGCACTCCTACGCGAATTGCCGTAGCTGTACGACGGGCGCTTTAAGGAGTAAAGGGTGCGCAAACAGACAGATCTCCATTCTGTCAGGGGAGTAGAGACAGATCGTCTGCTCCTAGTACTTATAAGCAGCGATCCGTCTCCTCCCCCAGTCAGTCCCACCCCCCCCCCAGTTAGAAACACACTTGATCGCCCCCTGGTTTTTAACCCCTTCCCTGCCAGTGACATCGATACAGTAATCAGTGGCTATTTTTAGCTCCGATCACTGTATTAATGTCAATGGTCCCAAAAAAAGTGTCCGATCTGTCCGCCACAATATCACAGTTCCAATAAAAGTCGCAGATCGCCGCCATAACTAGTAGAAAAAAAAATTAGTAATAAAAATGCCAAAAAACTATCCCCTATTTTGTAGACGCTATAACTTTAGCGCAAACCAATCAATATACGCTTATTGCGATTTTTTTTAACCAAAAATATGAAGAATACATATCGGTCTAAACTGAGGAAGAAATTTGTTTTTGTTTATAGATTTTTTTGGGATATTTATTATAGCAAAAAGTATTGCTTTTTTTCAAAATTGTCGGTCTTTTTGTTTATAGAGCAAAAAAAACAAAAAACAAACAAAAAAAAAATGCTGAGGTGATCAAATACCACCAAAAGAAAGCTCTATTCGTGGGAAACAAAGGACGTCAATTTTACTTGGGTACAACGTTGCATGACCGCGCAATTGCCAGTTAAAGTGACGCAGTGCTGTATCGCAAAAATTGGCCTGTTCAGGAAGTGGGTTAATCCTTCCAGGGCTGAAGTGGTTAAAGAGGGAGTCCCGCGAAAAAAAAAAAAAATGTAAAAGTCAGCAGCTACAAATACTGCAGCTGCTGACTTTTAAAATAAGGACACTCGCCTGTCCCAGGGTCCTGCGATGTCAGCACCTGAGACCGAATCATCCCTCGGTCCTCGGGTGCTGCCGCCGCCATTCTCTGTAAGGGAATCAGGAAGTGAAGCGCTGCGGCTTCACTTCCCGGTTCCCTACTGCGCATGTGCGAGTCGCGCTGCGCTTCCTAACTGGTCTGGCATTTGTGCTGCAGCCCAGAGTTTTGTTCATGTGCAATTTTGGTTACAGAGACCGCACTAATTATTGTGAGTTAGCATATTCCCTATTGTGCTTTTATAATTTTGTAGCGCTACAGCGTACACCTGAGCGAGGGCTGTGTTTGCCTGCATGGGGAGGTGCACAGGTATTCCATATATCCCCGTGTAGGCAATCCCTTTCGTGTCAACTGGGACACAGCTGCTGCTGCTCCCAATCTGACAGCTGTATGGGTTGTACCCCCATGTGGGTGAGGCCCAAGAGCTGGTAAGGTGCAATATATTATATGTTTGTTCTTTAGTTTAAACATACTTTATTAATGACCCACACCACAGGGACTATGAAAGACAGCTACTTTCACACATGTGTTTTTTGCCTCCTCGTAACATCCTCTGTGAGCTCCCAAACCTCTCCTTCCCCCCCCCCCCCTCACTTCTGTTTACATGTTATGACGTCACGTCCGGCTCCGGCAGTTGCAAAACTGCCGTGTATTCGGCTGGAAAGCCGAGATCGTTTTTTTTATAGACCCTACGTCTCTCCATAAAGAGGATCCGTCATGCCCTATCCATATAACAAGGGATGTTTACATCCCTTGTAATAGGAATAAGTGATCAAAAATAGTTTTTTTAAAGGGAAAGTGTAAAAAAAAAAAAAAAAAAAAAAATAGAATAATTGAAGCTCCCCTGTCCCCTCGTGTTTGCACGCAGAAGCGAATGCATACGTGGGTCGCGCCCCCATATGTAAATGGTGTTCAAACCACACGTGAGGTATCGCCGTGTAAGTTTGAGCAAGAATTCTAGCACAAGACCTCCTCTATAAAGGCTACTTTAATTACTGCTAGCTGCCGAATAAAGGGTTAAAGCGATGCTGCCGAAGGGATTTGCAGGCACTTTGGCAGCGGTGCCCATTGATTTCAATGGCAGGGGCAGTGGAGGATTGGTGTATACACCACCCCAAGGATGCTGCTTGCAGCACGTTTTTTTTCCTTTCCTGCAAGCACATCGCCCCAGTGTGAAAGCACTCGGGCTTTCACACTGGGGTGGATTGAGAGGCACTTTACAGGCACTATTTTTACCACAAAAACGCCTGAAAAGCACCCCTGTGTGAAAGGTGCCTAACCCTAAACTGGTAACCTGTAAAACATTGTAGAGCGTAGTCTATGGAGATTAAAGTGGAGTTCCACCCACTTTTACAACTCTTCAGCATCCCTCACTAAACTGTGCACTGTAAACAAATTGGATAATTTTTTTTTTTTTTCTTAGCACCTCCTGTATATTTGCTGTATTCATTTTTCACTTCCTCCTCCCTGGCCGCGGCCCATCGCATCATTTCCTGTTTGCAATGCCTTCTGGGAAAGGGCGGCAACTTCCTCTGAAACTGCCGTTGCTATGGAAACCTGACCTGAAACCTATTACACTGCTTGTGCTGCACTGAGCACGTGGGGCGGCAACTTCCTCTGAGACTGCCGTTGCTATGGAAACCTGACCTGAAACCTATTACACTGCTTGTGCTGCACTGAGCATGTGTGAGATCTGCAAGGATGAGATCCAGGAAGAAATACAGTCTGGCTTCAGATGCCCACACTTAAGATGGCCACGGCCTGCTGTAAGTTTATAAAATAACAAACTACTGCTATAAACTAACAAAACAGATCTTAGTTTACAGACTAACTTTACTAGAATACATTAAGCTTGTGTATTATAGGGGTATTTTTATTTAAAAAGTATAATTTCGGCCGGAACACCACTTTAAGTACTGAAGTTTGGCGTTATTCCACGAGTGTGAGCAATTTCAAAACGTGACATGTTGGGTATCTATTTACTCGCGCAACATCATCTTTCACATTATACAAAAAAAAAAAAAAAAAATTAGAAACTTTACCAATTTTTTTTTTTTTAATTCATGAAAGTGTTTTTTCCCCAAAAAATATTGTTTGAAAAATTGCTGCGCAAATACCGTGCGACACAAAAAATCTGCAATGACACCTTTTGGGGCTCTGCGTTTTGGTTTCCCCCATACATTTTTTTGATAGCTATTGTCCCCCAGGTGGGATACGAACTTGCAATTCTAGTTTGTAATGTTATTTCTCTTACCCTGGTTTTGAATCAGTTATAGTTGAAGGGGAACTTAATATTTTAATGAGGGAGTTTTGCTTGCTGCCTTTGGCTTCATTCAGGGGGACCTGAGGGCTTAGTCTAGGCTAGGGCATCCGAGTCTACCAACTGCATGCTGATTGTGAGCCCATCTGGACCCCCCTGCTGCCATACTTACCAGGCTCACATGTCCACCCTCTAGATCTCATTATTCTCTTCATTTTATTGGGCTTAATGCCCCTCGTACAGCTGACTTAGTTTCTAAGTATTATGGGGTACCTCTCATTTTTGGTTATTACCATTGATATATTTGCATTTTGGCAAGCTATATGTATCCTGGTAAATTTTCCTGTTCAATGCTCAGCCCATATTTGTATTGGACACGCTGATGTTTCTGCATTTGTACTTTTGTCATTTGTCTTTTGATAACCCTAATAAAAATTGATTGAAAATAAAAAAATTGCAAAGACTGACATTTTATTCCCTAGGACAGTGGTCATCAACCCTGCCCTCAGGGTATTACCTTGGGGAGATGCAGACTAGAATACTGCAATCACTGAGCAGCAAATGATATCACCTGCAATGTATTTCAATTATCTTGCAAACTGGCTTGTTAGTGGGCCCTGATGACAGGAGTTAATGACCACTGCCCTAGGGTCTCTACTAAAAAATTATATATATATATATATATATATATATATATATGTATATATATATATTTTTATATTATGTTTTTGGGGGCTGAGTAATTTTCAAGCAAAAAAATGATGATTTCTACATGTAGGAAAGGAATATTGGAATTGGCCAGTTATGGAAGCAGTTAAAGAGGTATTATACCCAAAACGAAAAATGTCTTTTTTTTCTTTACACAGGTACTTCTATAGCGCTGTCAATCTTTACATATATATTGTACATTCGCATCAGTTGCATTCATTTTCTTAGGTCCCCCCCCCTCTGATTTCTCCTGGTGATCGCTCCAGTAACACACCTCCTGTCTTAAGGCACTTTCACACTGGGGTGGGCGTCGGCGGTAAAGCGACACTATTTTTAGCGGCGCTTTACCATAGGTTTTGAGGGTTAAAAGCGCCCACAAAGCGCCGCTGCCCATTGATTTCAATGGGCAGGGGAGCTTTAGGAGCGTTGCATACAGCACTCCTAAAACGCCCTTAAAGATGCTGCTTGCAGGACTTTTTTTTGTGTCCTGCCAGCGCACCGCTCCAGTGTGAAAGCCCTCAGGATTTCACACTGGAGTGACAGGAGAGGCGCTTTACAAGTGCTATTTTTAGCACTATAGCGCCTGTAAAGCACCTCAGTGCAAAAGTAGTCTTAAGAGTTCCCTCACTCTGGATGAAGGAACACAGGGGGGGGCACATGTGAACAGCGGCATTGTCAGTCTCAGGAGAGGGGAGTGTTTGATAGACTAGCAGATTTAGATACACTAACAAACTGAAGCCAAACTTCAGCTCACACTTTAGCTGTGGGAATGAAGCCGTGCAAGTTCAGCTGTCAAATCGCATGTCAAAACGCACCAATGTGAACCAGGGCTAACATTTTTTTTATCCCATTTTTGGGATAAATGTTTTAGACCTGGATCACATTGCAGCAATATGGCATGCGATTTGACATGTAAAAATCGGCAGGTCCGTCCAAATCAGTGCGACGTCGCAACGATTCCCAAAAGTCATTTCTATACTACTTTTGGTGACTTTGGGGTGCGATTTCAATAGACATATGATTAGAGACCTGCACAGATGTCTCTGAAATCACCCCCAAAGTCGGAGCTGACATCCAGGAATGAGATTGTGCAAGTTCAGCTGAACTTGCACTAAATTCCCGCTGTCAGTGTGAACCTAGGCTGATGATTGTAAGCACCCCTGTCTGGTTGGTGGTAAATGGTTTGTCTCATCCCTGTAACTGAGGCATCTCGCAAGAGAGCTTGTTCTTTTGAAAAACAACAAAAATTACTGGCTGGATCACCAGACAATAATAGAAGAAAGAAACCCTAAAAAAACAAAACAAATGCAGCCATCACATCTAGGAATTGGTAAGCTGTAATAAAATCAAATGTTTGATTTTAGGTCAATGCATAAAGAAGTTTTTGTTTACACAGAATGGATCCTGGAGAGTGAGAGAGACCTGTGCAGGATGTGACCAGCAACAAAGATGAGATGTGTGTGTGGTGCCCTATGGAGGGGCAGAGTGAGGTGGGGGAGCAGCACCCCCTACACAGCTTTCTATGGTCTCCTCCATGTCTATACAACTCACAGCTCTACATGTACAATAGGAAAGAGGAACACAGACATACACACATATATATATATATATACACACAACACATGATAGCCCCCCCCCCCCTTCTACAATAGTGATAATTGGACGGTATCACCGTGCTGCTCATTGTACTCCCAGCAGAGCATACAGGCTGCGCCCACCCTCTCTATCCCCCCTCGTATGTTACCAGCGGCGGTAGATACCTGTGTGCATCCACACAACTCCGACAAGAAGTCTACACACCCCAGGCCTACACCATAGCTCTCTGTCCCTCCGCGACTTGCCTCGGATCCCACTTCTCCCGCTGCTCCGGAACCTCCCCCCGGGACTTCCGGTACGGCGGAGCATGCGCACTGCCTGCCTGTCCGCACACAGCCGCCATCTTACTAGAGGCGGCCTGAGTGGGAGAGCGCTGGACTATAAAACATTTGTATGTTACTTCCAGAAAATCATGTCACATCTATGTTCTCAATAGTCAATAGGATTTTATTAACACTATGTTTATCATAGCTGCCAACTGTCTTGTTTTCGAGGGACTGTCCCTCATTTGGAACAATGTCCCTCTTTCCTCCTCATGTGTCCCTCATTTTGGTCTGATCTATATAGTTGTATATAAAATGCACTATTTATCTTTCAAATAGTGTTTTCCAGTGCTAAACCTTTCATCCAATTTCAAATTTCTGGATTTGAAAACGTCGAAAGCCGATATAATAGCAGTGGTAAAAAAAAAGCAAAAAGAGGGAGCGTGTTTAGGGGTGAGTCCTATGCCTACATGCTTTTGCTTATACAGACATCCCAACCTGCAAAAACTCATTTCAGGGAGGTGGCAAACTAATTTCAGGGAGGTTTTGCGCCGCCGCTGAGCCCCCCCCCCCAATTAAATGCAGCCTCCCTGTGCCCATAATTGCAGCCTCACCGTGCCCATAATCGCAGTCTCACCATGCCCATAATCGCAGCCTCACCACGCCCATAATTGCAGCCTTACCATGCCCATAATTGCAGCCTTATGGTGCCCATAATCGCAGCCTCACCATGCCCATAATTGCAGCCTTACCATGCCCATAATTGCAGCCTTATGGTGCCCATAATCCCAGCCTCACCGTGCCCATAATCACAGCCTTACCGTGCCCATAATTGCAGCCTCACCATGCCCAAAATTGCAGCCTCACTGTGCCAATAATTGCAGCATTACTGAGCCCATAATTGCAGCCTCACCGTGCCCATAATCGCAGCCTAACCGCGCCCATAATTGCAGCCTTACCATGCCCATAATTGCAGCCTTACCATGCCCAAAATTGCAGCCTCACTGTGCCAATAATTGCAGCATTTTCAAGCCCATAATTGCAGCCTTACAGTGCCCATAATCGCAGCTTTACCATGCCCATAATCGCAGCCTCACTACGGTCAGTGCCTGGATTACACACAGCAGGTATCCCCCGCTGTGTCTCGGAATTCAGTGTGAAAAGCCATTGTAGGCAGGGCATGTACTGATGGGCACTGATAGGTGGCACTGATATGTAGCACTGATGGGCATTGATAGGCAGCACTGATGGGCACTCATAGGTGGCACTGATGGGCACTGATAGGCAACACTGGTGGGCACTGAAAGGCTGCACTGATGGACACTTATAGGCTGATGGGCACTGATAGATGGCCCTGATAGGCAGCACTCATGAGGAGGCACTGGCAGGCATTACTGATGGGCACTGATTGGCACTTCTAATTGGCACTGATTGGCAACCCTGGTGGTCATGGGTGGGCATCCCTGGTGGGCATCCTTGGGGAAGGCTGCACTGATAATCAATCAGCACAGACCCCCCTGTCAGGAGAGTAGATGATCATCTCTCATCTACTCGTGTCTGTCAGTGCAAGTGGAGGAAAGCTGATAAATGGCTCTTCCTGTTTACGCTATGATCAGCTGTGATTGGACACAGCTGATCACATGGTAAAGAGCCTACGTCAGAGGCTGTTTACCAAGATCAGTGATGCGGTGTGTCAGACTGACACACCACACCAACGATCGGTGCGTTGTATGCCCCCCCGCAGACGTGCGATCACGGCTTGTCCTGCTGGACGTTATATGACGCCCAGTCAGGATAATGAAACCACTTTCCAGCCATCATTTTGCTATATGAAGGGTGGGAAGTGGTTAATTAGGGGCAGAGCATTCATTTAATATAGACATGGTTCTACTGTAAGCATATCATTAACCACTTGCCGACCGCCTACCGCATATATACTGCGGCAGAATGGCACGGGCAGGCAAAATCACGTACCCGTACGTGATCTGCCTCCCGCGGGCGGGGGGTCCGATCGGACCCCCCCCCGGTGCCATCGGCGGTCGGCATCTGACTGGGAGCGTCGGGAGGCGAGGGGGAGACCATCCGATCGTGGCCCCCCCCTCGCGATCGCTCCCAGCCAATGGGAATCCTCCTCTGCCTGTGTGTCGTTTCACACAGGCAGAGGATGTGATGTCATCTCTCCCCGGTCTGGCAGTTTCCGTTCCAGCGCCGAGGAGAGATGACAAGTGAGTGCACAACACACACACACACACAGTAGAACATGCCAGGCATACTTTACACCCCCGATCCCCCCCCGATCGCCCCCCGATCCCCCCCCAATCACCCCCCCCCCCTGTCACAAACTGACATTAGCAGTATTTTTTTTTTTTTTTTTTTCTGATTACTGCATAGTGTCAGTTTGTGACAGTTAGTGTTAGGGCAGATAGTATTACCCCCCTTTAGGTCTAGGATACCCCCCTAACCCCCCCTAATAAAGTTTTAACCCCTTGATCACCCCCTGTCACCAGTGTCGCTAAGCGATCATTTTTCTGATCGCTGTATTAGTGTCGCTGGTGACGCTAGTTAGGAACGTAAATATTTAGGTTCGCCGTCAGCGTTTTATAGCGACAGGGACCCCCATATACTATCTAATAAATGTTTTAACCCCTTGATTGCCCCCTAGTTAACCCTTTCACCACTGATCACCGTATAACCGTTACGGGTGACGCTGGTTAGTTCGTTTATTTTTTATAGTGTCAGGGCACCCGCCGTTTATTACCGAATAAAGGTTTAGCCCCCTGATCGCCCGGCGGTGATATGCGTCGCCCCAGGCAGCGTCAGATTAGCGCCAGTACCGCGAACACCCACGCACGCAGCATATGCCTCCCTTAGTGGTATAGTATCTGATCGGATCAATATCTGATCCGATCAAATCTATACTAGCGTCCCCAGCAGTTTAGGGTTCCCGAAAACGCAGTGTTAGCGGGATCAGCCCAGATACCCGCTAGCACCTGCGTTTTGCCCCTCCGCCCAGCCCAGCCCAGCCCACCCAAGTGCAGTATCGATCGATCACTGTCACTTACAAAACACTAAACGCATAACTGCAGCGTTCGCAGAGTCAGGCCTGATCCCTGCGATCGCTAACAGTTTTTTTGGTAGCGTTTTGGTGAACTGGCAAGCACCAGCCCCAGGCAGCGTCAGGTTAGCGCCAGTACCGCTAACACCCACGCACGCACCGTATACCTCCCTTAGTGGTATAGTATCTGATCGGATCAATATCTGATCCGATCAAATCTATACTAGCGTCCCCAGCAGTTTAGGGTTCCCAAAAACGCAGTGTTAGCGGGATCAGCCCAGATACCCGCTAGCACCTGCGTTTTGCCCCTCCGCCCGGCCCAGCCCAGCCCACCCAAGTGCAGTATCGATCGATCACTGTCACTTACAAAACACTAAACGCATAACTGCAGCGTTCGCAGAGTCAGGCCTGATCCCTGCGATCGCTAACAGTTTTTTTGGTAGCGTTTTGGTGAACTGGCAAGCACCAGCCCCAGGCAGCGTCAGATTAGCGCCAGTACCGCTAACACCCACGCACGCAGCATACGCCTCCCTTAGTGGTATAGTATCTGATCGGATCAATATCTGATCCGATCTGATCTATACTAGCGTCCCCAGCAGTTTAGGGTTCCCAAAAACGCAGTGTTAGCGGGATCAGCCCAGATACCTGCTAGCACCTGCGTTTTGCCCCTCCGCCCGGCCCGGCCCAGCCCACCCAAGTGCAGTATCGATCGATCACTGTCACTTACAAAACACTAAACGCATAACTGCAGCGTTCGCAGAGTCAGGCCGGATCCCTGTGATCGCTAACAGTTTTTTTTGTAGCGTTTTGGTGAACTGGCAAGCGCCAGCGGCCTAGTACACCCCGGTCGTAGTCAAACCAGCACTGCAGTAACACTTGGTGGCGTGGCGAGTCCCATAAGTGCAGTTGAAGCTGGTGAGGTGGCAAGCACAAGTAGTGTCCCGCTGCCACCAAAAAGACAAACACAGGCCCGTCGTGCCCATAATGCCCTTCCTGCTGCATTCGCCAATCCTAATTGGGAACCCACCGCTTCTGCAGCGCCCGTACTTCCCCCATTCACATCCCCAACCAAATGCAGTCGGCTGCATGAGAGGCATTTTTATGTCCTCCCGAGTACCCCTACCCAACGAACCCCCCCAAAAAAGATGTCGTGTCTGCAGAAAGCGCGGATATAGGCGTGACACCCGCTATTATTGTCCCTCCTGTCCTGACAATCCTGGTCTTTGCATTGGTGAATGTTTTGAACGCTACCATGCACTAGTTGAGTATTAGCGTAGGGTACAGCATTGCACAGACTAGGCACACTTTCACAGGGTCTCCCGAGATGCCATCGCATTTTGAGAGACCCGAACCTGGAACCGGTTACAGTTATAAAAGTTACAGTTACAAAAAAAAGTGTAAAAAAAAAAAAAAACACAAACAAAAATATCAAATAAAAATAGTTGTCGTTTTATTGTTCTCTCTCTCTCTATTCTCTCTCTATTGTTCTGCTCTTTTTTACTGTATTCTATTCTGCAATGTTTTATTGTTGTTATGTTTTATCACGTTTGCTTTTCAGGTATGTAATTATTTATACTTTACCGTTTACTGTGCTTTATTGTTAACCATTTTTTTGTCTTCAGGTATGCCATTCACGACTTTGAGTGGTTATACCAGAATGATGCCTGCAGGTTTAGGTATCATCTTGGTATCATTCTTTTCAGCCAGCGGTCGGCTTTCATGTAAAAGCAATCCTAGTGGCTAATTAGCCTCTAGACTGCTTTTACAAGCAGTGGGAGGGAATGCCCCCCCCCCCAACATCTTCCGTGTTTTTCTCTGGCTCTCCTGTCTCAACAGGGAACCTGAAAATGCAGCCGGTGATTCAGCCAGCTGACCATAGAGCTGATCAGAGACCAGAGTGGCTCCAAACATCTCTATGACCTAAGAAACCGGAAGCTACGAGCATTTTATGACGTAGATTTCGCCGGATGTAAACAGCGCCATTGGGAAATTGGGAAAGCATTTTATCACACCGATCTTGGTGTGATCAGATGCTTTGAGGGCAGAGGAGAAATCTAGGGTCTAATAGACCCCAATTTTTGCAAAAAAGAGTACCTGTCACTACCTATTGCTATCATAGGGGATATTTACATTCCCTGAGATAACAATAAAAATGATTTAAAAAAAAAAAAAATGAAAGGAACAGTTTAAAAATAAGATAAAAAAATAATAATAATAAAGAGAAAAAAAAAAAAAAAAAAAAAGCACCCCTGTCCCCCCTGCTCTCGCGCTAAGGTGAACGCAAGCGTTGGTCTGGCGTCAAATGTAAACAGCAATTGCACCATGCATGTGAGGTATCGCCGCGAAGGTCAGATCGAGGGCAGTAAGTTTAGCAGTAGACCTCCTCTGTAAATCTAAAGTGGTAACCTGTAAAGGCTTTTAAAGGCTTTTAAAAATGTATTTAGTTTGTCGCCACTGCACGTTTGTGCGCAATTTTAAAGCATGTCATGTTTGGTATCCATGTACTCGGCCTAAGATCATCTTTTTTATTTCATCAAACATTTGGGCAATATAGTGTGTTTTAGTGCATTAAAATGTAAAAAAGTGTGTTTTTTCCCCAAAAAATGCGTTTGAAAAATCGCTGCGCAAATACTGTGTGAAAAAAAAAAATGAAACACCCACCATTTTAATCTGTAGGGCATTTGCTTTAAAAAAAATATATAATGTTTGGGGGTTCAAAGTAATTTTCTTGCAAAAAAAAATTATTTTTTTATGTAAACAATAAGTGTCAGAAAGGGCTATGTCTTCAAGTGCTTAGAAGAGTGGGTGATGTGTGACATAAGCTTCTAGATGTTGTGCATAAAATGCCAGGACAGTTCAAAACCCCCCCAAATGACCCCATTTTGGAAAGTAGACACCCCAAGCTATTTGCTGAGAGTCATGTTGAGTCCATGGAATAATTTATATTGTGACACAAGTTGCGGGAAAGAGACAATTTTTTATTTTTTTTATTTTTTTTTGCGCAAAGTTGTCACTAAATGATATATTGCTCAAACATGCCATGGGAATATGTGAAATTACACCCCAAAATACATTCTGTTGCTTCTCCTGAGTACGGGGATACCACATGTGTGGGACTTTTTGGGAGCCTAGCCGCGTACGGGACCCCGAAAACCAAGCACCGCCTTCAGGCTTTCTAAGGCCGTAAATTTTTGATTTCACTCTTCACTGCCTATCACAGTTTCGGAGGCCATGGAATGCCCAGGTGGCACAAAACCCCCCCAAATGACCCCATTTTGGAAAGTAGACACCCCAAGCTATTTGATGAGAGGTATAGTGAGTATTTTGCAGACCTCACTTTTTGTCACAAAGTTTTGAAAATTGAAAAAAGAAAAAAAAACATTTTTTTTCTCGTCTTTCTTTATTTTCAAAAACAAATGAGAGCTGCAAAATACTCACCATGCCTCTCAGCAAATAGCTTGGGGTGTCTACTTTCCAAAATGGGGTCATTTGGGGGGGGTTTGTGCCACCTGGGCATTCCATGGCCTCCGAAACTGTGATAGGCAGTGAGGAGTAAAATCAAAAATGTACGCCCTTAGAAATCCTGAAGGCGGTGCTTGGTTTTCGGGGTCCCGTACGCGGCTAGGCTCCTAAAAAGTCCCACACATGTGGTATCCCCGTACTCAGGAGAAGCAGCTAAATGTATTTTGGGGTGCAATTCCACATATGCCCATGGCCTGTGTGAGCAATATATCATTTAGTGACAACTTTGTGCAAAAAAAAAAAAAAAAAAAAAAAATTTGTCACTTTCCCGCAACTTGTGTCAAAATATAAAACATTCCATGGACTCAACATGCCTCAAAGCAAATAGCTTGGGGTGTCTACTTTCCAAAATGGGGTCATTTGGGGGGGGTTTATGTCATCTGGGCATTTTATGGCCTTCAAAACTGTGATAGGTAGTGAGGAGTAAAATCAAAAATGTACGCCCTTAGAAATCCTGAAGGCGTTGCTTGGTTTTCGGGGCCCCGTACGCGGCTAGGCTCCCAAAAAGTCCCACACATGTGGTATCCCCATACTCAGGAGAAGCAGCTAAATGTATTTTGGGGTGCAATTCCACATATGCCCATGGCCTGTGTGAGCAATATATCATTTAGTGACAACTTTTTGTAATTTTTTTTTTTTTTTTTGTCATTATTCAATCACTTGGGACAAAAAAAATGAATATTCAATGGGCTCAACATGCCTCTCAGCAAATTCCTTGGGGTGTCTACTTTCCAAAATGGGGTCATTTGTGGGGGTTTTGTACTGCCCTGCCATTTTAGCACCTCAAGAAACGACATAGGCAGTCATAAATTAAAGGCTGTGTAAATTCCAGAAAATGTACCCTAGTTTGTAGACGCTATAACTTTTGCGCAAACCAATAAATATACACTTATTGACATTTTTTTTACCAAAGACATGTGGCCGAATACATTTTGGCCTAAATGTATGACTAAAATTGAGTTTATTGGATTTTTTTTAGAACAAAAAGTAGAAAATATCATTTTTTTTCAAAATTTTCGGTCTTTTTCCGTGTATAGCGCAAAAAATAAAAACGGCAGAGGTGATCAAATACCATCAAAAGAAAGCTCTATTTGTGGGAAGAAAAGGACGCAAATTTCGTTTGGGTACAGCATTGCATGACCGCGCAATTAGCAGTTAAAGCGACGCAGTGCCGAATTGTAAAAAGTGCTCTGGTCAGGAAGGGGGTAAAACCTTCCGGGGCTGAAGTGGTTAACATATTCATTTATTTGTTGCAGACATATCATAGCTCCCCACTGCCCCTGTTTTTGAACAAAGTCCCTCTGTCCCTCTTTTCTCCTCATTTTGGTCTAATCCAGTGGTTCTCAACCTTTCTAGTGCCGTGACCCCTTGATAACATTTTCCAAGTTGTGGGGACCCCTAACAGTAAAATTATTTTCGTAGCGTGGGTTGTCGGCACCCAAGGCAAGACAAGTAATTTGCACCCCTAACCCACGGACATTTAGGCGCTCCCTGAGTCCCTTCCACTCGTACAGTATTAAAACCCCTTATGGTACATTTTAGGATGTACCACTCTTTCTCTTTGTTCTCCTTTCTTTCCCTTTTATCCCTCTCAATCCTAATTTCTTGTGTTTTTTTCACCATCCCTCTCTCTAGCTGTCTTTCTTATTCTTTCTCTCCCTTTTTCTTTGTCCCTCCCCCTCTTTTCCTCTCCCTTCCATGTATTCTCTAATTTTATGCCTTCTCTTACTCCTTGGTGGGGGGAATGGGATGAGTGGCAGTGGGGGTGGGATGAGTGGCATTGCTGGTGGTGGGAAGGATCAGTGGCAGTGCTGGGGGGAGTTCTGATCAGCCAACTTAGGTGCTCTCGATGAAGGTCATCTGCTGATCTGAGAACTGTAGTGGGGACTTTTAATGGCAACTATAATCGCAGGTAGTGTTACTCACTGTGTCTCCGGCTTCACTGTGTCTCTGACTTTGTGGTGTCTTGCAGCAGTGACATCTATGCCGAAATCAGGAGATAGGGTCTCCTCAAGCCCCCCCCCACTTCACATTCCTCACCAGTCAGCTGACCTCTAGTCTCTGCCGCCCAGCCATGCTGTGAACTGAATGGGCGCCTGTGAGGAGGCTGAGTGGGCAGCCGCGGGCTCCAGGAACAGCCCAGCTGGGCGGCCACAGGCTTCAGGGACAGCCCTGCTGGACGGCCGCGAGGAGGCTGGGAGAATGGTGTGGGATTCAGGAACAGCCCAGGATTCGGTGACCCCTGGCAAATCGTCATTCGACCCCCGAGGGGGTCCCGACCCCCAGGTTGAGAACCACTGGTCTAATCTATATAGTTGTTTACAAAATACACTTTTTATCTTTCAAAAAGTGTTTCCCAGTGCTAAACCTGCTAAAACACATCTCCAGTGCTCACCATCACCAGGCAAGCGACAGTTTTTGAATATAAGTATTGGTGTACAGAAGATTTTTGCATGTGTTTATGGGACATTGTAAACTTATGCACTTTATATTTATGATGTATTGATTGATCATTTATAGGAGATGAACTGATCAGGGACACCACACATATTTTGGAAGACTTAATGTATTTATTTTTGTATTTACTTATGTACCGCTGGTAGATTTTTAATCTACCGCTTATATGTAAATTTAGTGGGTCATCTGTTCTGTACATAGTTCAGATTCAATCTATTGTTAAATTAGCCTCTGTTCCAGTTTGGCTGTGTTGCATGCAGTTCCACATTGTGCCTGTGAGTGTCGTTGTCACCATAGGTCGGTGTTGGAAAGCAACAAGCTGAAGTATATAAGTGCTCTTCTTTCCCAGAGACAACTCGGCAGAGGTGGTCCTCTGTGGTGCATTCTGGAAGAGGGTATTTATGGGACAGACGCCATGTGTTAGGAGAGTTCTACCTCGTGGCCCTCCGGGCTGGAGGGCTGCGTTGCTGCAGCCCTGCAAGTAGGCCCAGAAGCCTGTCTGGGGCCTACTACTGTTGGGATGGTCCTATGTCTGTCCTGCGGGAAGAAGCCGGACAATTGAGAAGATCCAGGGGAGGACCCATCTTGGAAGGGACCATGTATAAGGCTGGTCTTAAGAAGGGCCTGGTGACTCGATTGGAGGACGCATCTTAATCGAATCTACCGCATAAGTACTGCGGCTTAAAGATTCTGGTACTTTGTTTGCTGTTCATCGAAAACTACTACATCATGTGGCAGAGGATTGTACAGTTTTGTTCTACTCAAGTCTGTGGCAGAGACTTTCTGTTCGTGCTGCGCTCCGGCTGCTAGGTTAGTGAGAGAGACCTATCCGGGCGGGCAAAGATTTAATCCTGAACTGAAGATACATTCATCGCTGAGATTTTAATTCCTTAGTGCTACACCAAGAAAAGGTATTTGAACTTCTCTGCAACTCTTCTTCTACCTCTTTCCTGCTACTTCTTCCAGTTATCTCCCATTAAAGCATTGGAAAAGTACTAAAGTGACTGGTGCCTACATTGTCAGATAATAAGCTCAACGTGGACTCTAAGTCTGGTATTGGTGAAACTACAGGTAAAAAGGTGACGGTAACAGCCCGCTTTAAATCAGCAGCTCCACCGTGAGTTAGTGCTACACTTATTTTTACTTCATTGGTGAAAGCCCTGTCATTTATACTTTTGTCCATTTTTCGGTGGTATTTATACACTGTAATGATAGCAGCTTCACCTCAAGATAAGGATAGGGAGGATTCTGTGGCGCAGATTTTTTTATTCAGTTGACAGGACAGTGGCAAGTACCCAACTCCCGAAGTCTGGATTTATGGCTCTCTGTTACTTGTCCAAGCCTGCCAGTGTAAATCAATGAGGTGAAGGTGAGTGCTGACAGTCCTAGCAGCAAGTCAGTCCTGGCAAAGAGCAAAGCAGGTTCTCCCTTAGTCCTCCACGGGGATCTCTGTCCCCAGTGTGCCACATGTGTTCTGAGTACTACCAACCATCCTGGCAGCACACAGACCTTGCCCCAATGTCAGCGCACTACAACTGTCCGTGACCGACATTGATTTCCAGGAAGCAGACCGGGACAAGGACAAGGACATGATGGGACAGCTTTTGAAAATCAGTGAGTGTCCCAGACAAATCAGGACAGTTGGCAACTTTGATCTCTGTTATCAAAGCCGAGCCTGTCGTAAGAGAATCGTGACTTTTTTTCCTTAAAAATGTTTGTTATTTTCCACTTTAAAGGGATAGTTAACCTTTACTAAAAAATGCCTATGCAGATAAGGGACATCTTCAGATAAAAACAAACTGTGCTAGTTTGACCATAATGCCCTTGCTATAGGTCAGTGGTTCTCAACTCCTGTCCTCACGACCCACTAACAGGCCAGGTTTACAAGATAACTGAAATACATCACAGGTGATATCATTTGCTGCTGAGTGATTGCAGTATTCTAGTCTGCATCTCCCCAAGGTAATACTTTAAATCTGGACTGTTAGTGGGTCCTGAGGGCAGGAGTTGAGAACCACTGCTATAGGTGTAGGTTGCTTATATAACTCATGAAGTCTGACTGGAAAACTCCCAGTTTGTTATAAAGAGAATCCCAGCTGTTTCTGTTCACCTCCACCAGCACAGGAGTGAGATCTTTCTCTAATTCAAACCCCTTCACATGCTCCTTCACTCCCCTGTTGCATTATCTCCAAGTTCAGAATTTGAGAGCTCACTCCTGTGATGGTTATATAACAGTCAGGAGTAGGGATGAGCTGAACACCCCCCGGCAGAACATGTGAACAGGCAAAAAATTGGTGCGAACACCGTTAAAATCTATGGGCGTGAACGTGAAAAATCAAAAGTGCTAATTTTAAAGGTTTATATACAAGTTATTACCATAAAAAGTGTTTGGGGACCCGGCTCCTGCCCCAAGGGACATCGTTTTTTCGGGAGCATTAATTTAATAATGCTTAAGTGAAACAATAAAATATTCCTTTATATATCATGCCTGGGGGTGTCCTTAGTATGCCTGTAAAGTAGCGCATCTTTCCCATGTTTATAACAGTACCACAGTAAAGTTAAATTTCTAAAGGAAAAAATGTCATTTAAAACTGCGCGCGGCTGTAATGTATTGTCGGATCCTGGCAATATAGATAAAAATACCAAAAATACCACAAAAAATGGCGTGGATGTCTTCCTCAAAATCCATACCAGGCCCTTCAGGTCTGGTATGGATATTAAGGGGAACCCCGCACCAAAATGTTTTAGAAAATGGCATTGGGGTCCCCCAGGCCCCCAGGCACTATATACTCTGAACAGCAGTATATACTATACGACCTGCCCTTTATACTCTGCAGAAAAACTGTGCCTTAGGTGTTGGTGGTACCAGAACACTGTAACCCCTCACAGTTACTCTTGTTGGGCGCAGGAACGTGCCCTGCTGTGAAATATTATATCAAAAATTGTAATTACATGGCCCTGTTAAACAGGGGCAGAAAAATTGGGCCTTTGGTTTTGGTGGCGTCAGCACACTGTAACCCCTCAGAGTTACTCTTGTTGGGCGCAGGAACGGGCCTTGCTTAACTATTATTTCAAAAATAGTAATTACATGCCCCTGGTAAACATGGGCAGAAAAATTGGGCTTGGGTGGTGGTGGTGGTGCCACAACACTGTAACCCCTCACAGATACTTTAGTTGGGCGCAGGAATGGCCCCTGCTTTGAAATATTATATCAAATTTGTAATTACATGCCCCTGTTAAACAGGGGCAGAAAAATTGGGTCTTGGGTGGTGGTGGTGCCACAATACTGTAGCTCCTCACAGATACTCTTGTTGGGTGCAGGAACGGGCCCTGCTGTGAAATATTCTATAAAAATTGAAATTACATGCCCCTGTTAAACAGGGGCAGAAAAATTTGGCCTTGGGTGGTGGTGGTGGTACCCTAAACCAAAAATATTGTTGGAAGCTAGCATCATAAAGATTGAAGAGGAATAGGATAGTCAGCATAGGCAGTTTTCAAGGGATCCCAGATCCATTTTTTTGTGCTGAAAGTGCTCCCCTCGGCTTATACTCGAGTCAAGCACTTTTCTGATGCAAAGAATGACATTTTCCGAACCGATTTGGGGCCCCGTATCTCAGGACCACTTGGTGCTAGGAACCCCAAATTTTGTGTGTAAACCCAGTGGAACTAGCACTACAACATATCCTGGGGTTCCTAGCACCATGTGTCCCCGAGATATGGGTCCCCAAAGTCGGTTCGGAAAATGTCATCCTCTGCTGCAGAAAAGTGCTTGACATTTTCCGAACCAACTTTGGGGCCCCGTATCTCAGGGCCACTTGGTGCTAGGAACCCCAGCTTTGGATAGTGCTAGTTCCATTGGGTTTGCACACCAAATTTGGGGTTCCTAGCACCAAGTAGCCCCGAGATATGGGGACCCAAATTTGGTCAACTGTGTCCATCTGCAGCAATGTCATTTCGGGACCCTTTGGGTCCAGAGACCCCAAATTTTGGCTGCAGCTAGGGGGCATCTAGGAACCCTTAACTACCAAGTTTGGGGGACCTATGGCTGCTAATGGGCACAGTGAGGCATACAAATGGGCACAGTGAGGCTGCAAATGGGCATTGTTGACTCTCTTTTTAACTTACAGTAGCTGCGCATTTCTCATCCTAGGCTTATACTCGAGTCAAAAAGTTTTCCCAGTTTTTTGTGGTAAAATTAGGTGCCTCAGCTTATATTTGGGTCGGCTTATACTCAAGTATATACGGTACATCAGCATCAGGCGCTTGATAGCTGCTGATCGAAGACTGATTCATTTTTATGAATGTGAGCCTATCAACGGAGTCTGTGGACAGGCTCACTCTTTGATCCATTACAAACTCTCCAGCAGCACTAAATGTGCGTTCAGAAAGCACGCTGGATGCAGGACAGGCCAGTAGCTCAATTGCATATTAAGCAAGTTCTGGCCAGTGGTCCATCCTCAAGACGCAGTTACCCAGTGGATGCTCTGTTGGAAAGGTCTCCAAGTCTGCTCTTGCCCCTAGATATTCCTGCACCATATAATGCAGACGCTGGCAATGGTTACATGAACTGGTCAGACCTTGGCGCTAAGGACTGAAAAATAGTTTAAAGCCATCGGTCAGCCGGCCACCTTCTCCACTGCTCTTCCTCTGACTGAACAAAGCCTCAGCAACACATTGTCCAGCACCAGGAAATGGTAACCTCCCAGGGTCTGGAAATGCGTTACACAAACCTTTCTTCAAGGCCTCCTGAAGATGTTTCATTCTCTGCTCCCTCTGCGTAGACAGGATGAGTTCTGCGACCTTAACCTTGTTACATGGATCAAGAAGGGTTGCCAGCCAGTAATGATCCCTCTCCATGATACCACGAATCCTAGGGTCCTTTCTCAAGCTTTGCAGTATCAGGGAGGCCATGCAGCGTAAGTTTGCAGAGGCTTTGAGTCCTCTGGGTCACTAAGGATGACATGATCCGTAACTACCTCCTCCCAGCCACGTCCAACTCTTTGCGCTTCTGGGGACTGAAAACTATCCCTTGAAGACTGCTGCTGAGTGTTATCCTCTACATCCATGCTGACAAAATCCTCCTCCTCCTCCTCTTCTTCCTGTGTGTTTGGCGGCCCGCAGGTATGCTATCTGGATAAAGGGGGCCTTGAGAGGTAAGGAAGTCCTTCTCTTCCTCCCGCTGTTTTGCCTCAAGTGCCCTGTCCCTGATTCCACTAAGTGTGTGCTCCAGCAGGAAGACTAGAGGGACAGTGTCACTGATGCATGCATTGTCTCTACTCACCATCCTTGTGGCCTCCTCAAATGGAGACAGGAAAGTGAATGCATCCTTGATCAGTAGCCACTGGTGTGACGAAAAGAAGCCAAGCTCCCCTGATCCTGTCCTAGTGCTATACTCGCACAGGTACTCATTGATGGCCCTCTGTTCTGTTTGCAGCCGCTGCAGCATTGCCAATGTTGAGTTCCACCTGGTGGGCATGTCACAAATGAGGCGTTTGATGGGCAGGCTACATTCCCTTTGAATGTCAGCCAGCCGAACACTGGCATTGTATGACCGGGGGAAATGACCACAGACTTTTCTGGCCTGCCTCAGGAGATCTTGTAAGCCTGGGTACCTGCTGAAGAACCGCTACACCACCAAAGTCAGGATGTGTCCAAACATGGAACAAGGGTCAAGTGTCCCTGTCGGAGGGCTGAGAGAAGGTTGGTGCCATAGTCACATACAGCCATTCCTGGCTGAAGCTGGCGTGGCATCATACACCTCTGAGCCTGCCCCTGCAGAGCTGACTGAATCCCTGCCCCAGTGTGGCTCCTGTCCCCTAGGCAGACGAACTCAAGCACTGCATGGCATCTTTTAGCCTGACACCTTGCGTAGCCCCTTGAACGCTTACGGAGCACTGCTAGTTCAGAGGACAAATCTTCAGAAGAGGCCACAGAGGGTGGAGGAGAGAGCTGTGGCACAATCACCACTAGCATTTTTGAGGCGTGGTGGCGGAACAAGCTCCAACAACACTGAACCCTGTCCTGCATCCTTCCCAGCTGCCAGCAGAGTTACCCAGTGCGCCGTGAAGGAAAGATAACGTCCCTGCCCATGCCTGCTGGACCATGAGTCAGCGGTAATATAAACCTTACTGCTGACCGCCCTGTCCAACGAGGCCAAAACATTGCGTTCCACATGCCGGTAGAGAGCCGGAATGGCCTTACTTGAAAAGAAATGAAGTTTTGGAACTTGCCACTGAGGTACAGCACATTCCACAAATTCACAAAAGGGGGCAGAGTCTATCAGCTGAAAAGACAGCAGTTGCAGTGCTAGAAATTTGGCCAAGCTAGCATTTAGACGCTGAGCATGTGGATGGCTGGGACCGAATTTCTTTTTACGGTTCAGCAACTGGGGTAGGGAAATTTGCCTGCTAAAATCAATTTGTGGTGTACTGCTAGCAGATTGGCTGCAAGTACTTGGGACACCTATTGCTATACCTTCATTCCTCTCAGTGCAGGTTTTTGAGAGGTATAGTAGGGTTGGAGACCCCAGATGACGAGCAAGGAGAAGTCTGCCTTTTTCTTTGATGTAGGTCTTTCAAGTGCTGTTGCCAATGAACTGCAAGGCAGATCGTCATATGTCTGGTCAAGCATGTGGTGCCCAAGAGGCTGCTGTTCTGGCCATGCTTGATCCGCTTCAGACATAGGTTGCAAACAGCAACGGTGTGATCTGCTGCACACGTGTCAAAAAAGGCCCACACCAAGGAACTTTTAAAAGTCAGCGGGAAACCAGCAGCGCCCTGCACCTGCGGAGCTCTGCGGTGTGATACAATAGGGTGGCTGCCCTTAAGCTGCCCCCTAGAGGACATCCTGCCTTATTGGAGTTGTGCCTCCTTCCCCTCATTTTCCCACTCTCTTTTCTCAGGCAAGTACAGTCAGTGACCTCATCATCCCTTCCCCCCTCGTCGCTGGAGCAAACTTGGCAGTATGCTGCAGCTGGGGGAACATGACTGCCAGTTTCTTGTCCTTCTGTGGCACACCCTCTCTCTTGGCTCACGTTACTCCCTTCCTCAAGCTGGAAACCAGCATCAGAGCCTTCAAATCACTGCGCATCTTCCAGCAGTATGTACTCGACACTGTGGTTGAATAATTCTGGGGACTCCTCTGTGCATGATGGCTACAGAAGGAGTGACTGTGGACAAGGAGCCGGTGGAATAGGCAGCTTTGGCAGCTGCGTTGGAAGGCAAACTACTCTGAGCCTGGGTGACAGAGGATGAGGAGGATGGGGACGGCTTTGTTATCCACTCCACCAACTCTTCTGCATGTTGTGGCTTAATAACATGGCCAGCAGCAGAAAAAAAGGACAAGCGTGCCCCACGGCCACCTGCAGAGGCTGCACCATGTCCACGACCACCACTGTTGACTGAAGACACAGAGGCTGCTTGCCCTCTTTTAATGGCCTGTGAACGTCTGCCTCTCCTTGGTGGCCTTCAGGACATGATGTATTTTTTGTTTTGCAACACCACACTACACTGTATTATATACTGTGTACACCGCCTGAAGTGTATTAGAAACTGTACACACTGTATTAGATACTGTGTACACCACCAGAAAAGTAGTAGAAACTGTACACACTGTATTAGATACTGTGTACACCGCCTGCACTGTATTACAAACTGTACAACAGCTGCACTGTATTGTATACTGTGTACACTACCAGAAGTGTAGTAGAAACTGTACACACTGTATTAGATACTGTGTACACCTCCTGCACTGCATTAGAAACTGTACTACGACTGCATTGTATGCTGTGTACACCATCAGAAGTGTAGTAGAAACTGTACACACTGTATAAGATACTGTGTACACCGCCTGAAGTGTATTAGAAACTCTACACACTGTATAGATATTGTGTACACCACCAGAAAAGTAGTAGAAACTGTACACACTGTATTAGATACTGTGTACAACGCCTGAAGTGTATTAGAAACTGTACACTCTGTATTAGATACTGTGTACACCACCAGAAAAGTAGTAGAAACTGTACACACTGTATTAGATACTGTGTACACCGCCTGCACTGTATTATAAATTGTACAATGGCTGCACTAAGTTGTATACTGTGTACACCACCAGAAGTGTAGTAGAAACTGTACACACTGTATTAGATACTGTGTACACCACCAGAGAAGTAGTAGAAACTGTACACACTGTATTATATACTGTGTAAACTGCCTGCACTGTATTAGAAACTGTACAATGGCTGCACTGCATTGTATACTGTGTACACCACCAGAAGTGTAGTAGAAACTGTACACACTGTATTAGATACTGTGTACATGGCCTGAAGTGTATTAGAAACTGTACACACTGTATTAGATACTGTGTACATGACCTGAAGTGTATTAGAAACTGTACACACTGTATTAGATACTGTGTACACCACCAGAGAAGTAGTAGAAACTGCACACACTGTATTATATACTGTGTAAACCGCCTGCACTGTATTAGAAACTGTACAATGGCTGCACTGCATTGTATACTGTGTACACCACCAGAAGTATAGTAGAAACTGTACACACTGTATTAGATACTGTGTACACCACCTGCACTGTATTAGAAACTGTACTATGGCTGCACTGTATTGTGTTATGTGTACACAACCAGAAGTGTAGTAGAAACTGTTCACACTGTATTAGATACTGTATACACTGCCTGAAGTGTATTAGAATCAGTACACCACCGAATGCACTGAAGATATAGGCTACACTGGATGCAGAGTGTACATATATATATATATATATATATATACATACATACATATACACACAAGACTGTATATATATTAATACACTGCCTGCACTGACTGAACATCGAGTAAACACTGAATATATAGTCTGAGCTAAATGCAGAGTATATATATATATATATATATATATATATATATATATATATATATATATATATATATATTAGACTGACTATATATACCGTATTTATCGGCGTATAACACGCACCGGCGTATAACACGCACCCCAATTTAGGAGGGAATTTTAAGGAAAAAAAACTTTTAGGAGGGAAGTTGAAGGGAAAAAAACTTACATTTAAATGTCCTTCATTGCAGCCTTGTCAGTGCAGCCTTGTCAGTGCAGCCTTGTCAGTGCAGCCTTCCCCAGTGCAGCCTTGTCAGTGCAGCCATGTCAGTGCAGCCATGTCAGTGCAGCCATGTCAGTGCAGCCTTGTCAGTGCAGCCTTGTCAGTGCAGCCTTGTCAGTGCAGCCATGTCAGTGCAGCCATGTCAGTGCAGCCTTGTCAGTGCAGCCTTCCCCAGTGCAGCCTTCCCCAGTGCAGCCTTCCCCAGTGCAGCTTTACCCAGTGGAGCCTTGTCAGTGCAGCCATGTCAGTGCAGCCTTGTCAGTGCAGCCTTCCCCAGTGCAGCCTTGTCAGTGCAGCCTTCTCCAGTGCAGCCTTCCCCAGTGGAGCCTTCCCCAGTAGAGCCTTCCCCAGTGCAGCCTTGCCCCAGTGCAGCCTGGGATCCCCTGTCCCTGCTGTCACATCTTCAAAATCGCGGACCGCGATTTGAAAATGGCGCCGCCGGCGCCGAAGTACACAGAGCCGGTCCTCGGCTCTTTCCGGCAGCTCTCGTTTACTTTCGGCTCCACTCGTAGTCCCGAGCGGAGCTATCCGAACCTACTCGGATAGCTCCGCTCCGGACTACGAGTGAAACCGAAAGTAAACGAGAGCCGCCGGAAAGAGCCGAGGACCGGCTCTGTGTACTTCGGCGCCGGCGGCGCCATTTTCAAATCGCGGTCCGCGATTTTGAACAAGTGACAGCTCGGATCGCAGGGGGATCGGCGTATAACACGCACCTGCAACTTTCCCCTGATTTTAAGGGGAAAAAAGTGCGTGTTATACGCCGATAAATACGGTATATATAAATATATATATATCAAATACACTGCCCTAACTGAATAACATGCCTGCTTAGTCTAACTCAAGCTCTCTGTCCACGCCAACAACACTACACACAGCCGCCGTGTATGCAGCCTTATATGGTATGGGGCGTGGACTTAGTCCCCCTGAGCCATGATTTGCCAAAGGCACCCTGCCTTTGGCCAATTATGATTCTCTCAACAGAGCGCGCTGTGATTGGCCAAAGCATGCAGGTCAGGTGCATGCTTTGCACAATCATCATATAGCAATGCACTGCGATCTCACAGTGCATTATGGGGTGTTCTGCGGCGCTCAAATTTCCCACGAACGTCCCATAATGTTCGCTGTTCTTATGTTCGACCCCAACATCGAGCTCATCCCTAGTCGGGAGTGTCTTAGCAACATTCTAGCAACACGGCAGGACAGGAATAATGCAATCTCTGGGAGGTTTTTGTTCAGCCTTCAGAAGGTGTGTAAGTAGCCTACACCTATAGCAACTGCATTATTCTACTTTGGTCAAAGCTTTGATCAAAGTTTACAGTAATATATAAGTGGCCAGAGTGCAAGGATGTAGGCAGAACTCAGTCCCTAAAACCAGTAATTACTAAAGATATAGAAAATGCCCATAGGACTTTTAAAAGCCACAACAAAAAAGTATTACTCCATAATATTTTAAATGATACGTGTTTTATTTCATATTCAAACTTAAAGCATGGTGCATTACGTGCATAACACATGTAACTACACATAAAGATAAAAACATTGATAGTTGTTCCACAAAAAAAAAATGAATTCTCACGACAAACAGGTAGGTAGATTTGATGTTTCTATAGGACAGAGGCAGTTTTATTTTGGAGGCATTTAATAATCACTTGTTAAAAATAGTTTAGCATACTTTGGATACTAAGCTTTAGGATACAGCGTATACAGTGCAGAGGTCAGAACTATGTTATGTACAGAACAGCTTGCAGATTTTAGTGGTCAGGAGTTAGTGCAGTTATCTCCTCATGTTGTTATCCAGTAAAGGAGACTCTTTGCTATGTCCACATCACATCTGATAAAAAAAATAACAATTACAGGTCTTCTGCCAATCCTTCTATTTCATTCAGGAAAAAGTCTAGATCTTCTTTTGTCACTTCAGGATTGACCACAATCTGTCTGAAAAAGTTAACCCTGTTTCCATGGGGCTGGTATCCAACCATCATTGATCCTTTCTTCATCATCCTCTCCTTTACTATTGGGGATACCTAAAGAGAAAGGATATGTTGGAATTGTAATACTGTCTTCATATATTGTAACACTTAACAAAAAGAAACCTCACTAAAGCTAAACAATAATTTAAGAGGTGTATTTTTTTTTTTAAATGGATAGCTTTTCGTCCATTAAAACTGCATGTAAATTGTGTCCTATATGGAGCAAAATCAAATGTTTTTGGTCAATATTCTCTGCAGATTGAGAATGCCTGAATTGGGAAAATACTGCATTCTGGCCAATAGATGGTGCTGACCCTCATAGGAAATAAGTATGTTCCTCAGCTCCATCTAGTGGCCATTGTGATGTATTTTCTGCATTCACACGTTCAGTCTGCAGAGATTATAGCCTGAGAACATTCAATTTTGTCCCATTCGCACAGGACGGATTTACATGCAGTTTAGATGGATGAACAGCTATGCAGACCTCCCCAAAAACACATGCGGACCTGAGAATAAGGTAAACTGAGTAAACTTTAGTAAAGTTGCAGAGTTTCCTGGTTAGACTTAGCTGTATATAACTTGCCGACCGGGCCATAGCCAAATGAAGGCTACAGCACGGTCGGCTAGTTCTTGGAGGGCGTCTAGGGACGTCCTCCCAAACTCGCGTTTCCTGTGGGGATCGGGGTAAAGGGCTAATGACTGCGGCCCTTTACCTCATGATCACTTCATCCAATGACAGAGTAATCACTTGTCAACAAACCAGCGCATGCCTGGTTCATCTCTCTCCTCACACCGATCGGTATAGTGTGTGAGGAGAGGAGGGAGCCGATGCAGCAGCGCTAATGGGCTTGATCTGAAGTGCCCACAGTGCTGATTTGTGCCCATTCAGGCTCATTCATGCCCATCCATGCCTCATTTATGCCCATCCATGCCTCATTTATGCCCATTCATGCCTCATTCATGCCCATTCATGCCTCATCCATGCCCATCAATGCTTATCCATGCCTCATTCATGCTCATCCTTACTCATCCATGCCTCATTTATGCTCATCCTTGCCCATCA
The DNA here is from genome assembly GCA_037952925.1 of Lithobates clamitans. NCBI lineage: Eukaryota > Metazoa > Chordata > Amphibia > Anura > Ranidae > Lithobates > Lithobates clamitans. The sequence goes on from JBBGZY010001303.1 coordinate 1,715,212, forward strand.
ATGCCTCATTCATGCTCAATCATGGCTCAATCATGGCTCATTCATGGCTCATCCATGGCTCATTCATGCCTCATTCATGCCTCATTCATGCTCATCCATGCCTCATTCATGCTCATCCATGCCTCATCCATGTTCATTTATGCTCATCCATGCCTCATCCATACCTCATTCATGCTCATCCATGCCTCGTTCACGCCTCATCCATACCTCATTCATGCCTCACCATGGCTCATCCGTGCCCATCCAGGCCTCATCTAAGCCTCATCCGTGCCCATCCATGCCTAATCCATGCCTCGTCCGTGCCCATCCATGCTCATCCATGCCCAGCCATGCCTCATTCATGCTCATTCATGCCCATCCATGCCTCATCAGTGCCACATCAGTGCTCATCCGTGCCCATCCATGCCACATCACTCAGTGCTCATCCGTGCCTCATCCATGCCACATCAGTGCTCATCCGTGCCTCATCCGTGCCTCATCCATGCCACATCAGTGCTCATCCGTGCCTCATCAGTGCTCATCCGTGCCTCATCAGTGCTCATCCGTGCCACATCAGTGCTCATCCGTGCCACATCAGTGCTCATCCGTGCCACATCAGTGCTCATCCATGCCACATCAGTGCTCATCCGTGCCCATCCATGCCACATCACTCAGTGCCCATCCGTGCCCATCCATGCAACATCAGTGCTCATCCATGCCTCATCCATGCCACATCAGTGCTCATCCTTGCCTCATCAGTGCCACATCAGTGCTCATCCGTGCCACATCAGTGCTCATCCTTGCCACATCAGTGCTCATCCGTGCCACATCAGTGCTCATCCGTGCCACATCAGTGCTCATCCATACCACATCAGTGCTCATCCGTGCCCATCCATGCCACATCACTCAGTGCCCATCCGTGCCTATCCATGCCTCATCCATGCCACATCAGTGCTCATCCTTGCCTCATCCGTGGCACATCAGTGCTCATCCGTGGCACATCAGTGCTCATCCGTGCCACATCAGTGCTCATCCATGCCACATCAGTGCTCATCCATGCCACATCAGTGCTCATCCTTGCCTCATCAGTGCCACATCAGTGCTCATCCGTGGCACATCAGTGCTCATCCGTGCCACACCAGTGCTCATTCGTGCCACATCAGTGCTCATCTGTGCCTCATCAGTGCTCATCCGTGCCACATCAGTGCTCATCCGTGCCACATCAGTGCTCATTCGTGCCACATCAGTGCTCATTCGTGCCACATCAGTGCTCATCCGTGCCACATCAGTGCTCATCCGTGCCACATCAGTGCTCATCCGTGCCACATCAGTGCTCACCCATGCCTCATCCATGCCAAATCAGTGCTCGTCTGTGTCACATCAGTACTCATCCGTGCCACAGATCTCTGATGAAAAAGCGGAAGCTTTGAAATGTGTCATCTGACACTTCCGGTACCAGATCCTTCTGAGTGCGTTCAGGCTGGTGCTCATGCCGCCAAGCAGGGACCAGGCTGGCCTGTACCATCTCCTTGCATCCCCCCTGCCTGACGCATTGCCGCAGCCCGCTGGGACAGCTCCTTGGATACAGTTCCGGACTCATCAGTGACCACAAATATACCATAGAGACATCCATGCTTGATTCTCACAGATGTCATGCGAGTAGCCATTTGGCTGATTAATGGTGATTGAATACCACCAAAATAAAGCTCTATTTATGTGAAAAAAGGACAACATTTCATATGGGTACAGTGTTGCATGACTGAGTATTTGTCATTCAACATGTGAGAGCACTGAAAGCTGAAAATTGGTCTGGTTAGGAAGGGGGTATAAGTGCCCAGTGGGCAAGTGGTTAAAGTCTAACTCTATCTCAAAAAAAAATTCTTAACTTTTGGAAAAATGGAGTAGAGAAGTGTTATAACTTGCATTGGAGGGATTTCCTCTTACTTCTTTGCCCAGAGAAATTAGGTCTGAAGGACAGCAAGTGATGGGAAATCACTGAATGAAAACAAAGACAATGACAAAAACAAGTTTCTTAGCAGAATAGGTTAGAACGTTTTGAATGTTTTTTTATTGCAATTATTCTGTCCCCATGACTCCTGTTCCACTCATTGGTGTCACGCAACAGAGCACAGATAGGATTAAAAACCTATTTTAACCTTTTTCCACTTTAAAAAAGTTTTGCTGGAATTGGATGTCGTGTCAATGGGGTAGAACAACTCAAGTTTCTATTGCTGCCCGTGTCTGCATTAGGGAGATTCACTCTAATTGTCCTGATCCCCAATGTCACCAATGTCTTCCAATGGGGACACATGTTCCCATGAAACTGTTTAAGGGAGGATTTCTCCAATTTACTCTCCAACTTTCTATTGAGTCTACAGGCTTAGGAAGTGAAGGAAAATCTCAGTAATGAGACACAAAACAAATGGCAGCAGTATTTTTGCTCCCCCTACTCTATCCAAACTAAAAAAAAAAACAAAAAAAAAAAAACAACAAAACTTTAGAAATACTTTAGGATATTTTTTCAATTTCATATCTTTCTTAAAAATGCTGTAGCCTACAAACAGGGATATTCATCAGTATTCTGTTTCTAGTTACATTTATTACATAAAAAATATAAACTTAACAAATACATTTTTGGAACATGTTGATACCTTTCCCAGTTTATCCCAGAAGTTTGGGGAATCTTCTTGGTTTCGGAGGCTTGGTGGTACATACCAAAAACATACATTTACAAACTCTGGCTAAATAAAAAAAAATAAAAAAAAAATCAAGTAAACTAATCCGAAAATGCATTTACAAGAGGCCAATGGAAAACAAAGATTGTAATTTTATTATTTTTTTCATAATTAGACAACATATAGTATTGTATACGTTTATTGGTAAGTCTTAGGCTACTTTCACACTGAGGTGCTTTACAGGTGCTACAGCGCTAAAAATAGCACCTGCATAGCGCCTGTAAAGAGCATCTCCTGTCTCTCCAGTGTGAAAGCCTGAGTGCTTTCACACTGAAGCAGTGCGCTTGCAGGACGGTAAAAAAAGTCCTGCAAGCAGCATCTTTGTAGCACTTTAGGAGCAGTGTATACACCGCTCCTAAAGCGCCCCTGGCCATTGAAATCAATGGGGCAGCGCCGCCAAACCGCTGGCAAAGCGCCGCTAAAACGATGGTAAAGTGCCGCTAAAAATAACGGCGCTTTACCGCCATCACCCCCAACGCCCCAGTGTGAAAGTAGCCTAATGCCCCGTACACACGGTCAGACATTCCGACAACAAAATCCTAGGATTTTTTCCGACGGATGTTGGCTCAAACTTGTCTTGCATACACACAGTCACACAAAGTTGTCGGAAAATCCGATCATTCTGAACGTGGTGACGTAAAACACGTACGTTGGGACGATAAATGGGGCAGTAGCCAATAGCTTTCATCTCTTTATTTATTCTGAGCATGCGTGGCACTTTGTGTGTCGGATTTGTGTACACACGATCGGAAATTCCGACAACGGATTTTGTTGTCGGAAAATTTTATAGCCTGCTCTCAAACTTTTTGTGTCGGAAAATGTGTGATGGAGCCTACACATGGTCGGAATTTCCGACAACAAGGTCCTATCACACATTTTCCGTCGGAAAATCCGACCGTGTGTACGGGGCATTACAGTTGTAAGTTCCCAGATAGCAAGGATAACTTGCCATAAATGTGTGGCAGTGTTAACTTGTGTCTTGTTAACTTGCTGCACATTTTCACTGGCAAGTTGTACACGTGCAGAGCACTTGAGTTCTAGTTGACACTTTTCCAATTTGTAGCAAATTTGCATGGCAAGTCTCTAGCAAGAGCAAAGTTGCAGTGATGAGTCTACAGCAAGAGCTCTACAAGTCTACAGCATGAAAATTCAGTCACAGTGACCCCTGTGGTGGAATGATTATTGCACAACATACGTGAACCAGAACTTGCAGCAGACTTGCGGAATGTTATGCAAAGAAAGTTGATCTAGAGTCATGCAATGCAGACTTGCTGCAATTGTGCAACAAATTTGTGAAGCCTGGCAAGTCATTCTCAACCTTGCAGCTCAATTGCTTGCAATCTGGGTTACTGAGCTGAATACATTGGTCAGTGTTTTTTTCCAATTCTTTGTGGAACATAAATGTAAATTCTTTGTTTAAATTAGCCCCGATATTGAATAATTTGCTTGTATGGTAATAATGTATTATAATCAATGTATTATAAATAAAAGGCCAATTATCAGGGCCAAATTTACCATTAGATGCAGTAGGTATGCACCTATAGGCGGCAGAGGCAAAAAAACAGCTTGTCAGTGAATAAGTATTGAACAGGCATTTTTCCCATAATAACTGAGACCAGCCATCTCACATAAGCGTATTTACACATTATCACAATATTCTAAGCAAGTATAGGACCGGAAAACAAAAAAGATTTCCTTAGCAGAGGGTGCACTGCAAAGGGTTGTGTGCCCAGAGGCTCCTGCGCTGGAAATCTGACTCTGCCTGGTATACATTATAACATCATTGTAGAAAAAAAGAGATAACACATGCCTCTCCAGAGGGGGAGACTATGGGAAATGGGGATTTTTAAGTGTCCAAAAGGTAATGAATCAATGTAGCAAGAACATCACATAATGTTTTAAAAAATCACATAATGTTTTATTTCTACAAAATGATTAAAAACAAAACAGCAGGAGGATAAGCTCCATGCAGGAATACCAAATACTAGACAAATATCCACCATAACAATCTGTGCTTGACTGGATGGTGCGAGGTGTATGTATCAACGCGTTTCACCCAGAAAAAGGGCTTCTTCAGGATCCACCTTGTAGAGTTTACAGAGCTTATAACTGGTGAACAATACAGACAGTAGATTAACCTCTTAAGGACCAGCCGCCGCAGTTATACTGCGGCAGGTTGGATTTCCTGGGTGAATCCCCATTCCTGTATGTCGTTCGCTTTAAGAGCTGTGCGGGCTCGCACGCGCGTCCACAGTAAGATGCCGATGCGCCCGCCGGCCACCTGTGATTTCTCCTGACAGAGACAGAATGGTGATCTGTCAATGTAAACAGACAGATGTCCGTTCTGTCAGGGGAGGATAGACAGATCTGCTGCTCCTAAAGATTAGGAACAGCGATCGGTCTCCTCCTCCAGGCAGTCCCATCTCCCACAGTTAGAACACACATGAGGGAACACATTTAACCCCTTGATCGCCCCCTAGTGTTAACCCCTTCCCTGCCAGTGACATTTATACAGTAATCAGTGGCTACTTCTAGCTCTGATCACTGCATAAATGTCAATGGTCCCAAAAAAGTGTCAGATGTGTTCGATCTGTCTGTCTAATAAAAATGCCATAAATCTATCCCCTATTTTGTAGACACTTTTGCGCAAACCAATCAATATACGCTTATTGCGATTTTTTTTTTTTACCAAAAATATGTAGAAGAATATATATCGACCCAAACCGTCGTTTTTTAAAAATATTTATTATAGCAAAAAGTAACATTTTTTTTCAAAATTGGCGCTCTTTTTTTGTTTATAGTGCAAAAAGAAATTTTGTAGACACTATAACTTTTGCGCAAACCAATCAATATACGGTTATTGCCATTTTTTTTTACCAAACATATGTAGAAGAATATATATCAGCCTAAACTGATGAAGACATTTTTGTTTTGATATTTATTATAGCAAAAAGTAAAAAAACATTGTTTTCAAATTTGTTGCTCTTTTTGTGTTTATAGTGCAAAAAGAAAGCTCTATTTGTGGGAAAAAAAGACATCAATTTTGTTTGGGTACAGCGTCACATGACCACGCAATTGTCAGTTAAAGCGACGCAGTGCCATATCGCAAAAAATGGCCTAGTCATTAAGGGGGCAAATCCTTCCAGTCCTTAAGTGGTTAATGATATAATTACGTTCATCATAAGCATATCATAAAATTCTCATGTTTAAGTATATCAAGAACACGGAATACTCACATTATGACCACAAAATAACGTGTAAAAATGTATTAATTGTAGAGTTAGTAAGAGAAAGAAAAAAGTGGGGTGGGAGGGGAGAAGGAGGGAGAAGAGGGGAGGAGGGGAAGAAGGTGTTTCGCCCCACACGTCCTGCTGGGCCGTCAGCAGTATGGGGATCGCAACGTGCTGCGAATGGGGCGTTCCCCCCATACCAGTGACGCACTTCTGTGGAAACCCATCAACCCCCTACCGGACCTTTGACGCCAGGGGATCCAAGTTTAAACAATATTCTATCTTGCACGTTACTTATTCGGTAAGTCTTGGTAATGTGGAGGCTTGGTGCCTAACTATTTGCATGAATCTTTAGATTCTAACATCCACCATTTTTAATTTTATTAGATGACTCCTTTATGGCGGCGACATTGCTTTTCTGGTTTTATCTCGACCAGGGGTAGGCAACCTCAGCCCTCCAGCTGTTTTGAAACTACAAGTCCCATGAGACATTGCAAAACCCTGACAATCGCAGGCATGACTCCTAGAGGCAGAGGCATGATGGGATTTGTAGTTTCACCACAGCTGGAGTGCCGAGGTTGCCTACCCACGCCTCAGACTCATATATCGACTTTCATTAGTGTGCTTTTGTCCTCCCAACATATTCTTATTGAATATATTTAATGTTTTATTATTTGAAGTGAGATTTATGTCAGTCTGCTTGCTCTGTCCCTCTCCTATTTGTCCCCGCAATATGCAGGCCTTGCCTTATGCCCACCTATTTTTGGTCCCCCCTCCTTCCCATCCCCCCATACAGTTTTACAATTGTTATTTTGTGCTCATAACCTGATTATTCTGTGTTTTTGACATACTTAAACATAAGAATTTTAGGATATGCTTATGATGTATGTAGTTCTATTATTAATCTACTATTTGTATTGTTCACCAGTTATAAGCTCTGTAAACACTACAATGTGGATCCTGAAGAAGCCCTTTTTCTGGGCGAAACGCATTGAGCCATACACCTTGCATCATCCGGTCAAGCACAGATGGTTATAGTGGATATTTGTCTAGTATTTGGTATTCCTGCATGGAGCTTACACTCCAGCTGTTTTTTTAATCATTTTGTATAAGTGATTTTATATGTTCTTTCTACATTGATTTATTACCTTTTGGAAACTTAAAAATCCCCATAGTATCCCCCTCTGGAGAGCATGGGTTATCTCTTTTTCTACATTGACTTTACATAGGGGATTATGACAGAATTTTAAGACAAGCTCCCCCCACCCAATACCCATTTTTATAAATTATAAAATGCAAAGGTTAGGGCCAAAAAGTCAATAGACTCATGATACCAGGTAGCTGGACAATAAACATGCCCATGTTTATAAAATTGAACAATACCAATGAGAATACAGATTGCTAGTTGAAAATAAATGGCTGTGTACACACTAGTGCGATTTGTTGTGCACTTGCTATCGTGCTGCCATGCATGACGATAGATAAAACATTATTCTCTATGATGCCTGTTTACATCAATGCAATATGGTATAGTGCTAATTCCAAAAAGGTGCATGTCCTTTTTTTGGTTCTACACAGTGTGTTTTTGGCCCAATAGTCTTCAATGGGAGAGCATCAAAAATGCTTCAAAAACTAACAGACTCACCAATAAATGTGCTGAATGATGCATGATTATGCAACAGCACTAGTGAGAACCTAGGGTTAGTGACTGAACTTTTTCCTTGAAAATAAATAGAATAAACATTTGTATGCCCCTCCAAATTGTATATGGAGGAAAAAGTGCAGCACTGAAAACATTAATGTGCCCCAGATATACACCCAGGGAAAAATGAGCACAATAAATAGTTGTGCTAAAAAGTTCAAAAAACTACTCAAAAATATTTGAAAGTGTTATAAAAACGAGAGTGTTATGTGCACCAAAACTAAACTCAATGAGATTACAAAAGTCAAAAGGCCAAATGACACCGCATGATCTATGAATACTTTTGTATAACTACATAATCCATTAATACTTCCGTATAACAAATATATATAACAACCAATAACAGGTGTGATGTTGTATCAAAAAAGGGGAATATGCATATAAATTTTTAAACTCAATGAGACAAAGTCCATCAAAAAGTAAATAGCATAGTGGATTCCCCTAACACGGCCCAAGGATGGCATGGATCCCAAATGTTGATGAGTCTCTAAAGCATGCAAGGTGATATTCACACACGGCTACCAGGACTGTGCTTCCAACACCCAGGGGAGGGGTAGGTACTATTACCCTAAGATGTGGACACACGCCAGCGGCGGTCGGTCAAACAGGCATGGAGGGAATTTAGGATCTCAAGCCACGGACTCCTATAGTTGGACTGGTGTTAGCATACACCTGCAGCAATCCCACAGGACAGAGATCCAGAAAACAAGAACTAACCCATGATATTCCTGATACATGTAGTTCTCTAATTTCAAGGAAAAATAAGGATCATAACAGAAAAATAAATACCCCAGTCAAAGTCCCATTGGACGAAACGCGCCTACTAGGCACCATAGACTGCACCTGTTTTACTAGTTCCTGTGATCATATTTTATGTACACATCTTGAGTGATGTCTCTACCCTATTTTTATCATTAAATATCATACGTGGTTTTGATCTGCGCTATGTGGAAGCCTTCCTTTTTTTCTTTTATGATCCTTATGTTTCCTTGACAGGAGGAGAACTACATGTACAAGGAATATCCGGGATGAGTTCCTGTTTTCTGGATCACTGTCCTGTCGGATTGCTGCAGGTCTATACTCACACCAGTACAACTATAGGAGTCCATGGCTTGAGATCCTGACTTCAGTCCATGCCTGTTTGACCCGGCGCAGCTGGCGTGTGTCCACATGGTAGGGTAAGAGTACCTACCCCTCTCCTGGGTGTTGGAAGCACAATCCTGGGTGCTGTGTGTGAATATCATCTTGTATGCTTTAGAGACTCATCAACATTTGGGATCCATGCCATCCTTGGGTCGTGTTAGAGGAATCCACTATGCTATTTACTTTTTGATGGACTTTGTACTGTCTCATTGAGTTTAAAGTTTATATGCATATTTCCCTTTTTTGATATAACATCACACCTGTTATTAGTTGTTATATATACAGTATTTGTTATACGAAAGTATTAATGGATTATGAAGTTATACGAAAGTATTAATAGATCATGCAGTGTCATTTGACCTTTTGACATTTGTGATCTCATTGGATTTAGTTTTGGTGCATATAACACTCACGTTTTTATAACACTTTGAAATATTTTTGAGTAATTTTTTGCACTTTTTAGCACAACTACCGCATTTATTGTGCTCATTTTTCCCTGGGTGTATATCTGGGGCACATTAATGTTTTCAGCGCTGTACTTTTTCCTCCATATTTTATATGCAATTAGTCTTACTGCTGGTGCTGGCAGCTCATTTTCTCTTATATTAGTAGCGCAATAATTTTCTATATTATCACTTCCAAATTGTATGACTCCTCAGCATGGAAGGGAAATCTGCATTATACAAACATTCTACTATACTCTGTATGGGTACAGCTAGCACCAGGGCTGGTACAAGGGGTGGCCAGAAGGGACGGATGCCCTGGGCGGGACCATTTACTGGAGGAAGGGGGGCGCTTTGATCTGTGGCTGCAGCGCTCCCCTCCCACCTCCTCTTCTTGTTTGTCACACAGCAACGGGAGTGCTGTGTGTCAGGGAGCTGGGTCTGTGTGTGTGTGTTCGGTGGCCCTGTAACAAGGGCCTGCCCCCCTAGACCGGCTCATGTGGTAGCAGATTGAACCAGTGATCCGCCTATCACATGAGCCGGTTTAGGGGGGCGGGACCTTGTTACGGCGCCGCTGAACACACACACAGACCCAGATATGTGACACACAGCGCTGCGGGAGATGTCCGCTGTGTGATCCAGGGCAGGCTATGGTGAATCTGCATTCATAGGCACAGAGAGGCTGCGATTATGAGCACAGAGAGGCTGCAATTATGAGCAGAGAGGCTGCGATTATGGTCACAGAGAGGCTGCGATTATGGTCACAGAGAGGCTGCGATTATGGTCACAGAGAGGCTGCAATTATGGGCAGAGAGGCTGCGATTATGGTCACAGAGAGGCTGCGATTATGGTCACAGAGAGGCTGCAATTATGGGCACAGTGAGGCGGCATTGATGGGCACAGTGAGATGGCATTGATGGGCACAGTGAGATGGCATTGATGGGCACAGTGAGGCGGCATTGATGGGCGCAGTGAGGCGGCAATGATGGGCGCAGTGAGGCGGCAATGATGGGCGCAGTGAGGCGGCATTGATGGGCACAGCTAGGCTGCATTGATGGGCACGGAGAGGCTGCAATTATGGACACAGAGGGGCTGCGATTATGGGCACCGAGAGGCTGCGATTATGGGCACCGAGAGGCTGCGATTATGGGCAGAGAGGCTGCGATTATAGGCAGAGAGAGGCTGCAATTATGGGCACAGTGAGGCTGCATTGATGGGCAGTGAGGCTGCATTGATGGGCACAGAGAGGCTGCAATTATGGGCACAGTGAGGCGGCATTGATGGGCACAGTGATGCTGCAATTATGAGCACAGTGAGGCGGCATTGATGGGCACAGTGAGGCTGCATTGATGGGCACAGTGAGGCTGCATTGATGGGCACAAAGAGGCTGCATTGATGGGCACAGAGAGGCTGCATTGATGGGCACAGAGAGGCTGCAATTATGGGCGCAGTGAGGTGGCATTGGTGGGTACAGTGAGGCTGCATTGATGGGCACAGAGAGGCTGTAATTATGGGCACAGTGAGGCAGCATTGATGGGCACAGTGAGGCTGCATTGATGGGCACAGAGAGGCTGCATTGATGGGCACAGAGAGGCTGCAATTATGGGCACAGAGAGGCTGCAATTATGGGCACAGTGAGGCGGCATTGATGGGCACAGTGAGGCGGCATTGATGGGCACAGTGAGGCGGCATTGATGGGCACAGTGAGGCGGCATTTATGGGCACAGAGAGGCTGCAATTATGGGCACAGAGAGGCTGCAATTATGGGCACAGTGAGGTGGCATTGATGGGCACAGAGAAGTTGCAATTATGGGCACAGTGAGGTGGCATTGATAGGCAAAGTGGTAGGCTGCATTTGATGGGCACTGGTGAGACTGCATTGATCACTTTTATCATGTCTGCAGTCTCTGACCATCGCCTGCATCATGTCCTCAGTCTCTAACCATCTCTTGTCTTATATCATGTCTGCAGTCTCTGAGGGGAGTTTGCTTAATTAGCAATGGTATTGATAATATGCAGCAGTAAGGGGGTTAATGCACTGTCACTGATGCATTAGTATAGATCCCATTGTCTGTAGGCACTGTAGCTTTTATCACAGCGGGGGGGGGGGCACCGAATGACCTTGTCCCGGCACTGGCTAGCACAAACTTTTTTCGTTAAACTACGATCAGACTTTACATCAGGCATCACTTAGGCTCCATTCACATCTGTTTTTCTGCTCTAAGCCTCAGTTCTAGAAACACCCAACAAGACAAATCTCATTCATTTCAATGGCCCATGTTCACATCTGAGAGTTCTGTTGCCTGAAGCAAAATGCCCATCGCTCAAAAAAGTGAGCTTAATTTTTGGCAGATTACAGGCGTTTTACTGCTTTTACATTGATGACTTGTTAACCTTAAAAACGCCTGTACAAAAACGCTACAAAACTCTGCAAAACCTCCCGAAAAAACAGTCGAAAAAATGCCCAAAAAACGCCTGTAAAATAGCAACGCCTAGATGTGAACGGAGCCTAAATAGTGGACCGTTGTCCGGATCGGATCAGGACTGAGTCACTGTCCCATCTGGAACAATTTAGGAGCCAGTTCTTCACCTCATCCACTGCTACTGCTGTTATTATCACAGGAGAGCGGAGAGGGAGGAGGAACAGTTCTAGACTGCTCATGGGAGGCACAGGAGCTTTGGATGGAGGGTGGGAGTAGGAGCTGCCGGAGGTAAAAGAGAAGTATGGGAATGTTTTTTATTTTATAATCATACTTACCTAGGTGGATGCAGCATCGGTCTGATGCTGCACCTGTCCCCTGGGCCTCTAAGACTGAGAACTGAACAATCTAACACCGCCGATCGCTATGTTCTCACAGCTCTCTGCTCTGCCCCTCCACGCTCACTGGAACGCTGGGCTGTGGAGGGAGCGGCCATCCCAGGGTATCAGTGGCTCACTGAGAGGCTGAGCTGGGTGCTTCTGTTCTATGAAATAGCCGCTACCTATCAGAAAGCCGCTACCCGGCCTACTGCGCATGTGCGATACGCAGCGCAAGTGATGTTGCCTCTCGGCCATCTTGATACACCCGCACTCATCCACAGTAAGCTTAGCGTTAGAAGTCGGCAAGCGGACATTTTTATACACCCACTGGAGACTTGATTTTCACAGTAATTTTTTACCAGTAAACTCCACTTATATAGTGAAATGCAGTATTTAGAAGTCAGTAACACTGTTTAGATGTTGAATTTTAAAAGCAGCGACAAGCCCGCTGTCTGCTGAAAACAGGTCACAGGAGTACAGAACGAACTACACTCCTGTGATCCACAGAAGAAGTAAAGCCAAATGAGCTTTGGCTGTACTTCTCCTTTAAAAAGTTAACTCCAGCAGCTCTTGCTCCTGTCCTCCTTCCAGAGCTGTCCTGCTTCCTGCTCTCTGCACCTGAGTAAAGTAGAAGAGTGAAGAGGCAGAACTGCAGGGGGCTGCAATGTAAGTAGAAGCATAGTGCTGCGGGGTGGGGGTGGCTGCAATGTGAATTGGAGAGCAGAGCAGTGGGGGCTGCAATGTAAATAGGGAGGCAGAAATGCGGGGGGCTGTGATGTGAATTTTGGGCAGAGATGCGGAGGCTGTAATGTGAATGGGGGTCAGAACTGCAGGGGGCTGCAATGTGAATAGGGGGCCAGAGCTGTGGGGAGCTGTGTGAATGGGGGGGGTAGAGCTGCAGGGAGCCGTGATGTGAATGGGGGCATAACTGTGGGGGCTCTGGCGTGAATGGGGGACAGAGCTGTGAAGGGCTGTGATGCAAAGGGAGGGGCATAGGACACTGCTATGGGAGGGGGGTGCTGTGAAGGGGGGCAGAGGACACCACTGTGGGGGATGAAGTAAGGGGGGGCAGATGACACCACTATAGGGGGTGATGTGAAGATAGGCGGAGGACACCACTGTGGGGGTGGGGGGGGGGGGTGATATGAAGGAGGGCAAAGGACACTACTTTGGGGGAGTGCTGTGAAGGGGGAGCAGAGGATACTGATGTTAAGGGGGACTGACATTGATGTAAGTAGGGGAATGTGATATAAGAAGAACGGGGCTGTGATGTGAAGGACCCGAGTCTTTGCACAAACATGCAATTAGGACCTCTGCTGGCAGAAAATTTTCTGATCATACCTCCAATAATTATAAAACCCTTGCTTTACACTATGTAACATGTGAAATAAAACCTATACCAAACATACCTCCATCAGCAGAATGAATCCCTCCCTCCGTTTTATTTCCTCTGCTAAGTATCTGAAACCCAAGATAGACCACGTGAGGTATGGGCTAACGTTCTGGATATTTATTACAAAGAATTAATGATATACCTTTTCAGTGTAAGAGAAGGCTGTGTGTATTACCAATTGACCAATTGGCCTTCTTCTCCATAAACCCCCTTAAGTTCCAGAGCATTTTTGTTTTTTGATGATATCCCGATTCTGCACATAAGAATACTTCACACTTCAATACTGCACACGAGACGAGATGGGATGGGAGGCAATGTGGAAGGCTGGGGGTTCTTTGGGGCACTGTTGGAGGCTGGGGGCACTGTGGGAGGTCTCTCAATGACTTGAGATTTGCTATTAGGTGCCCACTGTGAAGGGAAACTTCTTCACCTCCCCATTTATGGGTCAATTGACAATAATGTGGAGGGGAGTATTTCCCCATCCACCTTTAATGTGTGGATGGGGGAATCAGTTCAGTATTTTTGATCAGCCTACTGACTGATCAAAAAAACTGATGTGTATTGCTAGCCTTAAACTTTATTAATACCTGTTACGGTACTCTGTATTGTGTTTATCCTGCTGTTTGTTAACATTGTTTCCAAAATTAAATAAAGAGAAATGTAACTACAAAAAAAAAAAGTTTAAGCATTGATTCCATCTTAGCCGGTTCAAGTTTTTTTTTACCTCAGGTTCATCATTTTAGTCTTGGAATAATTTGAAGGTGAAGTTTGTAAAAAACACAAGCATCCATACCTCCATACTGCAGCATCGGTCTGCTACTGCAGCTGTTCTCTGCTGGCTCTAAGCCTGAGAACTGAGCAATCACATGACGGCTAATCGCTCAGTTCTCAATCTGCTCTCATCAGAAAGGGGTGACTGACTCTGCCCCTCCAGCTTTCACTGCAGCACCAGGCTGGGGAGGGGGCAGGAGCGCCTGGCTCCCGCCCTCAGCCACGCATTTATAGGAAGACCTAGCTGCTGATCAGACATCTAGGTGGATCCATACAATATGGCGGGATACTACCAGAGCCTGTAGAGGTAAGTTTAAGCCCAATGTTGGCTGATTCTGAGTCACAGGAGAGAAAAATTAGGTGCACTCCTGTGATCCCCAAGATAAGTATGACAAGCTTTGGCCATACTTCTCTTTTAACGAACAAGTCTTGTTATCCATATTGCTTTTCTGTCTGCCTATTACAGTAACACCTCTGACATTCCTGTTTAACCCACCTTTAACTATAACTTTAACTATAGTAGATTGTTCATGCTTTTTTTCCATGTTTAATGTGGTTGTAAAAGCAGAAGAAGGATTCTTTTTTACCTTACTGCATTCTATGCAGTAAGGTAAAAAACCTTCTACATGCATCTTCCCCCCAGCCCCACCAAAATACTTACACAAGCTCGATCTTGATCCAGAGATGTGCATGAGAGCCAAGGCTCTCTAGGTTCTCTTGCTCCTCATTTGCTCAGATACAGCAGAGGAAGCCACTGGCTCCCGCTGTTGTCAATCAGAGCCAGTGACAGGGAGTGGTTGGTGTGGCCCGAGCCCCGCTCTGTGTGTCTTATAGACACACAGAGCAGGGTTCGAGGGTGAGCATGCATGAGTGTTCCCATAGCAAGCGGATTGCTGTGGAAGCACTTAGTGAGAGAAAAGAAGCTAGAAGCAATGATGGGGGACCTGAGAAGAGGAGGAATGGGGCTGCTCTGTGCAAAACCATTGCACAGAGCAGGTAAGTATGACATGATTGTTATTTTAATAGAAAATAAATCAAACCTTTACAGTCACTTTAATAATCAGTTTTGGGATAAAAATGTTATAGCTTTTCTCTAAGGTCATTTTTACCTGGCATTCTCCAGGATTGTATCCACCCGTTTCTCAAGTCCCTTGGTCCCAAGTGCCTTCCACATCAGCCAGAGCTTCAGGCAGTCCACTCTGCGGCCACATTGAATTGACTTATCTCCAGTGTCAAATTTCAGGCTGTAAAACTTGTCAGTTTGGAACAAATAGGTGGCATTGGCTGCATGGCATCTCTCCAGTAACCCCTGCGGAAAAAAAAAGAAACTTTCCGTTTATATTAAGGCTGACTTATCTTCTTAAAGGTAATGTGTACAATTTGCAGGGGGAAAAATAGTAAATATGGTTATCAAATTATTTAGTATGGTTTATTGAGCATATGGTGCCTGTACATATTCTGCTTTGTCATAGATGAACATGCATTCATTACAATAAAGTGGTAACCTACAGTATATAAACAAATAGGTATCCCATATTTTTTATATGTATATATATTTATATAGTATACAGGGCACAATATATATATATATATATATATATATATATATATATATATATATATTGTGCCCTGTCTACGCAATCACTATTATTCTAAAAAATTCTTCATGGTTATTTATTTCCACCCGACTTAAAGTAGAACTTCAGTTAAAAACGGAAGTACCGCCATTTCTATTCTCCCTCTAGTGTTGACATTACCGACTCCCACTTCCATTTGGATCAGTCAGCCAATGAGGCGAGAAAGGGGGCGGGGCCGGGCCGTGGCTCCATGTCTGAATGGACACAGGGAACTGTGGCTCGGCTTGGGTACCCCCATGGCAAGCTGCTTGCTGTGGGGGCAATGCACACAACAGAAGGGAGGAGCCAGGAGCACTGAAGAGGCACCTGAGAACATGTTTGTTATTTTTAACACTTTAGATGTAAACTAATTTTTACAAAAAAATTCTGAAAAAAAATCAACATTTTTAATTAAGTTTATGATTTTGTGTTGGGCCTCAGTCATAGTTGTTATGTCCCGCATGCGGCCCATGTGCCACAAGTTGGACACGTGATATAAAAGGGGCCAAAAATAAAGAAGTGATGTTCTCTTCTGACAACTTACTGTTGTGTCTCGGAGGAGAAAGGCAGAACACTGCAAACCAGCCCCTAGCAGTTTATGAGGATTCCAGGTCACAGAATTGGCTCTGTAACAAAGTAAAAGATCTTAAACAGAAAGCATTTAAAGTAAAATCACTACCATTATTATATTAAAAGTTATCTGGGTTTAAGCAATCCATTCAAAGAAGGTATTCCTCATGATTGTATTGTCTTCAACAAATGTTCAAAGAGTTCAAGTACCATAGGCTTGATGTAATGTCACCAGCTGTAGCCAATGATACAATGATATGTGATGACAGGCACAGTAAGTCATGATGGACAAATTCCATCTATCTGTAGGTCATGTTAAAATGATAATCTGTAGAGTAGTATTAGAAAATAATAACCACAAAAACACATAAACCACATACAAACATAACTCATTAGTATCCAATGCTATCAGCAACCTGTTATTGGCACTTTGTAAAGGCTCCACATTGCCTTTTTCACCCTGGTCAAGCTTACAGGCCTCCCAATGCCTGTGACCCTAAAATACCAGACATTTTGCAAACCAAATTTATTTAACTATATAAACATGTTGCCTATTTGCAAAGACTTCTTTGCAAGAGTTCCTTTGGGCACTCTCCATAAGTAGTTTTTGTACAGTCCATCCATTTGTTTAATAAAAAGATTTTAGCTTTAGCTTTTACCTTTCAATTCCGTTCAGGAGTTGCCTATGGCGGTTGGATAAAAGGGCACTGCCTCCCCAGGCAGCCTGTTGGATTATAATACATTTATCAGAACTTTAATAACTGAATAATTTATTTACTCAACACCATAGAATGGATACAATTAACCATTAAACAGAATTAAATGGTCAGTAAATAAGAAGCCCTTTCCCCACCACCACCCTAGACTATAACTTGTTGTCTGTTGAAAACAAACTATCATCTGCATAACTGCCGAGCTGCCACTTTGACAACGTTAAAATACTAGTTGTAAGTTCCATTACATTTTTCTAACAAAATGAAACTTAAGGGGTTTGCATTCCATGTTCAAATGATTCAGAGATGATTACTTTCTAAATGAAAACTGTAGCTACAAGTTGAAAAAAAAAATCCATTGATAGCTACTGAAGTTATATGTTGACCCAATTGAGGTAACTACACATACAGAATTAATTGTGTTTTAAGAAACCTAACTTATGTAGCACCCCCTGGCGTTGCTAGAGTGCTAATGTTAGGATTTTTGTGTTAAGCACGATAGGATTTTCCGACAACAAAACCGTGGATTTTTTTTCCGAAGGATGTTGGCTCAAACTTGTCTTGCATACACACGGTCACACAAATCTTGTCGGAAATTCCGAACGTCAAGAACGCGGTGACGTACAACACATACGACGAGCCGAGAAAAATGAAGTTCAATAGCCAGTGCGGCTTTGCTGCTTGATTCCGAGCATGCATAGATCTTTGTGCGTCGGAATTGTGTACACACGCTCGGAATTTCCGACAACAAGTCTGACAACAAGTCCGACAACAAGTCTAACTTTAGCTGCCTATGTCTCTGAATTTGCTAATCATTTTTACATGTAGCAACTGTTGTTTGTGCATTTTTCCTCATATGCACAGTGTAGAATTGTACAGGTTTGTGACATGTTCACTTTACAAATGGACAAAACAGTTCAATCACATTTTACAATGCACATGTAGGTAAACTTACATCAACATGTAACCAGAGACCATGCTGCTCACAGACTTCTGCGATGTCTGGGAGGGGATCAAAAGCTCCTAAAACAGTTGTCCCACAAGTTGTACTAACAAGGAAAGGGACAGAACCCTACAACAAAAAGATGATGCAATCTTGGTTGATTACATAATCTTGATTACATAATTTTACCGGGGGGGGGGGGGGGGGGGGGAGAGAGAGAGCGAGAGAGAGAGAGAGAGAGAGAGAGAGAGAGAGAGGGAGAGAGAATGCTTCCACATGACAGTTCATATGTACAGTAGGTGTATGTAGGATAAGCCTGACTCTGGTGGGAATCAGGGGAAGAGGATAATGTAGGAGTTGGATTGGGAGATAGTTTATCCAATGGAATGTAGTAATGTTTCCACATGGCCGATCCCCTGATCTACATATTACCATTGATTTTGCCTCTCGTATTTTGTGCTCAAGGTCTTCTGGTTCCATTTTCCCTCTGTATTTAAAAATGGCAAATGTAATATAGATCGTGGAAAACACATTGCATATGCTTTTTAAATGAGGAACATTCCACTTATTACAATCATTATTGTATCTGTCTGTTTATCTTTCTGTCAGTGAATACATAATTACATAGTTAGTCTGGTTGAAAAAAGACCAAGTCCATCTAGTTCAACCAATAAAAGGGGAAAAAAAACCCTGAAAAGGTATCTACAATATATTTTCAAAAGTATTGGGACTCCTGCCTTTACACGCACATGAACTTTAATGGCATCCCAGTCTTAGTCCGTTAAGTTCAATATTAGGTTGGCCCACACTTTGCAGCTATAACTGCTTCAGTTTTTCTGGGATGGCTATCCACAAGGTTTAGGAGTGTGTCTATAGGAATGTTTGATCATTCATCCAAAAGCGCATTTGTGAGGTCAAGCACTGTTTGATGAGAAGGCCTAGCTTGCAGTCTCCGCTCTAATTCATCCTAAAGGTGTTCTATCGGGTTGAAGTCAGGACTTTGTGCAGGCCAGTCAAGTTCCTCCACCCCAAACTCGCTCATCCATGTCTTTATAGACCTTGCTTTGTGCACTGGTCCAAATCATTTGGTGGAGGGGGGGTTATGGTGTGGGGTTGTCTTTCAGGGGTTAGGATTGGCTCCTTAGTTCCAGTGAAGGGAACTTTTATAGGAGTTGTAAAGTCTGCATATGCATTAAGGTAAAAAACCTTCTGTGCTGCAGTTGCCCCCAGAGCCCCCCTTTTCCTTACCTGAACCCCATCATTCCAGTGACAAACACAAGCCCAGCAGCTTCAGCTGCTCTCTCAGGTCCTCATTGAATAGATTGATAGCAGCAGGAGCCATTGGCTCCTGCTGCTGTCAATCAAATCCAGGGATATGGGGCGGGGCCGAATCCTGCCATCTGTGTTAATGGACACAGCACCAGGACTTGGGCGCATGCCCGCACAGGTGCCCCCATGGAAATCGTCTCTCCATGGGGCACTCGCCAAAAGAGGAGGAGCAAGGAGCGCCGCCGGGGGACCCCATAAAAGGAGGATCGGGCCGCTCTGTGCAAAACCCTTGTACAGAGCAGGTAAGTATAACATGTTTGTTATTTAAAAAAAAAACAAAAAACAAACCTTTACAATCACTTTAAGGCGTCAGCATACCAAGACATTTTGAACAATTTCATGCTCCCAACTTTGTGGGAACAGTTTGGGGATGGCCCCTTCCTGTTCTAACATGACTGTGCTCCATGACTGAGCATCTCTATGCAATTCCTATGAAACCATTAATATTCTATATCATTAGAGGAAGTATCTTGATGATAAAGAGATAGGGGTTTCATGATCATTTTGCTATGGGACTGTCACACATAGCTATGGCCTTGGGCAGAAGGTATGATTATAAATAAAGAAATATAAAAAATTACATTTACAAATAAGTAATCATTTAGTAAAACCATGACTGAAACAGCAAACATATAAAGAACCAGTTTCTTTATGAATTTTTATTGGTATTCATGGTTACCTGCTGTCTGTCTTCACAATAATAACATTTTCAGTCCCAATTCCGAGGAATGCTGCACCCTTCTGGATGGAGTAATGACTCTGTAGAAATGAGATAGAAGGTTTATTTTAAAGTTTTCAAATCACAAAGCTACAAATTAAGAAACTTTCAAACTTTACCCTAGTATAAATGTTAACATTGAAGCAAGCACATTGCAATACAGTAAGAATCAGGGTGGACTGGCAGTGCCCAACATCAGACTTTACTTCCTGGCTTCACAGCTTCAACACCTAGGTGGTTGGGGGAAGGTAGACCTTGCAGATCCAATCCATAATTTACTATTTTCTAACATACCAAATTTCCCTGCTGCTTCTCATCTTGAGTCCGGCCTACCTCAGTACTCTACGTCGATGCCCAACATACTTTTGCTAACAAGGCTATGGGCATTTATCAAACATAGTTTTGGTATGACAGGCTTCATGGCACACACTCAATTGTGGCGCAATCCCTGCTATACAGACCTATGTATATTGAAGGGGTTTCAGTTCTGGGAGACCATGGGTATTCACTGCATTTCCCAACTATACAGTCAGGCCATTCTAAAGTCCTTCATGGACCTACAAGGTGAGTTTGAGCTGCCAAAAGTTCTATAGATATCTCCAACTTCGCCATGCTTTACAGTATCAGGTTTGACAGTCAAGGTTAAAACACACAGAACATCCTTTAATAAGTGATATACTTGCCACACAGAATAAAAAGGACATGATTTCACAAATATACCTTACTCTCTCCTCAAGGACACAGGATGCAGTTAGACTGCCACATAGACATAGGTGGGAACAAGATGTGGGTGAGATTGGAGGTGACGACTGGGAATTATGTTTGCAGTCTATACCTATCATCTCTGTCTCCACTTCATACAGACT
Source organism: Lithobates clamitans (assembly GCA_037952925.1). Lineage (NCBI taxonomy): Eukaryota > Metazoa > Chordata > Amphibia > Anura > Ranidae > Lithobates > Lithobates clamitans. The sequence continues at coordinate 1,736,163 of JBBGZY010001303.1, forward strand.
TTCTCAGCTATTCATCTTGCATAGATCTCACAGCACTCCGGTGTTGCTTCAAAGATGGCATAGGAGGGAGTCCCCTTTGTGCTTCAAATGTAAAGGAGCTAACGGGGACTTCATACATTTGCTGTGGCGATGCCCAAAACTTTTCAGATATTGGAAAGATGTGACTGATATTATATTCTCTGTTTATCAAACCACTATTCCGTTACATCCAGTGACTTGCTTTCTAGGTACAGTTGATAAGGGACTTTTTACTCCTCCAAATAACATAGCAGTACTTGGATTACTGAATATTGCTCGCAAGCAGATCGCTTGTTTATGGTTATCATCGCATACTCCAACGACGAAATACTATTCTTATTAAAGAAAAGTTAACGTATCAACACAGAAACGCTGTCATTAAATTCTATAAAACATGGCAGCCATGGCTAGACACTCTGGGATTAGCACCTTCCCAACTAGTCCTGGGTCGACTACTTCAGATATAGTCTCTTAATGGCTCTGAAATTATGGCTATTGGTTATCACCATAGTTCACAATTTATAGGCCTTTGGCTTGATTATGGATTTGAGAATGGTTCTAAGCAGGGCTTTTTTTCTCAAACAATAGGTGCTGGAACTTAACCACGGCCTCACAAAACCCCGCCCCCAACACACACCCTCCAAATCACATCAAATAGTGGGTGTGTTCAGTCAAATTTCACGAAAACAGTAGGAGGGTCTTAAAGGGGCATTAAATACCAGGATTGCATTACACACAGAGTGCAAAGCTGTCACTTGTAAACACAGAAACCAGACTTCTGTGTTTACAAGTGATTGTGGTGAGCAGGCACCAAAGGGTCTGAGACAGAGGTGGTGGAACTGAGTTCCACCAAGTTCCCCCTGAAAAAAAGCCCTGGTTCTAAGTCTCCCCTTTTCACTGGATGGCTAGTAGAGACAACCGTGGAAGATCCTAGGGTCACTGTTACAGTAGCACTTTTGGTTTGTTTACCTTTCCGTTGGAGGGTAGTTGGTTCACCTACGTCACCTTTGCTTATTTAACCATGATTGTGTCAGCCACTCAGTTGTCCGCTCACCATGGGCAAGTACGGTTATAAGATCCAAGCAGTGGTACGATTGCTAAAAATGTTCTCTGTTGTTAAGGAAATGGAATATCTTAGCTTTTTGAATCTTGTACCATCCTTTGTATACGATATGGCTTTTACTGTATATGCCAATGGCATCTTCTTTTGTGTAATTTTTATTGTACAACTGACCTTGTGACACAATTAAAAAAAAATTGACAGGACTAATCTGTGTACCACATGAGCACATACTGTAGCCAGTCTGTGGGAGCCAGAATTATTGTTGATTGATAGGTGATCAAATACTTATTTTACTTACTGAACTGCAACTCGGTGTATAGCATTTGGTTTATGTGTTTTTTTCTGGATTTTTGGTTGATATTCTGTCTCTATCATTTAAAATACACCTATGATAAAAATTACAGACTCTTCCTTTGTAAGCGGGCAAAAATTACAAAATCTGCAGGGGATCAAATTATTATTTTCCCCACCCAATTTTAAAAACCAAAATAATGGACTGGCCAATATTACATTTCTTGATTTTACTGTATATACACAGGTAATTTGTGAGATCTGCAGAGAATAGTATCTCTATGAGTATCTCTATGGGAGTACCAGCAAGCTGAAAGGCCTTGGCTGGGCTATAGCCACTTGCCCTTTTATGCTTGCCATCTGGTAAGCAGATTTTATTACTAGGGTGGATTGTCACTACTGCTTCAAGATACACGGTGGTGGTGCTGTCATTTCTGGAAGAATTTTTAATTTCTCTGATGTCATTTGTAGAGACTGTTTTTGTTTGAGCGCAGCTTTTCCTCTTTGAACTTTTAATTGGTGTGATCGCACTATATGCTGCTGCTGATATCTACACACTAGCTGGTCAAGCGCTGTTCTTTGTATTTATATCTCTATGATAGCTTTAGCGCTTGTAAAAAAAGAGATGCAATTTCACACAGATGCGATTTTGTAATACTGGCAACTGTATTTTACCTAACAAATGCACTCCTATCAATGTGGCCCAACATTGTATTGCGGTGTGTTTTAAAGATTTCCTTGCGCGCTGCAGTTTTGGCTGTATTGTATTTCAAGTCAATTGAATGGAGAACTTAAAAGAATGCAAAACGTTGTAATCAAATGGCAGTACATGTTAAATCACACAATAATGTATTTATTTTCATTGAATCGGTGTGACTGAGCCTTAACCAGTAGTTTAAAGGGCAAAACTAACTTCTAAAAGTAACACTGCCTAAAAATATAGTTACAGTATTCACTACTAATGCATTTCCACTTATTTTGTAAAAATGAATAGTATTCTCAGCACATTCGTTCCTTCTATGGATAACATTTTACATTGGATTTGATTTTGTTTCAGTCAGAAGAATACATGAAATCCTGTGATTGTAAAAGCACCATATTTCTATGTAGAGAAGTAAGTTCATTGTTGAGTAGGTTATTGCAATGCATATGTGATCTGGTTTAATGCTCCTTTGGGAGAGGCTATGTTAACTTCTACAATCCAAGCCATTGTACTGGAGAGGGTGGAGAAATTCCAGTTCACAGCAAGTTGGTGTACTCTAGAATGGTACTTTTACTGCCAGCAAACAGAGCTGGTCATATTCAGTAAACAGTTTGCACATGTTTATGGAAAACACAGTCAGTTTGGCATTAAAGTCATTTTAGGCAATTTCAGCAACATATACTTAAAGCAAAAAAATATATATAAATGATGCAGCGCTCGTGACAAGTTAAAACAAATACATGAGTGTATTACTGCTGCTGTAAGAAAAGTACTACTACTTAAATAATAAAAAACAAACACATACAGCGCTGGCAAAAAGATATAACACACCGTACATATGATACTATATAGAAAGTGCTCTGTGCAATATTCCTATAATCATGAATCCATAAATATCATGAATAAAGTGCTAAATAAGTAAACAATTAGTGCTAAACACAAACCAATTACTAATTAGTAGATTACTATTTACTAATTTAGCACATGCATAAAGTGCCAAATAAGTGGGATGTAAATAGATATGCAATTGGCGCTAAACACAAGTCAAATACTGTTGAAAATGGTGAAAAACAATAAAAATTATGTGCTAAAAGGATAAATGAAATTGATAATATAATGATAGTGAATAGTCACAGATAAATGCCATCAGCTAGACTGCTACACGGGGCTCTTAGTGGCGGCCTCACTGGAGAGAAAACAGCATCTCTTCAACCTATGCTGACAGTCAGTCTCCTGGAGTGCTGCAGTATGATGCCTCTGATGTAGATGCAATATGAATGGCTTATAATCGTAGCAAATAGGTCATATACTTGTAGGTGTCGACCATCGAATCAGACCCAAAAAGACAAGGAAAAGCAATATAGTGAACTATTGTGGAGAAAAAAAAATCACTTGCGCATCATAGCGCTACTCACAAGATACATGGTTGCAATCAGGCATGTCAGAAAAACTTCCGCGATCGCCGCTGTAAGCGTGCCTTCCACGGGAACAGGAAGAAGCGTCACTGGTGTGAGCCGGATGTCGACGCGTTTCGCCCCTCCCCCGGGCGTCATCAAAGATGTCTTTGATACACATCAAAGATATACATCAAAGATGTCTTTGAACTTGTGCTTCAAGTGCTCTACAAGTTTGCAACCTGCCAGTGAAAATGTGCAGCAAGTTATTAGACTTTAGAAATTTGTGGCATTATCCTTGCTATCTAGGGGGGCACCTTTGGACAGCAGCATTGTTAGTCTGGGGGAGGGAAGTGTTAGATGGACTAGCAGATTTAGATACGCTAACCTCTCCTGAACAATTCAACTTGACAGCTAGTAACCGACGTTTAAAAATGTCCGTTGTGCCACGTTTACATGGCGCATTTAGCCTCGTTTGCGCTTAGAAGCGTTTTTTTCATAGCAAATAGTCAAAAGTGTATCTCCCTTAAATACGCCTGTAATCGAAACGCGGCTAAACAATAGTTACCGCGTTTACACGCATTTACAAGCTGTTACAGGCATTTGGAGTTTCAAATGCCTCTAAACTTCCGTCCCCAACGCATTTTTTTTTGCTTTCCAAAAAATGCTTCTAAACTCAACTACCTAGAAATGACTATAAACGACCCTGTGTACATGTACTGATAAGATAACAGAGAGTTCAGGGGCAGCTGAAAAAAATGCCCAACTGCTCTTAAATGTCAACAGTGTACATGAGGCCTAAAACAAATGTAAGTGAAACACACAGCTCACATTTTATAACCAGTTACAATAGTTTTTTTCTTTTTGGGATAAAGGTTTTATATAAATACTATAAAAAAAATGTGGTCATGGTAAATGGTTTGTCTCATCCATGTAACTGTTACATCTGCAAGAGAGCTTGTTCTTTTGAAAAGTGACAGACTTACTGGTCATAGCACCAAGTGATAAAAGAAAGCCTAAAAATGAAAACTAATGCAACCATCACATCTAAGAATTGGTAAGCTGCAATATAATAAATATTTGATTATCAGTTGTATTACCACTTTAATGTATTGTGTGTGCTTGTTTTAACCACTTCCCACTTGGTCTATAACAGATTGATGTCCGTGAAGTGGTTCTGTTATCCTGACTAGGCGTCATATGACGTCTAGCAGGATAACATGTGGGCGCACGGCGATCAGTCTGACACGCCGCATCTCCGATCATGATAGAGGCTGACAGAGGCTTCTTACCACGTGATCAGCTGTGACCAATCACAGCTGATCATCGCGTGAACCAGGAAAAGCCGATTGATGGCTCTCCCTGTCAGAGAGGGGGTCTGTGCTGATAATCAGCACACTGATTATCAACACAGCCCCCATCAAATGTACCCATAAGCTGCCAATCGGTGCCCAGTCAGTGCACCATCATAACCCCCTGCCAGTGTCCAATAAAGTGCCAATCAGTGCCCACCACAGTGCAAATCAGTGCCCACCATAGTGCCAGTGTCCATCACAGTGCCAATCAGTGCCCAACACCTGTCAGTACCTGCCCGATCAGTACTGCGCATCAGTGCCACCTGTCAGTGCCAATCAGTGTCGCCTATCAGTGCCAATCAGTGCCCATCAGTGCCACCTGTCAGTGCCCATCAGTGCGCCTGTCAGTGCCCATCAGTGCACCTGTCAGTGCCCATCAGTGCTGTATCAGTGCCACCTATCGATGCCCATCAGTGCTGCATATCAGTGTCGCCTATCAGTGCCCATCAGTTCTACATATTAGTGCCTCCTCATCAGTTCCCATAAGTGCCAACTAATTAGTGCCCATCGGTGCTGCCTCATTAGTGCCCATCAGTGTCGAGAAAACAAAATTTTATAACAGAAACAAAGAAAAACCTTTTTTTTTCAAAAATGTCGGTCTTTTTTAGTTTGTTAAGCAAAAAATAAAAACCGCAGAGGTGATCAAATACCACCAAAACAAAACGCTATTTGTGGGAAGAAAATGATAAAAATTTAGTTTGGGTACAGTGTTGGATGACTGCGCAATTGTCATTCAAAGTGCGACAGCACTGAAAGCTCAAAATTGTCCTGGGCAGAAAGGGGCGAAAGCGCCTGGTATTGAAGTGGTTAAGGAGGAACCCCTTTAAGCTTCAAAAAAACCTTCTGTGCTTTAATCTTACATATGGGCAAAGAAAAATGTTTGACATAGATAATACTGACCTTTTCAGCAAAAGGAGTGTGCATGTGTGTGGGAAGATTAAAGTGGTTCTAAAGACTAAAAAACAAAAAAATTAAAAGCCAGCAACTACACATACTGCATCTGCTGGCTTTTAACAATAGGACACTTACCTGTCCTGGAGTCCAGCGATGTTGGCACCGCAGCTGATGTTTCCACCAGCTGTTGGGTGCTACTGCTGCCATTGCCGGTAAGGGTACCAAGCAGTGTAGCCTTACGGCTTCACGCCGGAAACCCTACTGCGCATGCGCAAGGCCTATACCTTTCTCCTACTGGCCCAGCGACAGAGAGAGGAGGAGGAGGGAGCCCTGCGGTGATCACGAGCCACGGCCCGGACTCCCGGAAGTGGGAACAGTCCCCCCTCCCCCCCGAAAGGTGCCAATTGTGGCACCGGAGCGGGAGAGGAGACAAATGAGCTGAAGTTCCACTTTTGGGTGGAACTCCGCTTTAATGCATTAAAGGGATTGTAAGGCTACTTTCACACTGGGGGGGGGGGGGGGCGTTAGCTGTAAAGGGGCACTAGTTTTAGCGGCACTTTACCCCTGTTATAGCAGCACTTTTTGGCCGCTAGTCGGATGCTTTTAACCCCTGCTAGCGGCCGAATAAAGGGTTAAAAGTGCCCACAAAGCACTGCCGCCAAAGCGTTTTGCAGGCGCTTTGCAGGTGCTTCGGCAGCGCTGCCCATTGATTTCAATGACAGGGGCAGTTTAAGAACGGTCTATACACCGCTCCCACACCACCCCAACAATGCTGCTTGCAGGACTTTTTTTCCTGTCCGGTAACTGCAGAAGAGGCAGTTCACAGGCGCTTTTTAGGTGCTATTTTTAGTGCACAAATGCCTGTAAAACGCCTTCAGTGTGAAAGTAGCCTAAAGGTTATTTACTTAATTTTTTTTGTAAATAAACATGTTATACTTACCTCCCCTGTGCAAGGGTTTTGCACAGAGTGGCCCTGATCCTCCTCTTCTGGGGTCCCCCAGTGGCGTTCCTTGCTCCTCCCTGCATCGAGTGCCCCCTCAGAGACCCGCATTCCAAGGGGACAACTGTGCGTCAATTGACACAGACAGCAGGACTCGTCCCTGATTTGACTGACAGCAGCGGGAGCCAATGGCTGCACCATTATCGATCTATCCAATGAGGACCCGAGACAGCAGCTGGAGCTGCTGTGCTCGTCCCCGTCGATGGAACGATCTGCTTCAGGTAAGTAAAAGGGGGGCTCTGGGGGCAGCTGCACTAGAGAATGAATAAGATGAGAATAGAATGCATTAAGATGAAAAACCTCCAGGGTTTACAATCCCTTTAAGTTAAAAAAAAAAAAACTTTCTGCGCTGCAGGAGCCCCCCAGCCCCCCTTATTCTGACCTGAGCCCGATCCATTCCAGCGACGTACACTAGAGCAGTGGCTCTGTCTCCCTCCTCATTGGAAAGATTGATAGCAGCGGCAGCCATTGACTTCCACTGCTGTCAATCAAATGCTGTGACAAGGGAGCGGGAGCATAGAATGCATGAAGGTAAAAAAAAACCTTGAGCCTTTAGAACCACTTTAAGTATGTTGTTTTCCTTTTTTTACAGGGACAAATGTTCGAGATATAAAATTTCATTTTTGATAGGTAGGGTGGAGTTCCTTTTCAAGAATAAGCTAGCATGCAGGAATGTCTGCTGGATTCCTAGGAAATACTTGCATTATGATTGCTTTCCCTTCTTCTTTTTATTAGTGGTTAAAGTGGCATAATGGTGATATTCTTTGAAACAGCTAACAAAACTTCCACTAGGTGGCATGAGTGATCCTTTGTCAAAAAGAAAAAAAACAGCAGATGCAGCTTATCTATCTTGTAGCCAAAAAACTTTTATCCTTATCAAGTATTAATATTATGATTGTCAAATAATCAGAACACTGAGTACTTTCTTTGGACAAATATCATCAGCTTACATAGCTGAAAGTAGAAGATGCAAACATTGTTTCTACTGCCAGGAATAGCAAAAGATATCCAGAAATTCAGCTTTTCTAATTGTAGTCAATTTAATTTATTTCTTTTTGAAGTTTATATGCATTTTAAAACTAAATCTGTAATAAGAAGTGATTATTCGGTTCCATTATTGCTCAGGACTAAGTTTTTTTGTTTTTATTTTGTTTTTTTGATAATGATGGATAGTACATTTAACCCTCGGAGGTTAACCTGAGACTATTTTGTGTCTTATGTATGCTTCTTTCATATAATGTTGGATTATTGTTATCTTATTTGTTCATACCTTATTTGCCTATGTTGCACTATGCTGACAACCTGAGAATTGGCTTTGTTCCAGTGATATTTATGTTACTACCAGATATTAAAAATATCGAAAATATAAAACTAAATCTGTATACCCTGTATTTATATATATTTACGGTAATTACAGACGTTGACCAAAAGTACACGGACACCCCTTTAAATCATTACATTCAGGTATACTGGAATAAGTCACTGATTTGATTAATTCATTTGTGAGTATAACTTTCACCTTGAGATACTGATTTCTCTAAAAAAAGTTTTTTTTCAACAGTGGGTAAAGAATAACTCAAAAATATATGAAGCTGAGCTAAGGGCTCTTCCTGCTGGCTGCATATAGAAACACAATAAAAAGCACTGAAATGTATTTTCCTGAGACTCCATGGCAGCCTACGTGTGGGGTTAGCCCTGCCTCCATAACTACCCTATAGGACCCGTCTCCCATAAATCTTTGCTCCGCGCCAAGGGCCGTGTTACTTTTTTGTACTCCTCCATAGGATCAAGTCGTGGTTCTCCTACCTGAAGACATCTTTCCCTGCTATCGGGACTGGCCAAACGACCAGAGGAGTCGCATCCCTCCGATAAGTCCTAGCTGTTAGCAGGCTATGGAGCGTATGGGTAGAGTAGCGCTGAAGAGTTGATAGCCTGGCCGTTGGCAGGCAAGCGTGCACTGGCCAGTAGGGTTGCCACGTCCTCCCTTTAATCCAGGACACACATTAGTTACACAGGTTCTGTGGCTGATTAACCGCTTGCCAACCAGCGCACGCTGATATACGGCGGCAGAATGGCGCTGGTAGGCAAAAGGGTGTACAGGTACGTCCCCTTTAAGAAGTGGTGTCGCGCCCGCTGTGGTCTCCGTGACTGTGGGTCCTGCGGACTCGATGTCTGCCGGGTGCCTGCGATTGTGTCACGGAGAGGAAGAACGGGGAGATGCTTTTGTAAACAAAGCATTTTCCCATTCTGCCTAGTGACAGGACAGAGATCACAACTCTCTGTCATCGAGAGCAGTGATCACTGTCCTATAAGTTAAAGCCCAGCCCCCTAACAGTTAGAATCACTCTCTAGGACACACTTAACCCCTTCCTTGCCCCCTCAATATACGCTTATTGCGTTTTTTTTTTTTTTTTACCAAAAATGTGTAGAAGAATACATATCGGCCTAAACTGAGGAAAAAATTGTTTTTTTATATATTTTTGAGGGATATTTATTATAGCAAAAAGTAAAAAAAAAATTGCTTTTTTCAAAAATTGTCGCTCTTTTTTTGTTTATAGCGCAAAATATAAAAACCGCAGAGGCGATCAAAATCAAATACCACTAAAAGAAAGCTCTATTTGTGGGAAAAAAAGGACGTCAATTTTGTTTGGGTACAACGTTGCACAACTGCGCAATTGTCAGTTAAAGCGACGCAGTGCCGAATCGCAAAAAGTTCTCTGGTCAGGAAGGGGGTAAAAGCCTTCGGGGCTGAAGTGGTTAAGGTGGTAATTAACCTCACTTGGTGCCTTATCTACATTAAATCAGCCTCAGAACCTGTGTAATTAATATGTGTCCTGGATTAAAGGGATGATGTGGCAACCCTACTGGCCAGTCAGCCCAGCTGTTAGCGGGCGGCCTCTATCCTCTACAAGTCCGGCGTGTGTGTACATGTATATCCCTGGCGAAGGGATCCTGAGTGACCCCGAAACGTTGCACTCTCCTTGTGTTGTGATCATGCAATAAATAATCAGTTTGGACACTACTTTGTGTCGATCCATAGTGTGCTGGCAAATATCTATTTTTTTTACATGTATATCCCAGCCTGGCGTGATCGTGGGAGAGAAGTGGTGAGATTATATCATCCTTTTTTTTGGCAGCAGTTTTTGTATATTATATGTGTACCTTGTCTAAGCAGTGTCTTTTCGTTTTTCCTTCTTTCCTTGGTGTCAGCGTCCCCGGGCATGGCAGTTGGTTTGCCTGCGTTCCAGCCGCCACTCTCTCTCTTCCGGGTCATCCCCGCGTCCGCTCTGTGCATGAGCGAACATGGAATGAGAACGAGGCTTGGTTCGCGCATGCACAGGAATGCTCTGACCCGGTGCTGGCAGTGACGTCACGAGGTGCCGTTTTTTAAAAGCCTGTGGAAGCCTGCAAGCCTCGGGAATGCTTGCAGGCTTATGCGGCTACTTCCCCAGGCTTCTGGTCCAGGTTTCCCAGGTAGGTATATACTCTGTAAGGGCACGGGTAGCCTGCCTTGGTGCTGGCTGTGCTGTTTCTCCCTGCAGTCTCCTGCTCCTTGTGGATCATGGACGCCTCATTGCCCCCTGGTGGCCAGCCCTCTCACAACAGGTATTGTGTGCTGGGCTATTCCCCTTGGTATTGCTGCTAGGGGGAAAGGGTGTAAGGGGTACAGCAGCACTGATTCTCATGTTTGTGATTCTCTCTCTCTCTCTTTGTCATTCCTTTTCAGCTCTTCCAGGTCCTAATTGGAGTCCCATCAGTCTCGTGTACCCCCCGCCAGAGCCATTATGCTCACTAATGGGGGAGGGCAAGTACATGATATATGGGAATCTTCCCAGCCAAGCCACCAATCCACAGTCAGACAGCAAGTCAGACATGGAAGACCCTGGGATGGAGTTCCAGTACGCCCTAGTTCCCTCCCTGGTGAAAGCGGTGAGAGAAGCCCAGTAAGGAGCGTCAGTTTTTTCCCTTTCTCACCGAGTTGGGTGAAATCATCTACGACGAATGGAGCAAGGTGGAGAAGAAGAGCTCTATGCTGCCTAAAATTCTAAAACCTTATCCCTTTAAGGAGGAACAGGTCAAGCACCTGGAGTCAGCACCTTCGGTGGATGCAACATTGATGAGGCTGGTCAGATATGTGACCCTTCCTATGGAGGACACAGTCTCCTTCAAGGATCGATCCCTTAGAAAGGCAGATCGATTCCGACCTAAAACAGATTTACCTAACTGCAGGCATGGCCTGCAAGCCAGCCTTAGCCGCAGTATCCAAAGCCATAGAAGTCTGGATGGACAATGTCAATGAGACTCTCAGAGGTATCTCCAGTGAAGTGGCCAGGAGCTCGCCTATCCAGGTTCCGAGACCCCTAGGCCTACAGGATAGATGCCCTCACGGATCAATGGAGGTTCCACAGGGCTTATGCCTTTCCTCCAGTGCCTGTGATTCTCCAGTTTCTACAGAGACTCAGAACAGAGAAGGTGGAAGTAGTGGCAATAATCCCTTTCTGGCCCAACGGGCCTTGGTTTCCTCTCTTGACACTCCTCAGCTATCGGGACCCAGTTCCCCTGCCACCCAGACCAGACTTACTGTCCCAGGGCACAGCTCTACACCCCTGTTCATCGCACCTGCACCTCAAGGCTTGGTTCTTGAGAGGGGAAGGCTCTAGGCCCTAGGCTGTCCGGAAGAGGTCATCCCTACCCTCATGAAAGCTAGGAGAAGAAGCACCGACAGAGTCTTTGAGTAAATTTGGGCCAGATTCTCAGATCATATGTCTTCCAGGTCCAACCCCAGTGGGGCCCCTGCAATCCAGGACATTCTAAGCTTCCTCCAATCAGGGCTAGACCTGACCCTATCGGTCAGCTCCCTCCGGGTACAGGTGTCGGCAATGTCGGCATTCACAGGAGTAACTTGGGCCAAGCACTCCCTCATCCCCTAATTCTTCAAGGGGGCCATCAGACTCAGGCCCCAGAAGAAGCCAAGGTTCCCTAAGTGGGTTCTCCCTCTTGTTCTAGAGTTCCTTTCCCAGCTCAGATCAATGCCTGACAAACCACTCTTGATTAGAGAACTTACACTCAAAACCATATTTTTAATGGCTGTCACTTCAGCAAAAAGAGTATCTGAAATCAGGGGCCTAGGTTCGAAAGAGCCTTTTCTGACTTTCTTTCCAGATTGGTACTGGTGGTACTGATTCCCATGTTAGGGTCGAATCCTAAAGTGACCACCATTTTTCACAAAAATCAAGAGATTGTGCTTCCCACAGAACTCTGGGCCCCACAGAGTTCCTTCAGATCTGCGGATAATCTGGATGTCCATCCCCTTGATGTGGGGTATTGCTAAAGCAACATCTGGAAGCCACGGCTCCCTTTCGTCAAACGGAATTCCTCTTCGCCCTCCATGGGAAGAACAAAGGAATGCGGGCATCAGTGAGATGGATCGCTCAGGCTATTCAATGGGTTTATAAAACAACTCGGAGTATTTCGGCATCTCGGCATAGGATACATTAGGGTGAAAAAACACGAACCTTTACAACCCTTAACAAAACACGTACCTTTACAACATAAGCTTGACTGATCACTGGTGGTTTCCAGGTGCAGTCTATTTTCTCCACTGCAGGTGGCGCTGAATCACAGCAGCATTGCAGAGGGAGAGGATATTAAGACATGGTTCCTCTATGGTTCCTGGGTTACTGGGGAAGTGATCCAGTTGGATGCTGCCCCTCTTGACTTTGGCAGCTATCTTGGATCAGACAGAGTCTATTTAAGACTCTGCAGGCTTGGCACACATTTCCCATATGGGGAGTTTAGGGACAGGTCACCCGTTTTCAGGGACAGGATTAACGGTAGGGAGAGGTTCCAGACGAGTAAGGAAGGAAGCGGGACATGTTATCCTTCCTGGAAACCTCATTTAGGCATAGACTGGCCAGGCCACACTTCATCCCTCAAGGCAGATACTGAGGGTGCATCCAAGACCTGCTGCTTCATTGTTCGTTGCAACATACTGTGAGTGCACCCAGCTGGGTTGACTTCCTGCTGGGTAGTTGTACTGGTTTACAATATTTTACAATAATTTACAATACAGTTCTGTTACTGGACATCTGGACTCTGGGTGTTTACTGCCGCCACACCACGCTGCACCCCCCCACACAATGGTAAGCCAGAGGTATCTGCAGTGCATTTCCCATACCTCACACCATAGGCCTAAACATGAAAAATCCCATGAGATGACAGTCAGTGTTTAGGAGCTTGTCTGCATGTCCAACCATTGGCCATAGACTGTGCAGTCTGATTGTACAATCTGTGTACATTCTCCTTTAGATTTACCAAAACTATGTGTTATAAGGTGTCAGGGCTGGGCTCAGCCCTTCCTTCTTTGAGTTGGCCGCTCAGCTGTCAGCTAATTGCCAGCTCCTATCTCTCCACAGTGACTCACCTGTTGATGATATCCTGCTTGTCAGTCCTGCCTACTTAAGCCGTCCAGCCCAGATGATCTCTGCCTTCGCCTTGGTCAACATTGCAGAGACTATCTCCTGCGTTCCTGTTAAAGACTTGCTTGGCTGACATTCTTTCTGACTCCAGATCCTGCTTGCTGTTCCACTACACTGATCCCTGGCTCCCCGACTTTCTGTCTTGTCTGACTATCCATTCCGGTTACCGAACTTTGGCTATGTTTTGACTACGTTTGTTCTATTTACTTTTATTATTAAACAAGTGTGATTTAACTGTACTGTGTCGGTCTGATTCATGGTTTCTGACATAAGGACACTTAGAACAGATGTTAAACAGATGACTATTACCCTAGCGTATTTTCCTATTCCATGCTTGGTTCGCCTTTTTCTTTAGCTTATTGAGTCATCAACAGGTTGAACAAAAGCAATTGACTCAATTTCCCCCACCACACACTCGATGTGGATGGTGGAATTCTCCCCACTGAGCTATTGTATTCTGACAGCAGGGTGACTTACCCACTGTCAAGCCCCGTACACACGGTCGGATTTTCCGATGGAAAATGTCCGATCGGAGCGTGTTGTCGGAAATTCCGACCGTGTGTGGGCTCCATCGGACATTTTCCATCAGATTTTCCGACACACAAAGTTTGAGAGCAGGCGATAAAATTTTCCGACAACAAAATCCGATCGCGTCAATTCCGACCGTGTGTGGCCTGTTCCGATGCACAAAGTGCCATGCATGCTCAGAAGAAATTCCGACACGGAACAGCTCATTCTGGTAAACTTAGCATTCGCAATGGATACAGCACTTTCTTCACGCTGCAATGTCAAAAATGGTTTAATACAGCGCACTCTCTTCTTCTTTATAATGTGAGAAGAATTAAGTAGTTTTGCTGCTCATATTCACACACACTTCTCACAAACCTTTTTTTTTGTTTTTTTATTGGGATTCCCTGAATATATTGTTATTTGTCACATCTGACATAATGTTTTTTTTTTTTTTGGTATTTTAAGCCGTTTTTGTTTTAGATTTTATGTTTGTATTTTTTCCAAGGTTGATCTTTGTTCAATGTAATTTTTATTTTTACTCCAGACTATTTTTGTGTTTAGTTTTGTGTGTCAAGTTACCACAAGTTACCACAACACCATTGATATCTTTTATTATTTAATCTCAAGGAGATTGTTTGTTGTTGGTGTCCCTTGTTCATTTCACATTGTATATTTGAAATGTACCTGAATCCTCACAAACAAACTGTCCTTTTTGAAGTTAAACACACATAGGCAAGTATAATTCAAATCAAAATTCCTTTATTAAGGTCTCAGAACCAAACAAAGTGGGAGGCAACACTGGATCAACAGGAGAAATTAGCGAAGCCTGGGACCCCCACGGCAGACATCAATTCTTGAACATCAAAATTGGTGGCCTGAGGAGTCCATATGTAAGGGAGGGCAGTCTGGTCCAGAATTTGCAGAGATCCGAAAAGCAGCAGATGACATCTGTGTCCCCAGGCTGTGGTACCACAAGAGGCTGCATCTTTTGGCCGACCAGACTGGATCCAGGGTCCTCACTTTCTGGTCTTCCTTCCACAATTCCTTCCGGGCTGTGGCTGTGCTCTTGGAGATGTGGCAGGAGGAGGAGTAGGACCTGGAGGAGGACTGGGAGGACCTGGAGGAGAGGGAGGAGAGGGAGGAGGAGGACCTGCAGGAGGAGGAGGAGGACCATCTGTGAGTTCGCATAGGTGTATCTGAGCTGTAATTTGGCCCCTCATACCTTTGTTAAGAGCCTCCAATATGAGCGACTCACACATGAGTTGTTGTCCCTCCTCCATCCTCTGCATTTTTGAGGCAATGATGGCAGCAATGTCCTCCTCCATGGTGTGTGGTGCTCCCAGGACCTCTTTAGCCCTCCAAAAGAGGCCTATGGCAGCCTCCTCTAGGGCACTCCTCCTCCTGCCACTTTCTCTTTCCAGGGGGAGTGGAGGGACCTGCAGATCAGCCAGCCGGCTCGGCCCGGCCACCTCCTGGCTGAGACTTCCCTGTGTATGAAAAAGGGACACGGTTTTAGTTTTTGCTTCATCAATCACAATCCTAAATTAGTACTCCCAACTAACATCTAGTTAACATCATTGATTGGACAAGCAGAAATATTTCGAGGAATGCTATACCTGGCTCAAGCTGGGCTCCTCCACATGTTGTTGCCTGGAAGGCCCAGGTTGGGCGTCAGAAGCCTCAGCTGGGGGGGAAGGAAACGTGGAAGGAAGACTGGAGAGGGATGACGTGGGTTCAGTCTGGCCTGCCAGAAAATGCAGGCTGTCGTAGTACCACATCCTGGGGACATAGATGTCATCTGCTGCTCCGGATCTCTGTGAATCCAGGACTTTCTGGCGCTCCCTTACATATGTGCTCCTCAGGCCACCAATTAAGATCTTCAAATAGGTGATGTCTGCTGTGGGGATCACCTGCTTCACAATTTTACACAATTGCTCCAGTGCTGCCTTCCTCTTTGCTTGGTTCTTGTAATGTGGGTGGTTAATCTCCCACAGACATGGCAGCTCCCTTAACATATCAATGAATAGTGACATGAAGTCATTGTCTTTCAATAGCATATCCATGTTCACTGCAAGACACAACACAAGACAAAGCCTAATGTCAGACAAAACTCTCCTAATCTTGTTACAATATAGGCCTCAATGTAGAAGCAGTATAGGCACAAGTTTGTCTCTTACCTTCGTTCTTACGATCGGCACGTCCAATGCTCCTTCCTCCACTCACAGAATACGCACGTGTGTTACGCTTTATATACACTGCGCATGCGTGTAGCTCCGCCCGCCCCTGACGTTCTTTCTATTCTATTCCCTGCCCCTTTTCATTCGGCGCAGTGGGGGAAGAGCACATGGCGGAGTCACAGCAGGTGCGTGCTAATTACAGGAATGAGGAGGAGGAGGAGGAAAGCCCGGATCTGGACACGTCCCGATCCAGAAGGAGAAGATTTAAGGCCACAAATATGTCCTTTGGGGAGATGTTGGAGATGGTGGACATCCTGAAGAGGGCCGACTATGATGGAAAGTATGGGCCTTACCCCAACCCCAATATCAGAAAGGCCAAGATCATGGCGAAAGTGATCAAAAGTCTACACAGGAATTTTGGGGTATGACGATCGAAAGATCAGCTCAGGAAGCAGTGGTCGGACCTGAAATTAAGAGACCCCGAGCAGTACAGAAAGATCCAGGGAGTGCTGCAAAAAAGTAAGTAGTTGTGCTGTGTTCCTATTCTTTTTGTCTTTCTTACGTTCGTGCTGCTCCATATGCTTTTCTTAATTGTTGTACAGTTTAAAATGTCAATTTTAATGTTCATGGGCCCATTATTCGTTCGTATCAAACATTTTTTTGGACCCCTCTAAAACACCATTGTTTAGGCCATATGCATTTTCAGACATTTTTTAGGGCCAACTTGGATGCAAAATATTTGGTTGTGTAGAGGGGTTTGTTACTAGAATGAAATGCAAACTAGATTCTGTGTAAGGAGAGGACACTCAGCAGCTGTTTTCACATCTGGACACTGGAGCACTAGTGTGGGACACAAGAACACCATTTTTATTAGGGGGGCCACACAGGTGCTCCAATGTATACTATAGGGGGGTCTCCATCTGTGAAGCTTGTACTAAACAGGTAAAGTACTGCAGCTTGTCAAAGGCCAATAAAAAAGCGACATCTTGGAACTCGGCTAAAATAGACAATTGTACCCCACTTCCAAGCAATGTTTACTATTTATAGTTCTGCCATCAAATATCTGTGTGCTAATTATACAATTTTTGTTTTACATAGGGGAGAAAAGACTCGGAGGACACCCCTCATCCGAGGAGACCACAGACCCCCCACCTATGGAAGAAGGTGAAATACCCCCAACCCAAGAAGAGCAGGAGGAGGAAGAAGATGTGGTGGAAATTGGCACCACAACAGGTGAGTGTCTGCGACCACAGACTCAGGTAAGAGATGGATGGTGGCAGATTTTTGATACCTGTTTTTGTTTGGTTTCTCTCTTTTTAGGTGATCGTGATGTTAGTGATCGAGATCCTTTCACATCTGAAAGTGCCCAGATCCTGATCGGGGAGATCATGGGGTATAATGTAGAATTGCAAAACATCCAGAAAAAAATAAATGATGTGATTCAAAAAAAAAATAACATCATTGATGTTTTGGGGCGAATTTAAAACCCCACAAAATCACTTTTTTTAGTGTGGTCCAATGTTTTAAATATTTTAGCAATGTTTCGAAAAGCCGAATTTGGAGGATGCACACAGTGTGCCAACATGTGCTATCTGCCATCACGGGAGATCAATGGACGCGTTTTGGGGGTGCAACCCCTTCCTCAATTATAAAGTAGCGGTGAGGAAGGGCTTGCTCCCCCAAAACACGTCCCTTGATCCCCCGTGATGGCAGCTAGCACATGTTGACATTCGTAAATTGGTGTGCATCTTCCAAATTTGGCTTTTCCTGGGGTGATTTGACCTCATCTGAACGCAATATCAAACACAGTTCCTAAATACTCATGTCTGATATTGCCTTCAAGTTTTACCATATGTGAACTTTGTAAGTTCAAGTTTTTTGTCTTTCTTGTTGGTTTTACACAGGCCTGTTTTATCTTAAATGGACATTTATATTTTTGATAATGCCACCCCAAAAATTGTTATACAACAAACATGTTGGTTTGTTTTAAAAACCTTTGGTAAATGCACATGTGATTGTGCAGGTATAAAAAAGTTTGTTAAAGCGGAGTTCCACACAAAAATGGAACTTCCGCTTTTCGGAACCCTCCCCCCCACCGGTGTCACATTTGGCACCTTTCAGGGGGGAGGGGGGGTGCAGATACCTGTCTAAGACAAGTATTTGCACCCACTTCCGGCATAGACTGCCATGGGAGTCTATGCCTCTTCCTGTCCCCACCGCGCTGTCTTCTGGGAACACACAGCTCCCAGGAGAGAGCGGGGACCACTAGGGACGCGCAGCGCGACTCGCGCATGCGCAGTAGGGAACCGAGAAGTGAAGCCGCAACGCTTCACTTCCTGATTCCCTCACCCAGGATGGCGGCGGCAGCTGCCGAGAACCGAGCGGGTTCTCGGCGTCCCCTGCCGACATCGCTGGACTCCTGGACAGGTAAGTGGCCATGTATTAAAAGTCAGCAGCTGCAGTATTTGTAGCTGCTGGCTTTTAATATTTTTTTTTTTTGGCGGTGTGGGTGAACCCCCGCTTTAATCAAGAATGTGTGGATTATTGTCTCAACACTACAACACTTTTGGGGTGATGTAATTGCTGTTTTCAGCGAAAATGGGGGTTATTTCCTAAGGGCAAATCCTCTTTGCACTACAAGAGCATTTTTATTGCAGTTTCAAGAGCACTTGTAGTATAAAAAGTGTATACGCTGTAATGGAAATTTGTAAGTTCTGTATATAATTGTATTGTATTTTGTATGTATTGCACTCTGCCCTCACTGTGCACACGTCACTAATAATGTTTTCAGTAAATGTTTACATTCTTTTGAGTCCTGATTAGAATTAGCTTGCCTATGTAACGCCCCTTGTTACCATAAACCTACAATTGTAATATTAATGTGATACCTACGTAATCATGTGCATAAAAACCTTCAATTGCGTCATAATAAAGCAGAACAGTAATTTGGAAAGATGCTGAGCATATCTTTTGTGTCTGTTCCCTACTGCAGTAGTTATTATTAATTTGGAACCACTAATCAATATGAGGATAGGAGTTGCCTATCATCAATTCAACCGAGTCAGCATGGCGAGCTTTGCCTTAGGAGGGGATTCCAGGTGACCCTGAGTATCCGAAACGAGGAGCTTGAGACGATCCGGGAATTTCTGATAATCAGCCGGCTGAGGTAAGCCTTTTGCTTACATTTGAGTTATCAGACTTCCTTGATCGGTAAGGCATTTTCGGGACAAAGGGTACCTATTTTACTCCCCTTAATCGAACTGTATTGATTGGTGGTTATATGTTATGTTGTCACTGTCTATTGTCCATCGGAGTGTTATAGATAAGAAAGGGAATAATAGTGCTGTTCACAGGTATATGTAGTAAATCTGCTAGATAAAAGTAGTTTAGAGGCAAAAGGGTATAGGCACAAGTAGAGAAGAGAGAAGACTGGCCAGTCATTATGGGCATTAAATTAAGTAAGGGAATGAAGGGTAAGAGACCCTCAAAAATGCCCAGCGCAAGAGGAGCGCTATATATGAACCAAAGGTGCCGTTCCGCCTATACTGAGCCCCTAGATTAATGGTTAGAGTGGACATGGATCCACAATGGGTAACTGGGTTACCAAGGTCCACAGGGACTAAGAATCATGCAGAGTAAACAGCTAGAGAAACAGCTATCTATGTGAGCAGGATGGATCAAGGGTGACATTAACACTAGACAGAAAGGGACATTTTCATGTTAAGTTGTGGGATGAATTTGGGGTCAGGCACTACAACTATTAGAGTCAGAAGCAGAGAAATGAGAGGTAAAACAGAATACTTTATATGTTGTCAGAGAGAGAAGATGGGATGAGCACTCTGGCTGCCCGTCTGATCATAGAAGCTAGATATAAAAGATATCTGAACAAAATAAAGAAAGTAGAATTTAGACAGGAAAATATTAATGAGAGTTAAAAGAAAGTGAGAGAATGATATGCATGTGTTGTGTACAAATGGGAAAAATGTAAGCGATTTTAGAGAGATATTGGTGTATGTGTGTGCGAATGCTGGGACCTTTAGTTCTATTGCTTGTGTGTGTCATGTACGCAGATGTGACCCCCTCCTTTGTGCTCTCCTGAAAGAATGAGAGGTTAGTGATAAGCTGGAAGGACACCATTGCCAATTTCTGTTTTTTAGACAAAACATTTATAACAAAATGTGCCGGGTTAACGAATCTAATGGTAAACAATGTGATCACAATTATTTTGAATCTGTTTTCCAAACATGGTAAAATGAAGGTTACATTTAACTGTGTATTACACAAATTGAATATCCTTTGATAGTGGAAACAGTGCATTTAAAAAAAAGGGAAATTAAGTAAAATTAAGTAGTAATGAGTATTAATTTCTAATATGAGTTTAACAATTTTATTAATAATATAGATATATTGAAACTGGTTTAGACAACCTTTGGTTGAAAATGAAGTCGAGGTTAATGGGGAAATTTGTAATGAATGAGATTATTTTAGATTAAGATAACAATTTTGTAATTTTACATTTATTCAATAAGCCCTTATTGAGAGAAAAAAAGATTAAGATGAGGTTGTTATTTGGAATACAGCTGCCATAATATTTAACAAAGCCAATATGGATGGAATACATAAGAAGTTTTTCTACAAAAATGAAATTTTAAGGTTTTTGATAATAACTTGATGTGCGGTCCATGATGTAAGAGTAATATTAAATAAAATTTAAATATAACAGACCCATCACATCAAGTCCACACACCCTGTTAGGATAGATGCCGCCTGCAGCCAGTTGTTTTATAGTTTTTGATGCTTTCTGGTCCATCATACAGATTGTTGGTCCTTTTTTTTTATTTATTTTTATTTTTGAAATCCAAAGCAGAATGTGTGGATTGTGAAATGATGTGCCCCTTTTTCTTGTAAGTACTGTGGTATAAGCAGAAGAATATTTTGGATTTATGGGCATCTCTCCATGACCGCAGGGTATTGTTATCATTTATTATAATATTGCCAGGAAAAAGTTGTCTTTTGAAACATGAGACTGGAGTTCTTACACAAATAGCGTGATAGAAAACAAGCCATTGTAATATATTTATGCAAGCTGGAACCAGTAATGAAGGGTTCATCCCGATATATCAGAGCTGTAGCTTTTATGCAAAGGTGCTATTAGACAAAGTTAGATATTGTTTTGGTCAAACATTTAATTTTTAATGGTCCGACATTCTGTGCAGCAAATATACAGCTAACTAAATGTTTGTTTAATGAAAGGTTTAAAATATGAGTTTGTTTATGTACAAATCTAACAATGAAAAATGCGTACATTTATTCAAAAGAAAGGAAAAGACACATGTGTTAAATTGATGGTGTAGGAATCAGCTGCTGTGAGCCCAGTGCGGGACACACTCCCTGAAGACCCAGATATTACATTTTTTGTAGATTTGAGTATGCAGTTTATCACCCAGAAGGATACTCTGTATTCAAAGTCATTGGATCCTTTTTCCCCAGCTCAAGAAACAGAGCTCCATGTTTTAGCAAAGCCTGTGAGCTGTAAAAAGAGTGTATATTTATATAGATAGTCGAGATATAGAGAGCTTTTGGTTCCATTTAAAGGGCCAGAAGTTTGTTTTTACTTCGGCAGGTAAACCAATAAAGCATGCTAAGTTAATTTGATCGGCTGTTTTCAGCCTTCCAGGTTCTTGCTGAGGTAGCCATATTAACTTTCACACATGGAAGCAGACCAGGTTACTAAGGATGCTGCATTTACAGCCCCGGACACTTGATGGGTCTGTGCAACTCACAGATTCCACCCTAGTTCTGGCCCAGTATAGCTGGGATTAATAATTCAACTTTAAGGACCCCAGAACGAGAAGAACAAGTGGTCCACAGGGGGCAACTTCTTATGAAACAGGACTTTGGAAAAGGTGATCATTTATGTCTGCCAGCCACTCTTTTCCCTTCAGCTTGACACATGGACCGTGTCATCAGTCACAAGCAGTTATTGCTGCCTTAGTAAATGAGCGTGGGATAGAGCCAGGGTTCCCCACAGTTGTTTTTATAACACACCACTTCTTGTTTTACCTGTTACCAAAGGTGTTACCAAAAGCTGAACATCCCTCCCAGAGATTACAAAAAGAAATATCCAGATGCCCAAGTTAGGATCTTACGAGTATGCATTTTGTCTGTATGGACATGTTTTTTGGATGTCCAGTGGCAAATGCTACTGCAAAGGCCACAGTAAAAAGCGTTATCAGAAGTAGTTTGTAAGTACAGAGTGCCAGAAAGTACAGAGAGTAACAGAGGAAATCATTTTTTATAGGAGAGTCCTTACTAGAAGTTTTGAGGTTTTATTTTTACACCCCTTACTGTCTACAATGTAGAGGACAAAGTAGAGTAAGAAACTAGAAAACTTTTGCCTGAATGTTTTCTTATATTTTATGAAGCCCCTAAGGGGGATGTTGGACTCTCTCCCTATGGGATTTGGTTTGGGAGTGTGTTACTCACTTGCTTATATTTTGTCTCAGCAGCTGAAGTCCTCCATTCGGATCTCACAGAGAATGTTGCTGATCTTTTAAGGTTTTTGACAAACTCATTTATGTGTTTTCTCCCCAATTCCAGATCCTAAAAGTTTGGAAGGATCTAAAACTAAAGCCAGGTGACTTGTGGATTTTTAAGAGACATTTATATATAAGGAAATGTTTGGAGACTCAATACAGCATCTATTTCATGTACAGTTTTTGCAAAACTTGAAGGAAAAGTCACCTGGATCCACACCAGACGCTGCAAAAATGACTAAATTAAAGAAATCTCTGTTTGATTTGTTTCCCTCTTGTGATCACAGTCTAGGGTACTTTTTGATTCAGTTACTTTAATTGTAAGGGATATATATATATTTGAAAAGTAGTTTAGCCATGTTGAAGTCATATTTGTCTTTTGTACCTCTTCCATTTTATGTAGAATTGTCTGTGTTTACATATGCTGATAAGTCAGCATGCCAACAATTAAGCTAGAAGGCCATTCTGGCCACAGGAGTGTACAGCCAGTACTCTGTAAATATGTCTTATCAATCATTTGTTTTTCACAATGAAAAGTCATTTGGTAATGAAAAAGTTGCTCAGCTATTATTTTCTCCACAATGGAGTTTTTTTTGCCTCTTTGGCCAGGACTACCTCCACCTAAGCGTGTGGAGGTTCCAGGTTAAAGGTGATAGCAGGTATGGTTAGTGATCAAAATATTGATCAAAAGAGGGGAGACTGTAATGGAAATTTGTAAGTTCTGTATATAATTGTATTGTATTTTGTATGTATTGCACTCTGCCCTCACTGTGCACACGGCACTAATAATGTTTTCAGTAAATGTTTACATTCTATTGAGTCCTGATTAGAATTAGCTTGCCTATGTAACGCCCCTTGTTACCATAAACCTACAATTGTAATATTAATGTGATACCTACGTAATCATGTGCATAAAAACCTTCAATTGCGTCATAATAAAGCAGAACAGTAATTTGGAAAGATGCTGAGCATATCTTTTGTGTCTGTTCCCTACTGCAGTAGTTATTATTAATTTGGAACCACTAATCAATATGAGGATAGGAGTTGCCTATCATCAATTCAACCGAGTCAACGCCTTTAGTAAATAACAGTCAACAGTGCTTTGTATAAGGTTACACAATCATGCCATTTTCAGGACTCCCCACATTTCTGTCAGAGTCAGCTAAAACAAACACAAGCAGTAAATGTCCACAAAGATTTTCATTTTTTTGCTTTTTTATTGGAAAAAGGCTTCACAAATTTGAAGGCATATTGATAGCCCCCCTACCCGCAAAGAACTCCAGGTATCGTAACCAGAGATCACGGGCACTCAGGGAGGGAAAGCCAGGACGGCCGCATTCAAGCGCCGTCAGTGTTTCAGGTATCACTCCGGCCTCAGGCCCAACTGAGCCAGCATAGTTGGCCGAATGTTTCCTTAAAAAGTTATGGAGAATACAGCACGCCAGTATAATATGGTTCAGTTTATACTCCGCCATATGGATAGGTGTCAGAAATAGGCGGAACCGGCTGGCCAGGATTCCAAATGTGTTCTCCACCACTCTTCGGGCTCTGGCCAGCCGGTAATTAAAAACCCTCTGTTCCGGGGTGAGGGTCCTCATCGGGAATGGCCGCATCAGGTGGTCCCCCAGCACAAACGCTTTATCAGCAACGAACGTGAATGGGAGTCCTTCCACATTGTCCTCTGGAGCTGGCAAGTCCAAGCTGCCATTCTGGAGACGCCTGTAGAACTCCGTCTGGGCGATGACTCCACCATCGGACATCCGGCCATTCTTCCCCACGTCCACATACAAGAAGTCGTAATTAGCCGACACCACCGCCAACATCACAATACTATTGAACCCCTTATAGTTGAAATAGTATGACCCCGAGTTGGGTGGTGGGACGATGTGGACGTGTTTGCCACCAATTGCCCCTCCGCAGTTAGGAAAGTCCCACCGCTGGGCAAAGTGGGAGGCCACAGTCTGCCATTCCTGTGGCGTGGAAGGAAACTGTTGAGGAAAAAAAAAATAATTACTATTTTTGCTCAGAAACATGGCAAGCAGATTAGGCACAAACATTATGGGGAAACCTCCAGATAGCATTTATTAAGGGGAATTTAACAACGCCAAAGTATAAGGTACACCTATCATATTTCCCCCCCCCCCCTCTCATGGGCCATTTCTAACATTATGGGGTGTGTGGAAATCTTGGACAGGTAACCCTCTTCACTTCATTGAGAGATGAATGCCTAAATACAGGGTATTACTTGGAACAGCCCCTCCTTAGTTACACTATTGGCAGCCCAATGGACAGGTAAGAAGTGTCATAATACAAAGATATAAATACACATTGTACACATTTGAGGACATTTGGATATTCTGCTATTACCTGTCAAGATAATAATAGGATACCAAAACTTTAAACAGTACCATTTGAAAGTATACAGGCAGGCCCTTGCACTACATGCTTTGGGTAATTCATACATACATCAGAGCACAAAACAGATGGGTATAGTGTGTATGGGTTTGGCAAAGTCAGCAGATAGATGATTGAGGATAGATAGAGAATTGGGATCAGCTGACTTAGCAGTTGGGGGGAGGGTTACTAAAAATGATTTGGGGACACCACAAAAAATAAGCCTCTGGCACTCTGCCTGAATTTAAAGCAAAAATAACATTTCTAAACATTTTAGGGGGTGTTTGGGGTAAAGCACTACTATGGAGCTGATAAAATACATTGTTAAGTGACTACATGCGGTGAATATAGGGCCCGTAGAGCATGCTGGGGAGGTTAGTGAAGGACAATCTGTATGAAGGACCTAAAAAATTAATTACATAAAAATTACATAAAAATCCAGCATGCAAGGGGACATTCACAGCATAATACAATCATGGTAATTAGGGAATGAGGAAAGAAATACAATATATTAGCAAACATTAAATACAATAAAATGTGATATTAAAGGATACAAATCTTACCTTCATATACTCCTTCTGCAGGACCTGTATGATGGCAGA
Organism: Lithobates clamitans; assembly: GCA_037952925.1. Lineage (NCBI taxonomy): Eukaryota > Metazoa > Chordata > Amphibia > Anura > Ranidae > Lithobates > Lithobates clamitans. The sequence continues at coordinate 1,761,579 of JBBGZY010001303.1, forward strand.
ACAGGTCTCTGGGATGATGATACCCAGAGCCTGGGGGGAGATGCCTGTCAAGAACTTCAAGTCCTGCAGACTTCTCCCTGTCGCCAAATACCGCAGGGTAGCGACCAACCTCTGCTCCGGAGTGATGGCTTGCCTCATGCAGGTATCCTGCCTGCTAATATAAGGGGTCAGCGAAGCCAACAGACGGTGAAACACGGGGTCTGTCATCCTGAGAAAGTTCCTGAAATCATCAGGATTATTTTCACGGATCTCACGGAGCAAAGGCATATGAGAGAACTGGTCACGCTGAAGCAACCAATTCTTGGTCCATGAACTCCTCCCCACCCTGTTCATGGACTGGACTTGTGTCAAGGTCAGGACCCCAACACCAAACCGCGTTGTTGGCGATCGGAAATTCCGACAACTTTGTGCAACCGTGTGTACGCAAAACAAGTTTGAGCCAACATCTGTCTGAAAAAATTCTAGGATTTTGTTGTCGGAATGTCCGAACAAAGTCCGACCATGTGTACGGGGCATCAGAGTGCACTGATCAGTGTTTCAGGCCTGCAGTGATAATTGAGCATGCAGTAGATCGACTTCTGTACAACCTCCCTGCTCATACATGGATCAAAATTCTGCTTGACCCTGCTGACAAATATCAAATAACCCTGCGGACAAATATTGATCCATGTATGGCCAGCTTTATGTTTTACTTGTGAAGGTACCCCTTTCCCTTTTTCTTTTCTGTATACTGTATCTTACATTATAATCTTAGTAAAAACTGTAAAAAACAGAGGACTATTACAAGATACCTCAACTTCTCACTTAGGGTTGCTCAGGAGGCACCATCATCCCTCCATTATCAATATCCAAACAACTTTACCATAAAATGGGATTTTTGAGGTATAAAATAAAAGAAAAAACCGCGCTAAAGAAAATTGTGTAAAAACTTATAGCTGCACGAATAAAACACCAATATCTGTGTAAAATAAATCAAAATAAAAGAAAAAACGTACGCTCATAATCAACATAATTACTCATATTGAACTACTCATAATCTGTGTAAAAAATTAAAAAAATAATAATAAAATCTAAAACGGATCTTAGTGAAAACAATCCAAATCCCTACAAAAACAAAATACAAACATACATCAAAAATGACACTAATAATTATTGTATAAGTGGGGAAATGTGAAAATGTGCTTAAGACATGGATCATTACACTCCTAGAAGTTTCACACCCCAAATGGATAAAAAAAACAGTCCTCAAATAAGAAATTTTTAGCTGAAAAAAAGGGAAAAAGATAGTCCATAGAATGAACAGCAGGAGAAGGAGTCCCATAGACAGATAGCCACTTCACAGAAGCAGGGGGAACCATCCACGTTCCAACCGGTCAGACACAGCACAAATACATGGGGAGGGAGAGGAGTGAAGACAAGAGCTCTCATAGAATCCCACAGTGTTGAAAGGTGGACCCTTACCCTCAATGGTGGACCTCCTCTCTGGCGAGGTCTTACACGCAAGCAGACTTTGCCCTCTGCGGGACTGTGGATGGATGGTGTCCGGATCCTACTCGTGTACTGTGCGTCTCCAAATTGGCTTGTACCAACTCGTCCACCTGAGGGGGGTGACAAGCCCACTCGGTCCGCCCGGTTGTCGGTGTGTCCGGACGGAAGTCAGCGCGCAGTTCTCGGGTTACTCCCCCGCCTCTTTCTCCTCCCTCCCCTCCTCCTTCTCCTCCCGCTGGGCCGTGTGAGGATGGGCTTGGCCTGACACTGATCCGGACACCATCCATCCACAGTCCCCGCAGAGGGCAAAGTCTGCTTGCGTGTAAGACCTCGCCAGAGAGGAGGTCCACCATTGAGGGTAAGGGTCCACCTTTCAACACTGTGGGATTCTATGAGAGCTCTTGTCTTCACTCCTCTCCCTCCCCATGTATTTGTGCAGTGTCTGACCGGTCGGAACGTGGATGGTTCCCCCTGCTTCTGTGAAGTTGCTATCTGTCTATGGGACTCCTTCTCCTGCTGTTCATTCTATGGACTATCTTTTTCCCTTTTTTTCAGCTAAAAATTTCTTATTTGAGGACTGTTTTTTTATCCATTTGGGGTGTGAAACTTCTAGGAGTGTAATGATCCATGTCTTAAGCACATTTTCACATTTCCCCACTTATACAATAATTATTAGTATCATTTTTTAAGTATGTTTGTATTTTGTTTTTGTAGGGATTTGGATTGTTTTCACTAAGAACCGTTTTAGACTTTGTATTATTATTTTTTGGGATTTTTGAGGTACCCACTCATACACGGTTTATACACAACTAGAATAAAAAAATATTTATTAAAGCCATAAAAGCATAAAAAATATATGACAAAAGTATTTTTACAAATAGAAATATTTTCACAGTATATTGTTGTCTCTCCCACCCTACGTATTAGTATTTGACTTCCTTGGTTGCATGAATCTAATGCTGGAAATGTTCAGAAGAACTTTGGTAAGGGGGAATTCTACGATTTGTCACAATGTGTTTTGTGAGCACCATAAGCCCCCCTTCTTCAGATGTCCTGAAACTATAAACCATTGGTCAATATTTAGTCCAACAATAAAATTTTAATATCTATCACATACAAATATAGTAAATACCTACCTTTATTAATTAGCAAGCATGTGATTCAGGGCCAAGAAACTACCAAAGCACACCATATGTCCCACTGGAAGGAGAATCATGCGGAGACTGAGAGGAGATTTTTTTTTTTTTAATTAAAATAAAACTAACAAAACAGTAGGGACCCAGAGAGGAAATAACCTCTTATGAAATAAAATTCCTCCAATATATACCCTGGTATGTGATAGATATTAAAACTTTATTGTTACACTTATGTTTCTTTTCTGTGTATTTGTATGGAAATAAATGCATCAGACATTTATAAATCTTTAATAATAACAATAATAAGAAGAAGAATGTGAAGAAACCTCTTGTGAAGTAAACAGTGCCAGTCTGGGAAGGGAATGCAGGCCTTTCTCTTTGCAGTGTGGAAAATGCTGAAATCGAGCAACGTTTATAGCATACATATTGGATATGGAGCCTCCTGCAATAAAAGATTAGAAGTATTAAAGCAGGGCTGAAACAAGGGCCAGACAATGCATCCCACTCCAAGCCACCTTCCATATATACAGGTACATTTCTTTATATTCCAGCAAAGTGTGCCTGCTCCAGAAAAGGCAATTTTGGTGATACTAACAGCAATGCTAAAGAAGTGCTATAGCAGGCAGTATGTCCAGTTCAATTTTTAAACTTCAGATATGGGTGGGAGTGGGAAATATATTTGCCATTAATTTATATAAAGAAGTAACACATATACAGTATCTCACAAAAGTGAGTATACCCCTCACATGTTTGTAAATATTTTATTATATCTTTTCATGTGACAACACTGAAGAAATGTCACTTTGCTACAATGTAAAGTAGTGAGTTGGGATGAGCCGAACACCCCCCCGGTTCGGTTTGCAGCAGAACATGGGAACAGGCAAAAAATTTGTTCGAACATGCGAACACCGTTAAAGTCTATGGGACATGAACGTTATAAATGAAAAGTGCTAATTTTAAGGGTTAATATGCAAGTTATTTTCATAAAAAGTGTTTGGGGACCTGGGTCCTGCCCCAGGGGACATGTATCAATGCAAAAAAAAAAAGTTTTAAAAACGGCAGTTTTTTCGGGTGCAGTGATTTTAATAATGCTTAAAGTGAAACAATAAAAGTGAAATATTCCTTTAAATTTCGTACCTGGGGGGTGACTATAGTATGTCTGTAAAGTGGCGCATTTTTCCCGTGTTTAGAACAGTCCCTGCACAAAATGACATTTCTAAAGGAAAAAAAGTAATTTAAAACTACTCGCGGCTATAATGAATTGTCTATGGGAGAAATCAAAAGTGCTAATTTTAAAGGCTTATATGCATGGTATTGTCATAAAAAGTGTTTGGACACCTGGGTCCTGCCCCAGGGGACATGTATCAATGCAAAAAAAAGTTTTAAAAAAGGACGTTTTTTTCGGGAGCAGTGATTTTAATAATGCTTAAATGAAACAATAAAAGTGAAATATTCCTTTAAATTTCGTACCTGGGGGGGTGTCTATAGTATGCCTGTAAAGTGGCATATTTTTCCCGTGTTTAGAACAGTCCCTGCACAAAATTACGTTTCTAAAGGAAAAAAAGTCATTAAAAACTACTCGTGGCTATAATGAATTGTTGGGTCTCGGCAATACAGATAAATGTCATTAAAAAAAAACGGCATAGGTGTCCCCCCAAAAATCCATACCAGGCCCTTTGGGTCTGGTGTGAATATTAAGGGGAACCCCAAACCAAAATTTAAAAAAAAATTGCGTGGGGGTCCCCCCAAACTCCATACCAGGCCCTTCGGGTCTGGTATGGATATTAAGGGGAACCCTGCGCCATTTTTTTTTTTAAATGGCATTCAGGTCTGGTATGGATTTTAAGGGGAACCCCGTGCCACAATAAAAAAAATTGGCATGGGAGTCCCCCGAAAAATCCATACCAGACCCTTATCCGAGCACACAACCTGGCAGGCCGCAGCAAAAGAGGGGGGGGACGAGAGAGCGCCCCCCCTCCTGAACCGTACCAGGCCACATGCCCTCAACATGGGGAGGGTGCTTTGGGGTAGCCCCCCAAAGCACCTTGTCCCCATGTTGATGGGGACAAGGGCCTTATCCTCACAACCCTTGCCCGGTGGTTTTGGGGGTCTGCGGGCGGGGGTCTTATCGGAATCTTGAAGCCCCCTTTAACAAGGGGGCCTCCAGATCCCACCCCCCTCTTTAAAATGGCAACAGGTACATTGTACCCCTACCATTTCACAAAAAAAGTGTCAAAATGTAAAAAAAAAAAACACAAGACACATCTTGGGACAAGTCCTTTATTAAAAAATAAGAAAAAAAAATGTCCCACGAAGTCCATTCATCTTCTTCTCTCGCTCCGCCGACGGACCGAAAAAAAAACCCTACACGCCGCCACCGATCCTCCTCCATGGGAGGCACCCGCTGTAATGACTGTCCTCTCAGGTGACAGTTCTTTTATAACTAAGGGCGGGGCCAAACGGTGATGTTCCTGGGAGACCCCGCCCCCTCTGACGCCCAGGGACTTCCCAATGGCTTCCTTATGGTGTAAGAGGGGCGGGGCCACCCGGGTACGTAAAATGGTGGGCCCCGCCCCCCTCTGATGCCCCGGGAAAGCCATAGGGAAGTCCCCGTGCGTCAGAGGGGGGCGGGGTCTCCCAGGAACATCACCTTGTGGCCCCGCCCTCAGTTATAAAAGAACTGTCAAAGCGAAGACACATCATATGGCAGGTGCCTCCCATGGAGGCGGGTAGGTCGCGACTTTGTTTTTTTTTTCTTTTTCAATCCGTCGGTGGAGCGAGAGAAGATGAATGGACTTCGTGGGACATTTTAAAAAAAATTTTTTAATAAAGGACTTGTCCCAAGCCGTCTCTTTGTACAATTTTGACACTTTTTTTTTGAAATGGTATGGGTACATTTGTACCCCGTTACCATTTCACAAGGGGGAGAGGCTGGGATCTGGGGGTCCCCTTGTTAAAGGGGGCTTCCAGATTCCAATAAGCCCCCCCGCCCGCAGACCCCCACAACCACCGGGCAAGGGTTGTGGGGATGAGGCCCTTTCCGCATCAACATGGGGACAAGGTGCTTTGGGGGGCTACCCCAAAGCACCCTCCCCATGTTAAGGGCATGTGGCCTGGTACGGTTCAGGAGGGGGGGACTCTCTCATCCCCCCTCTTTTCCTGCGGCCTGCCAGGTTACGTGCTCGGATAAGGGTCTAGTATGGATTTTTGGGGGGACCCCCACGCTATTTTCAAAAAAAATTTGGCGCGGGGTTCATCTTACAATCGGTCTGGTATGGATTTTGAGGGGGACCCCCATGCCATTTTTTTTAATTTTGGTGTTGGGTTCCCCTTAATATTCAAACCAGACCCAAAGGGCCTGGTAATGGACTGGGGGGGATCCCATGCCGTTTTTTTCAATGACTTCTTTTATCTGTATTGCCAGGACCGACAATTCATTATAGCCGCGAGTACTTTTAAATTACTTTTATTCCTTTGGAAATGTCATTTTGTGCAGGGACTATTCTAAACACGGGAAACATGCGCCACTTTACAGGCATACTATAGACACCCCCAGGTACGAAATTTAAAGGAATATTTCACTTTTATTGTTTCACTTTAAGCATTATTAAAATCACTGCTCCCAAAAAAAGTCAGTTTTTAAAACTTTTTTTTGCATTGATACATGTCCCCTGGGGCAGGACCCAGGTCCCCAAACACGTTTTATGACAATACCATGCATATAAGCCTTTAAAATTAGCATTTTGATTTCTCCCATAGACTTTTATAAGGTGTTCCACGGCTTTCAAATTTGACGCGAACACCCCAAATTGTTCGCTATTCAGCGAACACCCGATGTTGTGTCGAACTTACGTTTGACTCGAACATCGGGCTCATCCCTAGTAGTGAGTGTACAGCTTGTATAACAGTGTAAATTTGCTGTCCCCTCAAAATAACTCAACACACAGCTATTAATGTCTAAACCGCTGGCAACAAAAGTGAGTGAGGGGTGTACTTACTTTTGTGAGATACTGTATGATACATACAGTACACTATATTACCAAAAGTATTGGGATGCCTGCCTATACACGCACATGAATTATAATGGCATCCCAGTCTTAGTCTGTAGGGTTCAATAATGAGTAGGCCTACCCGTTGCAGCTATAACGGCTTCAACTCTTCTGGGAAGGCTGTCCACAAGGTTTAGGAAGGTGTCTATGGAAATGTTTGACCATTCTTCCAGAAACGCATTTGTCAGGTGAGGCACTGATGTGGATGAGAAGGCCTGGCTCTCAGTCTCTGCTCTAATTCATCCCAAAGGTGTTCTATAGGGTTGAGGTTAGGACTCTGTGCAGGCCAGTCAGGTTCCTCCACCCCAAACTTGTTCATCCATGTCTTTAGCCCTCTTTCACACCGTGCTGATTTGACATGTCAAATCACATGCCAAATCAGGGCCTAGTGGCGGCAACGGCACCGTCCGAATCGGTGCTACGCCGACTTTCACCGATTCCCAAAAGTAATTTCTGCACTACTTTTGTTGACTTCAGGGGTGATTTCAATAGACATCTGTGCATGAACTGTGAAAGCTGTAAGGGCAAAATAAAAAAAGCAATGGAAAATGACAAAAATGGCCTGGCCAGCTAAGTTTAAAATTGGAGCACATGGTCTGGCAGCGAAAGTGTTAAAAGCTAGTTATAAATTTGGTGTTGCTACCATTTTTGTTTGGCTAAGTACAGCACCCTGCATTGCATGGTGAAGCAGAGACCTAGTATGTAATGAAAACTAAGAAAGGTTTTATTTTAGGTTTAGTTATTTTTTTTTTTTTACTTTTATCATCATGTTGATGAGGGGGGGAAGGAGGAACCAAGTAAAGCAAAATAATGGCATATTAAAAAGGTACATAGTGCACAATAAAAGATAAGCAATATAACATATATAGTAACCACAAAAGAAAAGTAAAAAGTTTATTAATGTTTATCTAAAAATTCATATAAAACCTACAAACTACAAACCTTGCTAAAAGGCATAAATTGGGATAAAATTTTAGGAACAAAGAATACAGAGGAGAGATGGGTTTGCTTTAAGAGCATATTAAATAAGGGCAATAGCCAATGTATTCCATTGGGTAATAAATTTAAAAGAACGAGCAAACATCCTGGATGGCTTAACTCCAATGTAAAAATGCATATAAACGCAAAGGAGAAGGCCTTGAAAAAATACAAGGTTGAGGGGTCATCCTCAGCATTCAGAATTTATAATGAATGCAACAAGAAATGTAAGGGTGCAATTAGGATGGCTAAGATAGAACATGAAAGACACATAGCGGAGGAGAGCAAAAAAAATCCCAAGAAATTCTTTAAGTATGTAAACAGTAAAAAAGGGAGGACAGACCATATTGGCCCCATAAAGAATGAGGAAGGACATCTGGTTACAAAGGATGGGGAGATGGCAAAGGTATTGAATTTATTCTTCTCCTCAGTCTTCACGAGTGAATCGGGGGGCTTCAGTAACCAAAACTGCAGTGTTTATCCTCATGACACAACACAGGAAGCACCTACATGGTTAACAGAGGACGGAATTAAAATTAGACTTGAGAAACTTAACATTAATAAATCACCGGGACCAGATGGCTTGCATCCGAGGGTACTTAGGGAACTCAGTCAGGTGATTGCCAGACCGTTGTTCCTAATTTTTACAGACAGTCTATTGACTCGAATGGTACCAGCTGATTGGAGAAAAGCCAATGTAGCACCAATATTTAAAAAGGGCCCAAAAAACATCCCTGGGAATTACAGACCAGTTAGCCTAACATCAATAGTATGTAAACTCTTGGAGGGGATGATAAGGGACTATATACAAGATTTTAGTAATAAGAATCATATCATTAGCAGTAATCAGCATGGATTCATGAAGAATCGTTCTTGCCAAACCAATCTATTAACCTTCCATGAGGAGGTGAGTTGCCATCTAGATAAAGGAAGGCCCGTAGACGTGGTGTATCTGGATTTTGCAAAAGCATTTGACACAGTTCCCCATAAACGTTTACTGTACAAAATAAGGTGCGTTGGCATGGAACATAGGGTGAGTACATGGATTGAAAACTGGCTACAAGGGCGTGTTCAGAGGGTGGTGATAAATGGGGAGTACTCAGAATGGTCAGGGGTGGGTAGTGGGGTTCCCCAGGGTTCTGTGCTGGGACCAATCCTATTTAATTTGTTCATAAACGACCTGGAGGATGGGATAAACAGTTCAATCTCTGTATTTGCAGACGATACTAAGCTAAGCAGGGCAATAACTTCTCCGCAGGATGTGGAAATCTTGCAAAAAGACCTGAACAAATTAATGGGGTGGGCGACTACATGGCAAATGAGGTTCAATGTAGAAAAATGTAAAATAATGCATTTGGGTGGCAAAAATATGAATGCAATCTATACACTGGGGGGAGAACCTCTGGGGGAATCTAGGATGGAAAAGGACCTGGGGGTCCTAGTAGATGATAGGCTCAGCAATGGCATGCAATGCCAAGCTGCTGCTAATAAAGCAAACAGAATATTGGCATGCAATAAAAGGGGGATCAAATGCAGAGATAAAACGATAATTCTCCCGCTCTACAAGACTCTGGTCCGGCCGCACCTGGAGTATGCTGTCCAGTTCTGGGCACCAGTCCTCAGGAGGGACGTACTGGAAATGGAGCGAGTACAAAGAAGGGCAACAAAGCTAATAAAGGGTCTGGAGGATCTTGGTTATGAGGACAGGTTGCGAGCACTGAACTTATTCTCTCTGGAGAAGAGACGCTTGAGAGGGGATATGATTTCAATTTACAAATACTGTACTGGTGACCCCACAATAGGGATAAAACTTTTTCGCAGAAGAGAGTTTAATAAGACTCGTGGCCACTCATTACAATTAGAAGAAAAGAGGTTTAACCTAAACTACGTAGAGGGTTCTTTACTGTAAGAGCGGCAAGGATGTGGAATTCCCTTCCACAGGCGGTGGTCTCAGCGGGGAGCATTGATAGCTTCAAGAAACTATTAGATAATCACCTGAATGACCGCAATATACAGGGATATGTAATGTAATACTGACACATAATCACACACATAGGTTGGACTTGATGGACTTGTGTCTTTTTTCAACCTCACCTACTATATTACTATGTAACCCGCACAGATGTCTGTCAAATCACCCCCGAAGTCGGAAGTGCCAGTTTGAAATCGTGAGAGTTCAGCTGAATTTCATGATTTCAAACCCGCCCACAGTGTGAACCTAGGCACTGGTCCAAGTCATTTGGTGGAGGAAGGATTATGGTGTGGGGTTGTTTTTCAGGGGTCGGGCTTGGCCCCTTAGTTCCAGTGAAGGCAATTCTTAAGGTGTCACCACACCAAGACATTTGTGGGAACAGTTTGGGGATGGCCCCTTCCTGTTCCAACATGACTGCACAGAGGGCTTTTTTTCTAAGAGAGTAGGTGCTAGAACTTCTGCTTTTTTTTTTTTACTCACCCCTTGTCTCTTCCCATACCCACCCCCGAGCACTGTTGCTTGGTTTTATCCCCTACCCACCTCCCGGTACCGCTCTTTTAGAGAATACAGAACCAAGTATAACTTTGTGGTTATGGAGTTTGTATGGAATTTGTTAATGATGACAAGAAAAGCAATAAAATAGATCCCCTGCAGCTAGCAGAAATAGACCCCCCCCCAACAACAAAGGACCACCCGCAACAAAATATCCACGCAGCAACAATAGACCCCCGGCAGCAACAATAGATCTCTCTGCAGCCAGCATCAATAGACCCTCCAGCAGCCAGCAACAATTGATACCCTTCCCAACAGTAGATTCCTCCCAGTAACAAATGACCCCCCAGCAACATAAGACCAACCTTCAGCAACAATAGACCATCTTGATAAAACTATCACCTCCAATGACAATTGATCCATCTGGAGCCAGCATCAATAAACTTTCCAGCACACCCCAGCACCCCTTCCCATTTCATACAGTGTTGGAGGTGCCAGAACTGCATTCCCCCGCGTTCCTGCTGAAAAAAAGCCCTGACTGCGCACCAGTGCACAAAGTAAGGTCAATAAAGATATGGATGAGTGAGTTTGGGGTAGAGGAACTTGACTGGCCTGAACAGAGTCCTGACCTCAACCCGATAAAACACATTTGGGATGAATTAGTGCGGAGACTGCGAGCCAGGCCTTCCACTTCAGTGCCTGACCTCACAAATGTACTTTTGGAAGAATGGTTAAACATTCCCATAGACACACTCCTAAACCTTGTGGACAGCCTTCCCAGAAGAGTTGAAGCTGTTATAACTCAATATTGAACCCTATGGACTAAGACTGGGATGCAATTAAAGTTCATGTGCGTGTAAAGACAGGCGTCCCAATACATTTGGTAATATAGTGTATGTGTATATACCATGTATCATATATACATAGACTTTCTTTTGATGATATTGTATTTCTATGTAATCTAAAGACATAAAAATGTAACAAAAAAGTGATCACCAGCCTGAATTAAATGATCAATTCCTATAATTCTATTCCTTGTTTATGGCTGGCCTGTACACATGTTGATTACATTACCTGGGCAAAATATGCCATCTCCTGTATTCCAACCAAGGAAACTTCTCATTGTTCTAAGCACTTCATCTTCCATCAGAACAAATACTGGAGCAACTTCATAGGTGTATCTGCAGAATATATGGACCTGACTGTAATGGACACAGGCTGACAAAAAGATGAATGTTCATAGGCTGCAATTGGTTAACAGACACCATTTCTCTTTGCAAGTTTTTTTTAAATAAGCTTAAGAGTCACAGTCAATCTCCCCCTCTTCTTTGGATCTTGCCTTCTCTACTTCCCAATCCCCCTATCATATATGAAACTTTCTTACCGGTATCGAAGATGCCAGTCCTCCTTCATAGGCAATGTCTTACCTTATCCCAATTCTGTTCAGTTGTACACACTGTTTTTCAAGTGTTTATAAAAACTTTGTAATGCTGCAGGGCAGTTAATAATATAGTAGAGCCATGGGCGTAGAATAGGGGTTGCAGGGGTCACAATCGCAACCCCGCCCCTAGCTCCGGGGGGCCCCTGTAGCCTCCCTGTCATATTATCATATTCTCCACAAAGTCCAGCTCCGATCTGCCCTAGGCCCCCATAGCCACGCTCCAGTACCGGGCTTCCACTTTGCCTTCCACAGTCCACGCCTCTCTGTTCTCATTGGCTGGGGAGAAGCTGTGAGCCTTTTCCTGAATGGAGAGGAGCATGGGGTGAGAATAGCCCAGGATGTGGAAGTGTCTGTGCTGTGTGCTGGCAACATTGAATGGTAACCAAGCTCAGCGAGTTAAGAGGAGGAGAGTGCCGTCCTGTAATCACGATGGGACCGATGTCACTAATGAGGTAAGACATCGCTCAGTGTCTTTTAGTCACTAGCTGGAATTCTCTGTACCCCCCCACCCCACTTCCCTGACAGCTGGGGAAAACATACGCACCTCCGGGAGATGACCTTCTCCCAACACCTGCCAACACTGACAGAGAAACCTTTAGAAATTGCTAAAACAAATCCCTGAACACCCCCTGAGGGGCCCCTGAGGGGCTGCAGGCTCCAGATTTTGTATTATATGGCTTTGCCCCCCCAGATCTAAGTTGCGCCTCCCCCAAAGTCCCCTGACCACCCCCTCCACCCTGGATGCTATGCCCGCTGCTGAGCTTCTTTCCCAAAACAGCACTCTATACTGCTAATCCTCCAAAAATCACATTCCTTTACAACAGAGCCAGTCAGCCATGATCTGCATAGGGTGTATCTGCCTACTGCAAATACACTGCTGTTCCGACCAGGGATTTCACAGGTCAGAATGGCAACATAAAAGCCAGATACACCCTGTGACGTTCGAAATCAAAAGTGCTCATTTTAAAGGCTAATTTGCATGGTATTGTCCTAAAAAGGGTTTGGGGACCCGGGTCCTGCCCCAGGGGACATGTATCAATGCAAAAAAAACTTTTAAAAACTGCCGTTTTTTCGGGAGCAGTGATTTTAATGATGAAATATTCCTTTAAATATCATACCTGGGGGGTGTCTATAGTATGCCTGTAAAGTGGCGCGTGTTTCCCGTGCTTAGAACAGTCCCTGCACAAAATGTAATTTTTAAAGGAAAAAAACATCATTTAAAACTGCTTGCGGCTTTAATGTAATGTCGGGTCCTGGCAATATGGATGAAAATCAGTGAGACAAAGGGCATGGGTACCCCCCAGTCAATTACCAGGCCCTTTGGGTCTTGTATGGATATTAAGGGGAACCCCGCACCCAAATTAAAAAAGGAAACAGCAGTATACAGGCTCTGTACTCTGAACAGCAGTATACAGGCGGTGCAAACAAGACAGGGACTGTAGGCTTGTTGTTAAGTAGAATCTGTTTGTAATTTTGAACTGGTACATTTTTAAAGTGTTTAGCTTTTTGGAAAACATAGGGAAGGGTTATCACCCCTGTGACATTTGTTTTGCTGTCTGTGCTCCTCTTCAGAAGATTTCACCTCACTTTTTGTCCCAATGACAAATGTTTTTTGAAAATTCAGGGTTTTTTGTGAAACAAGGATTAGTGATAAAGCATCAATGGAAAGGAGAAATGTATTTCCCATATTTACTCTTACAGGAGAGAATTTCTCACTTCCTGGTTGTCTCCTTCCGTTTGCAAGTAGGAGTAGTTTGTAAGTTGAATGTTTGAAAGTAGGGGCCTGCCCTATATACTCAGCAGAAATTTGGGCCTTAGGTGTTGTTGTGGCCATAACACTGTAAGCCCTCTCAGAGCCCTGCTGTGAAATATTAGATCAAGAATTGTAATTATATGCCCCTGTTGAACAGGGGCTGAAAAATTGGGCCTTAGGCACTGGTGCTGGTGCCACAACACTGCAACCCCTCACAGATACTCTAGTTGGAACGCAGGAACGAGCCCTGCTGCAAAATATTGCATCAAAAATTGTAATTACACGCCCCTGTTAAACAGGGGCTGAAAAATTGGGCCTTAGGCACTGGTGCTGGTGCCACAACACTGCAACCCCTCACAGATACTCTAGTTGGAACGCAGGAACGAGCCTTGCTGCAAAGTATTACATCAAAAATTATAATTACACGCCCCTGTTAAACAGTGGCTGATAAATTGGGCCTTAGGCACTGGTGGTGGCGCCGAGAACCAAAAATGTTCTTATAAGCTATCAGCGTGATCATTGAGGAGGAAGAGGATAATTACTCAGGATAGTCACTCAGCATCAGCATAGGCAGTCTTTGAAGGGATCTGAGATTTAAAAAAAAAATATTCAATTACATCAGCATCAGGAGCTTGGTAGCTGGTGTTGATCCAAGACTGATTCATTTTTATGAAGGTCAGTCGATCGACCGAGTCGGTGGACAGACGCACCCTGTGATCGGTTACAAAGGCTCCAGCAGCACTGAATGTGCGTTCCGAAAGAACGCTGGATGCAAGACAGGCCAGTAGCTCAATTGCATACTGTGCAAGCTCTGGCCAGTGATCCAGCCTCAAGACCCAGTAACCCAGAGGATTTTCGGTGGGAAAGATGTCCAAGTCAGATCTTGCCCCTAGGTATTCCTGCATCATGTAAAACAGACGCTGGCGATGGTTGCTGGAACCGATCATACCTTGGGGCTGCGGACTAAAAAATTGTCTGAACGCATCGGTCAGACGGCCACCTTCTCCACCGCTCCTTCTTTGACTGACCGAAGCCTCAGCAACACGTTGTCCAGAAACAGGAGTTTGTAATCTCCCAGTCTCTGGGAACGCGTTGCACAGACCTTTCTGCAAGGCCTCCCGAAAATGTTTCATCCTCTGCTCCCTCTGTGACAGCAAGATAAGGTCCGCAAACTTACCCTTGTAACGTGGATCAAGGAGGGTTGCCAGCCAGTATTGGTCCTTCTCCTTGATACCACGAATATGAGGATCCTTACGCAGGCTTTGCAGGATCAGGGAGGCCATGTAGCCTAGGTTTGCTGAGGCATTCGGTCCGCAGTCCTCTGGGTCACTAAGGACGACATGGTCTGCAGCCACCTCCTCCCAGCCACGTACAAGTCCATGTGTTTCTTGGCACTGATCCCTTAAAGACTGCTGCTGATGCTGAGTGCCAGGCTCCACCTCCATACTGACACAATCCTCCTCCTCCTCCTCTTCCTCCTCCTCCTCCTCTTCCTGTGTGATCAGCAGGCACGCAGGAACACTGTCTGGATAAAGGGGGCCTTGAGAGCTAAGGAAGTCCTCCTCTTCCTGCCTCTGTTCTGCCTCAAGTGCCCTGTCCATTATTCCACACAGCGTGTGCTCCAACAGGTGGACAAGGGGGAAAGTGTCACTGATGCACGCACTGTCACTGCTCACCATGCTCGTGGCCTCCTCAAATGGTGACAGGACAGTGCATGCATCCCTGATCATGGCCCACTGGCGTGGGGAAAAAAAAACAAGCTCCCCTGACCCTGTCCTGGTGCCATAGTCACACAGGTACTCATTGATGGCCCTCTGCTGCATGTGCAGCCGCGGCAGCATGGTCAACGTTGAGTTCCACCTGGTGGGCATGTCACAGATTAGGCGGTTCTTGGGCAGGTTAAACCTCTGCCCCAGTGTGGCTCCTGTCCCCCAAGCACACCAGCTCAAGCACCGCATGGCATCTTTTGGCCTGCATACTTGCGTAGCCCCTTGAATGGCTACGGAGCACCGCTGGTTCCGATTACCAAGCACAGGAAGAGGCCATGGAGGAAGAAGAAGAGGAGGGGGTAGAGGAGAGAGGTGTGTCACAATCATTAGTAGTGGCATTTTGGAGGCGTGGTGGCGGAACAACCTCCAACACTACTGCACCTTGTCCTGCATCCTTCCCAGCTGCCAGCAGAGTCACCCAATGAGCGGTGAAGCTTAGGTAACGTCCCTGTTCATGCCTGCTGGACCATTAGTCAGCGGTAATATGCACCTTACCGCTGACCGCCCTGTCCAGTGAGGCATTGACATTGCCTTCCACATGCCGGTAGAGAGCCGGAATCGCCTTCCGTGAGAAAAAGTGGCGTTTGGGTACCTGCCACTGAGGAACTGCACATTCCACAAACTCACAGAAGGGGGCAGAGTCTACCAACTAAAAGGGCAGCAGTTGAAGTGCTAGCAATTTTGCCAAGCTAGCATTCAACCGCTGGGCATGTGGATGGCTGGGAGCGAACTTCTTTCGGCGGTGCAGCAGCTGGGGCAGGGAAATTTGCCTGGTACAATCTGACGTCGGTGTACCGAAAGCAGATTGCCCACAAGTACTTGGCTGTGACACACCTAATTCTACACCTTCATTCCTCTCAGTGCAGGTCTCAGAGAGGACTGAAGGTATAGTGGGGTTGGAGATCTCAGCTGATGAGGAGCAAGGAGAGGTCCTCTTTGTTCTTTGGTGTGGGTCTTTTAGATACGCTCGCCAACGAACTGCATGGCAGGTCAACATATGTCTGGTCACACCAAAGAACTGCGCCCTGCACATGCGGAGCTTTGGGGTGTGATGCAGTCAGTGTGCTGCCCTTAGGCTGGCCCCTGGAGGGCATCCTGCCTCGTTGGTGATGTGCCTCCTCCTCTCTCCTATCAGGCACCCACGTTGAGTCAGTGACCTCATCATCCCCTCCCTCCTCATCACTGGAGCAAACCTGGCAGTATGCTGCAGCAGGGGGAGCATGACTGCCAGATTGCTGTCCTTCTTGGGCACCCCCTCTGTCCGTGCTCACGTTACTGCCTTCATCTAGCTCAGTATCATCATCAGAGCCTTCTAAACGCTGGGCATCCTCCTGGAGCATGTACCCAACACTGTGGTCAAACAGTTCGAGGGACTCCTCAGGAGGACATGGTGGGGCTAGGGAAGGAGTCACTGATGCCAGTGAGCCGAGGGAAGAGGCCGCGTTGGCAGCTGCTTTGCCAGACAAAGTACCTTGAGCATGGGTGAGAGAGGATGAGGAGGATGAGGACGGCTTGGTCATCCACTCGACCAAGTCTTCCGCATGTTGCGGCTCAACAAGGCCAGCTGCCGAAAAAAAGGCCAAGCGTGTCCCACGGCCACGTGCTGATGAGGATGCACCGTCTCCACGACCAGCACTGTTGCCTCTAGACACAGAGCCTGCTTGCCCTCTTTTATTGGCTTGTGACTGTCTGCCTCTCCTTGTTGGCCTTCCAGACATACTAATGGCCTGTAGCTTCACTAAGCTGGGATATATATATATATATATATATATATATATATATATATATATATATATATATATATATATATATATATACTGATACTGCAGCTAGCGAAATCAAATGCCTGCCTGTAGTATGAGAACACCACCAACCTTCTACAGGTAGCTTTAGCTGAACACTGTGCAGAGCTCGCAAAAAACTAACTTGTACCTTATTTAGCTGCCTGCGGTAGTAATAAGATCAGGAAAACACCACCAACCTTCTACAGGTAGCTTTAGGTGAACACTGTGCAGAGCTCACAAAAAACTAACTTGTAGCTTATTTAGCTGCCTGCGGTAGTGATAGGATCAGGAAAACCCCACCAACCTTCTACAGGTAGCTTTAGGTGAACACTGTGCAGGGCTCGCATAAAAATAACTTGTAGCTTATTTAGCTGCCTGCGGTGGTGATAGGATCAGGAAAACACCACCAACCTTCTACAGGTAGCTTTAGGTGAACACTGTGCAGAGCTTGCAAAAAACTAACTTGTAGCTTATTTAGCTGCCTGCGGTAGTGGTAGGATCAGGAAAACACCACCAACCTTCTACAGGTAGCTTTAGCTGAACACTGTGCAGAGGTCGCACTACACTAACTTGTAGTTTTAGCTGAACACTGTGAGGAGGACGCACTACACTAACTTGTAGTGTTAGCTGAACACTGTGAGGAGGACGCACTACACTAACTTGTAGTGTTAGCTGAACACTGTGAGGAGGACGCACTACACTAACTTGTAGTTTTAGCTGAACACTGTGCAGAGGTCGCACTAAACTAACTTGTAGCTTTAGCTGAACACTGTGAGGAGGACGCACTACACTAACTGTAAATAGTCTAGCTGCCTGATTGTAGTACTAATAGGATCAAAAGAACACCAGCAATTTTCTTCAGGTAGCTGTAAATACTGTAACAAGACAAGCCTGCCTGTCAGTAGTAAGATAACAGGAACGGATCTAGCTAAACTGAATACAGTGTATAGATATATATATATATATATATATATATATATATATATATATATATATATACATATATACACAACACCTGGGGTGCATATATATACACAATACACTGTAAGTGCAGCTAACTCACTGATTGTCCTGCCTAATCTATCTAACTTAAATCAAATGACACTGTCTCTCTGTCTATCTCTTTCAACGCCGGAACACACACTACACAGGGCCGCCGTGCAGGCGACCTTATATAGTGTGGGGCGTGTACTAAATCCCCTGAGCCATAATTGGCCAAAGCCTCCTTAGCTTTGGCCAATTACGGCTCTCTGTTCAGACGGCGCTGTGATTGGCCAAGCATGCGGGTCATAGTGCATGCTTGATGTCAGGGGAATGTCAGCAGTCGTCGGGTGAATCTGCGTGCACGTAGGTCCTCAAGGATCATTTCCAAGCATATTCAGCCAAAATCCCCACCAGGGGGCGCCGGAGCGCTCCCGCGAATGCCCGTACGCGCGTTCGCGCGTTCGCGGGTGCGCGCGCGCGCCCGTGCGCGCGCCCGTTCGCGCTAGCGCCGTTTGGCGCCAAAGGGCCTTTAAAAGGGTGACAGGTGCTCATGTTAGCTGCTGTTCGTCTGCAGCTCTGCACCTGAAAGTTCCTGAATCTGCCTGCTTGTTGTTTAATATTGACCCGGCTACGTCTGACCATTCTCCAGTCTCCTATCCGACCCGGCTTGTCTGACCTTGTTTCTTCTGCTACCCGTTGCTGAACTCCTGCCTGTCTGACTACCCCTGGATCATCCCTCCTGTTGATATCCTGCCTGATCTCCTGCCAAATACGGACTGTCTGACCTTGCTTGCCTGTGTCCTGTCACGCTGTTCCAGCCTGCCTGCTTGCATCCAGCTGCCGTCTACGCATCCGGCTACCAGCCTACCTACCGGCCTGCACCAGTTACCTGCATCCTCAGCTCAGCCATCCCTGAGGGACTTCATTCCAGTTCCGGTGTCTGCTTCTGCTGGAACCCGCATCAGGCCCTCCTACCCACTGTGCTCAGGAGACCACTGTTCCCACTTCCAGCGGCTCCTGAACCAGCGCTTAAGAGAGGTCTCCTTCTACCAGTCAGGCTCAACTACCAGGTACATTACAGTACGAACAGCCATGACTGAGCCTGCAGGAGAGACCTCTCCCATTCAGGAGATCTGTACACACTTGGCGGCCCTCACCCAAGCAGTAAAGACTCTACAAGACAGTTATAACAGACTGGAAGGGCAAGTGTTAAACCTCAGTGGTTCCGGTGGTGTGGCCGCTGCACCCGCAGCTGCTCCAGTACAGGCTGCTGCATCACCCTCAGTGGTCATGCTCCCACCAGAACCAAGAGTACCTGTTCCTGACAAGTTTTCCGGTGACCGAACTAAGTTTGTGGCCTTCCGCAGCGCTTGTCAACTTTACTTTGGACTACAGCCACGGACTTTTTCTTTGGAAGCCACCAAAGTGGGGTTTGTTGTATCCCTCCTGCAGGGGGAACCCCAGACCTGGGCCCATCGCTTGATTGAATCCAACGCCATACAGGTTCAGACCCTACCTGCCTTTTTTGAAGCCATGGCCCAGCTTTATGAGGATCCTCAGCGGGCTGCCACCGCTGAGGCAGCTTTGATCGCGCTCCAGCAAGGCCGTAGACCGGCCGAGGACTATGTCATGGACTTTCGACGCTGGAGCGCGGATACTCAATGGAATAATGCAGCCCTACGCCATCAGTTCCGCATGGGGTTATCTGAAGGTCTTAAGGATGAGCTTGCCCGAGTAGGAATGCCTGACACCTTAGAAGAGCTCATTACCATCACTATCCAGATTGACCGACGCCTTCGTGAGCGCCGCTCTGAACGATCTACCCAACAAACTCGGCCTATGTGGATGACTGCCAGAGCCCCGCTGCCTGCCTCTCGGTATCTACCTTCTGCCGGGCCAAGTCCAATCAACCAGGCAACGGATGCCCCTGAACCCATGCAACTTGGACTTATGCGCACCACTCTGACCCCTGAAGAACGGGCACGCAGGCGCCAACTAAACCTTTGCCTTTATTGTGGCGGAACGGGCCACTACGTGAACAACTGCCCAGTGAAGATCCGTAAGTGTTTTTCTTCAGCTCCAACCAGTTTGTCTGCTTTAACAGCCAATGCCACTCAACTTGTGCTCCCTCTCTCATTACAGCTCCAGGGAAGAACAATTCAAGTCAACGCCATTGTTGATTCCGGGGCATGTAGCTGTTTTGTTGACTCCACCTTTGCCACACAAGAAGAACTTCCGCTAAAAGACAAGACACATAGACTTTCAATTTTTCTGGCCGATGGGTCCCGTATAAAGTCCGGGCAGGTCTCTCAAGAAACCCTTCCACTATCTGCTATCTGTTCATCCCAGCACCGAGAGATCTTAATCTTGGACGTCATCTCATCACCTCTTTTCCCAATCATTTTGGGTATGCCCTGGCTTCAAGCCCACAATCCTCTTGTTAATTGGGCCACGGGCGAGATCAAGTTTCAGTCACCCTACTGTCAAAGACATTGCCTACCTGAACCTGTTAATCCTGCTACTACCCTACTATGTATGGACACTGACCCAGATCTGCTTCAAAACGTACCAGAGGTCTATCAGGACTTTGCAGATGTTTTCAGCAAGAAGGGAGCAGATTCTCTGCCACCCCATCGCCCCTATGACTGTCCAATTGAGTTGCTTCCGGGAGCTGAGATCCCTTTTGGGCGCATCTTTCCTCTGTCCGAAAAGGAACAAGAGGCGCTCAAGGTTTACATCAATGAAAATCTAGAGAAAGGCTTCATTCGACAGTCCACTTCACCAGCAGGAGCGGGAATATTTTTTGTCTCCAAGAAAGATCATACGCTCCGCCCTTGCGTGGATTATCGGGAATTAAACAAGGTTACGGTCAAGAACCGTTATCCGTTGCCCCTAATACCAGAACTGTTTCAAAAATTACGGACCGCCATTATCTTCACCAAATTAGACCTGAGAGGGGCCTATAACCTGGTCCGCATTCGGGCCGGGGATGAATGGAAGACGGCTTTCCGGACCCGTTTCGGGCACTACGAATATTTGGTCATGCCCTTCGGCCTTTGCAATGCTCCTGCCACATTTCAGCATCTGGTCAACGATGTGTTTAAAGACTTCCTGGACATCTTCTTAATTGTTTACCTGGACGATATCCTTATCTTCTCCAGCTCACTTGAGCAACACAGGGAACATGTCCGTAAAGTCCTAGCACGACTCCGCTTGCACAGATTGTACGCCAAAGCGGAGAAGTGCGAATTTGAACAAGAAGAGATCCAGTTTCTGGGGTTGGTCATCTCCCCAACCGGTATTAAAATGGATCCCCAGAAAGTGTCTGCTGTATTAGAATGGCCAGCACCCATGGACAAGAAAGGTGTACAACGCTTTGTTGGCTTTGCAAACTTTTACAGGAAGTTTATCAGGGGGTTCTCTGCCATCATCTCCCCTATTACACAGCTAACCAAGCAGAATCTTCGTTTCCACTGGAAGCAGGAGGCCCAGGAGGCCTTTGAAGAATTAAAAAGGCGTTTCACGTCAGCTCCGATTCTTAGCCATCCAGACCCATCTTTGCCTTTTATTCTAGAGGTTGATGCTTCCGAAGTAGCTGTGGGTGCTATTATTTCCCAACGTCAGGGCGACAAAGATCTGATGCATCCTGTTGGGTACTTCTCTAGAAAACTTTCGCCAGCTGAGCGGAACTATGATGTGGGGGATCGGGAGTTACTTGCCATCAAGACTGCCTTGGAAGAATGGAGATACTTGCTTGAAGGTGCAGTCCATCCAGTACTGATTTATACAGATCACAAAAATCTGGAGTATCTAAGATCTGCTAAAAGACTAAAACCCAGACAGGCCCGTTGGGCCCTATTTTTCACACGATTTTGCTTCCACATCACCTACCGGCCGGGATCCAAGAATACAAAACCAGACGCTTTGTCACGCATGTTTGATAATCCTAAGGACTCTTCTGTCCCTGACACTATTTTGCCGGCAAACAGTTTTCTTCTCCTTCAGACAGATTTGCTATCCATGATTAGAGAAGCATCCCCAGAACCTTCAAGTCTTCAGGAGTCTTTCTTAACACCTCGAGATGGACTATTATGGAGGGGAAGTCAAATCTTCGTGCCAGAGAACGTTAGAGTCAAGGTACTGACGCTTTTGCACGATCATCCACTTGCAGGACATTTTGGGGTCCGTAAGACCCTTGAGCTGGTGCAGCGCACCTTTTGGTGGCCTAACTTAAAGGAATTTTGCAAGAAATATGTCAACTCCTGCTCTGTCTGCATCCAGAACAAAACCCCCAGGAACAGAGCGTGGGGTCTACTAAGACCATTGCCTATACCAGATAGGCCCTGGAGAATGATAGCAATGGACTTTATAGTCGAACTGCCACATTCGGAGGGGTGTTCGGCGATCTTTGTGGTTGTTGACCGGCTATCCAAAATGGCCCACTTTGTGCCCCTAAAAGGAACACCTTCTGCTGTAGAGACAGCCCGTGTGTTCATTAAGGAAATCGTTAGATTACACGGGATTCCCGCAAATATAGTGTCTGATAGGGGGGTGCAGTTTACTTAACGTTTTTGGAGAGCCCTTTGTGAAAGCTTGAAGATTGAACTAGCCCTGTCCTCAGCATACCATCCCCAAACAAATGGGCAAACTGAAAGGACAAATCAAACTCTGGAGCAAT
The DNA here is from genome assembly GCA_037952925.1 of Lithobates clamitans. Taxonomy (NCBI): domain Eukaryota; kingdom Metazoa; phylum Chordata; class Amphibia; order Anura; family Ranidae; genus Lithobates; species Lithobates clamitans. The sequence goes on from JBBGZY010001303.1 coordinate 1,784,103, forward strand.
ACATTAGGTGTTTTACATCTTTTGTGCAAGATGATTGGGTATCCTTGCTGCCACTTGCAGAATTTGCGTACAATAACGCCAGTCACTCTGCCACCGGTCAATCTCCTTTCTTTGCCAATTATGGGTTTCATGCATCTTTTTTACCAGATTGTTTTTCAGAATCTTTAGTTCCAGCGGTCCAGGACACAGTGCAGTTCTTCAGTCGTAATAATCGGATCTTGCAGGAGGCGGTATCCAAAGCGCAAGCGGATAATAAGAGGTTCTTTGATGAGAAAAGAAGGGGAGATCTAGACCTCCAACCTGGCGACAAGGTATGGCTGTCCACTAATAATATCAGATTGTCATGTCCTTCCAAGAAACTTGCCCCAAAATTCATTGGACCTTTCCCTGTGAAAAGGAAAATTAACGAAGTATCGTATGAATTATGCTTACCTGATTCACTTAAGATACATCCTGTATTTCACGTATCACTCTTAAAGCCTGCTGTAGATGATCCTTTTCCTGATAGGGGCACCAGGGTCCCTGAACCAGTTCTGGTGGACGGCAATGAAGAATATGAAGTGGAATCCATCCTTGACTGCAGGAAGAGGTCTGGGCAAGTACAGTTTTTAATTAAGTGGAAAGGGTATGGTCCGGAGAACAACTCATGGGAACCTGACTGTAATATTCATGCCAAACGTTTAATTCATGCATACTTCTCTACCCATCCTGAAAAAAAGGCGCATCTGGGCATCCGGAGGCTGCCCGTTGGGGGGGGGCAATGTCAGGGGAATGTCAGCAGTCGTCGGGTGAATCTGCGTGCACGTAGGTCCTCAAGGATCATTTCCAAGCATATTCAGCCAAAATCCCCACCAGGGGGCGCCGGAGCGCTCCCGCGAATGCCCGTACGCGCGTTCGCGCGTTCGCGGGTGCGCGCGCGCGCCCGTGCGCGCGCCCGTTCGCGCTAGCGCCGTTTGGCGCCAAAGGGCCTTTAAAAGGGTGACAGGTGCTCATGTTAGCTGCTGTTCGTCTGCAGCTCTGCACCTGAAAGTTCCTGAATCTGCCTGCTTGTTGTTTAATATTGACCCGGCTACGTCTGACCATTCTCCAGTCTCCTATCCGACCCGGCTTGTCTGACCTTGTTTCTTCTGCTACCCGTTGCTGAACTCCTGCCTGTCTGACTACCCCTGGATCATCCCTCCTGTTGATATCCTGCCTGATCTCCTGCCAAATACGGACTGTCTGACCTTGCTTGCCTGTGTCCTGTCACGCTGTTCCAGCCTGCCTGCTTGCATCCAGCTGCCGTCTACGCATCCGGCTACCAGCCTACCTACCGGCCTGCACCAGTTACCTGCATCCTCAGCTCAGCCATCCCTGAGGGACTTCATTCCAGTTCCGGTGTCTGCTTCTGCTGGAACCCGCATCAGGCCCTCCTACCCACTGTGCTCAGGAGACCACTGTTCCCACTTCCAGCGGCTCCTGAACCAGCGCTTAAGAGAGGTCTCCTTCTACCAGTCAGGCTCAACTACCAGGTACATTACACTTGACCAATCATCAGCCAGCAATTCACTGCGATGCCGCAGTGAATTATGGGCCGTGACGCGCCACACGAATTTGGCGCGAATGGCCCATATCGTTCGCAATTCGGCGAACGGGCGAACAGACGATGTTTGAGTCGAACATGGGTTCGACTCGAACACGAAGCTCATCCCTAATATATATATATATATATATATATATATATATATATATATATATATATATATATATATATATATATATATATATATACACACACACACACACACACACACACACACACACACACACACAACACCTGGGATGCATATATATATATAATAAATATATATATATATATAAATATATATATAAATATATATATATATAAATATATATATATATATATATATATATATATATATATATATATATATATATATATACACACAATACACTGCAAGTGCAGCTAACTGACTCGACCTGCCTACTCTACTTTCTAACTTAAATCAAATGACACTGTCTCTCTGTCTATCTATCTCTCTCCACCGCAACACACTACACAGGGCCGACGTGCAGGCGGCCTTATATAGTGTGGAGCGTGTACTAAACCCCCTAAGCCATAATTGGCCAAAGCCTCCCTGGCTTTGGCCAATTTCGGCTCTCTGTATACACGGCGCTGTGATTGGCCAAGCATGCGGGTCATAGTGCATGCTTGGCCAATCATCAGCCAGCAATGCACTGCGATGCCGCAGTGAATTATGAGCCGTGACGCACCACTCGAATTTGGTGCGACCGACCCATAACGTTCGTAATTCGGCGAACGACCGAACACACGATGTTCGAGTCAAACATGCGTCTTGAACTCATTTTTTGAACTTATTTTTATCTCATATCTTTGATCTTATTTGAAGCTACATTTATTTTGTATTTGAATGTACAACTTTTGTAAGTATTTTTGTAACTTTTGTGTGGAAATAAATCACACGGTTTGATTCAAGCTGACTCAGTTATACAACTAAGAAATTTGTCTCACAATCATCTAGAAAAGGCAGAAGAATCTTTTTACAGCTAAAGCTACTTTTTACATTGGCACACGCCAGCCAGTATCAACTTGGCGGAAGTGTTTTTTTACCACTTCCTTCCTTGATCAGAGGGGAGAAGTGATGTACTGAAATTAAAATTCGGAACTATCGAATGAACCTAGATGAAAAAACGATCGATTGATGATTGTGAAGACCTGAGAATTTTGTGTGGAAATCAGAAGTATTGAAAGAAGGTTATTTGAGATCAGCGCATAAAGGAAAAAGTCCTATATTTGGTATGTAGAAATCATGGAATGTGTTGATTGTCTAGCTAATGAAAGCAAATTGATATTGAAAAGTTTAGCGAATAACATGTGTCTGACACCATTTTGTGGAAATCAATGTATGAACAATGTTTACAGGCGAATGTTAAAATTGATAAGGCTAGATTTTCTTTAGCTAAAACAAAGAAAAAGTTACATAATGTAATGAAACTAGTTACAGTTTTTAATTCAATGGTTTATGATGTGCCAGAAAAACATATGATTTGTGTTGTGAACAAATCAGGAGGTGAAAATGTTTTATAAACTACACAAACACATGAGAATTCATCTATTGAACCTACTGTATATACTCCAGTATAAGTCGAGTTTTTCAGCACATTTTTTTGTGCTGAAAGTGCCCCCCTCGACTTATACTTGAGTCAAGCACTTTTCTGTAGCAAAAAAATTCATTTTCCGAACCGATTTTGGGGCCCCGTATCTCAGGGCCACTTGGTTCAAGGAACCCCAAATTTGGTGTGCAAACCCAGTGGAACTGGTACCACAACATATCTAGCAGTGGAACTGGTACCACAACATATCTAGCACTAAGTGGCCCCGAAATACGGGGCCCCAAAATCGGTTCGGAAAATGTCATTCTCTGCTGCAGAAAAGTGCTTGACATTTTCTGAACCGACTTTGGGGCCCCATATCTCAGGGCCACTTGGTGCTAGGAACCCCAAATTTGGTGTGCAAACCCAGTGGTATCATACCATATCCAAAGCTTGGGTTCCTAGCAGCAAGTGGCCCCAAAGCCAATTCGGAAAATGTCATTCTCTGCTGCAGAAAAGTGCTTGACATTTTTTGAACCGATTTTTGGGGCCCTGTATCTCGGGGCCACTTGGTGCTAGAAACCCCAGCTTTGGATATTTTATGGTGCTAGTTCCACTGGGTTTGCACACCACATTTGGGGTTCCTAGCACTAAGTGACCCCGAGATATAGGGCCCCAAAATGAGTCAACTGTGTCCATCTGCAGCAATGTCATTTCCGAACCCTTTGGGTTCAGAGACCCCAAATTTTGGCTGCAGCTAGGGGGCATCTAGGAACACTTAACTACCGAGTTTGATGTTCGGGGGACCTATGGCTGCAAATGGGCACAGTGAGGCTGCAAATGGGCATTGTTTACCCTCTTTTCCACTTACAGTAGCTGTGCATTTCTCACCCTCGTCTTATACTCGGGTCAATAAGTTTTTCCCATTTTTTTTGTGGTAAATTAGGGCCTCGACTTATACTCGGATTGACTTATACTCGAGTATATACGGTAGTTGTTCAAATTGTGATTTTTTTTTTTTAACTATATAGAGCATTTGGAGAGTGAAATGGAAATGCAGGCCGTTACAATTTTAAAAAACAAACATATTGGGGGCGTGGTCTCGGCATGGAGGAGTGAAGACGCGTCTTCTTAGGGCTCCCGGACCGCGGCTCCACGGCAGCTTACCCGATTAGGATCACTATCCAATAAAGCTTCACCGCACAGCTCAGGAACCCGGAGAAGTGGTGCCGCCGGGAGAGAGGCTCTCCTGCCCATATGGAGCGTTTCCTGGTCCCAATACAGCAGGCCGCATCTACTCCGGACCCGGCCAAGATGGCGCCGGCTCCAGCCATGCGGACGGAACACAGCCAGACTGCAAATGGAGGAGGGGGAACAAAATACGGGCTCAGCAATGACATGCCGCCCTTCTCCCCTTCCAGCGATCTCTCCCCCTGCCTCCCCCGCTCGCTGTCCCTCACATCACTGGGCAGCCCTGGGGAAGAGCTAGGCGGCTCCACACAGTGGGCTCCAGGAGACTCACAGTGCTCCCAGCACCGAGCCTCCATACCCAGAGCACCGCCGCTCCTCACACAGCACATACAGGCACCAGTGAGTATAACCCCCTTAGTGGCACCCCCACCTGAGCCATCCACCGCACCTTTTAATGAACAGACTTTGTGGGCTCTTCTGCAGAGACTTCCCACCAGGGATGACCTAGACTCTTTAGCCTCCAGAATGGAGGCAGCACTCCGGGGAGAGCTCACAGGCATTAAAGAAGAAGTGGCAGAAGCGACCTCTCGTATATCTACAATGGAATCTGACACAGCCACCCTCCGCCAGGACATCACCAACCTACAGGTTGCGCGAGAGGAGGTGACAGACCAAGTTGCACAGCTGCATCTTTTAATAGACGACCTGGAAAACCGTAATCGCAGGCGTAACATTAGAATCCGCGGCCTGCCTGAAGCCACTCGGCAAACAGACCTCAAGGCAACCGTTACCGCCATACTTAATAACTGTTTAGAGCGCCCACCGGAGACACCCATTGCTATAGATAGGGTGCACAGGACCCTGGGACCCAGAGGTCCTACAGAGGACAGACCCAGAGACGTTCTGTGTTGTCTACACAACTACTCTGTCAAAGAAGACATTCTGCAACGAGCCTGGATCAGAGGACATGTAGATTTTGACGGAGCACAAATCGCTCTTCTCCCTGATGTCTCCAGGAGGACCTTGCAGATGCGCCGTTGCATGAAGCCACTGCTAGAGAAGCTCAGAGAACGGGAAATCACTTACAAGTGGGGCCACCCTTTCCACCTCATTGCACGCAAGGGAGGTCATTCATATACCCTTCGACATCCCGCAGATGTCCCTGATTTCCTCAACTCCCTAGAACTGCCCGCGGTGTCCCTACCCAACTGGCTGGCATTTGTTCTCCCTCGCGATGGCACTAACTCCACAGCAAACCCAACAGGAAGACCCCAAAGATCCCGACGTAATCGCCGGTCTCAGCGCAGAAGACCCCAGGCTCCTCAGGACAATGAGCCATAAATTTCCAAGGTTAGAATTGCTCTCAGATTGAAGACCTACCCCAGTTTGCGGAGTTTCCTTCCGTAAGTACGTTTTTCAATAATTTGTTATGTTCCTGTTACCCCGCCTGCTACGGAATAATGGGCATAATGACTTTCCCGGAGAATGACCCCTGGTCCCTCTAGACTGTTTGTCATGGCCACATGATCTTGTATGCTTTTCGAAAGGACCCCCAGGGGCCTTTAGCTCAGAACTGACCTATCCACTGAACGGAACATACTGCAGGACTTACATGAAGAAGTTCTATCATTGTTGGCACCGAGAGGAGATGGACCCGACTGAATCTGCAGCCTTGGACGATGAGTCGGACATGGCTTGGGTGCTCATCTCGGTGCTCCCTGCCTACTTGTTCCCCACTTGCAACATAGGTGGGCCCTGCAGGGGGGTAGATAGGAGACCACCCGGGTCACTATGACTCATTTATATGGCACACATAGACGACGCGGGGGTGTGGAGGGGGTCTTTGGGGAGCTGCTTAGAGTTCTCGCCTGTACAACAGGCTTAGCCTGACCTGAACTGCCATATGCGCTCACCTGGGCATCGGTTCCCCGAACGCCCCCTCCTTTCACCAGTCTGAACCCTCAAAACATTGTTTTATGCATGTTTGTAACCGTTCGATAGTTTTTAGTAATGCCTGCCCGGGCGATGGGGGGTGCGCGGCCACAATTGGTCTCAGGTTCTTGCTGGAGAGGCTTACCCTTCTTCAACCCCTACCCCGCTCCTTTTCCCCTTCCCCATCCTTTTCCCCTTCCCCATCCTTTTCCCCTTCCTCACTCTCTTCCCCTTTCCCATCCTCTTCCCCTTCCCCATCCTGCAATATTTTTTTATTTTTTTTCTTCCTCTCTCTGAGACGACCGCGCTCGCCCCCTCGGACTGGGCTCCACTGTGGGTGATGGGGGCTTTTGTTTCAGGGGTGGCACTGCCTCGTGGATACGCCCAGAGGGTGTTCCAGCCACAGCCTGCTCCTGCGGGGTCCATACCCTATGGGAGTGGGCGGTTTCTCCTGCTAACTAAATTTTGAGTTAATTTCATAGTGTTTATGGCTGTTTCATTATTTGTTACTACTCTTTGTATTCCTTTTTTTTTTATTTTTTTATTTTTTTTTATTTTTTTATTTATTTTTTTTTTTAAATACATGGTTATCAATTACAAATGAAGCTCAACTCTGTTATGCGGCTCCATTGGGGACCGCCTTTAATGGGGGCTGTTGGGGGAGCCCGCGGCTCGGGGGCTCGTTCCCTGAAGTGCCTTACCTCATCCCCCACTAGGCCTTAACTGCTCACCTAGGCAGTAGTCCTCCGTACGGAGATCTAGATTTCTCCCTCCTTTTCTATACTTCTCCTATTCTTTTCATCTTTCTCCTCCCCAGCTCTTTTCCCTAACCCTCCTTGACCTACCTTCCTTTAGATTCCAACACTCAGACAAACTCCCCCTCCCCCCCCCCTCCCTTTTTAACCGTTCCCCTCAGTTTTGTGTTCTGGTAGGGTTCGACGGTCCGTTTCCGCTTTGCTAAAAATGACTCTGAAATTTGTGTCATGGAACGTGAAGGGCTTAAATATCCCAGAAAAACGCTCCAGTTGCTTGGCTGAGCTCTGGAGGCTAAGACCCCAAGTAGTGTTTTTACAGGAGACCCACTTTCGGGCGGACAAGATCCCAAGGTTGAACAATAAGCATTTTCCAACAGTATATCACAGTGTGTCTCCCTCAACAAAATCAAAGGGCACAAGTGTACTTCTGGCCAAAACTGTGCCCTGGCAGCTGGTGGACCTCCATACCGACCAAGAGGGTAGATACCTTTTTGTTAAGGGTACATTACACTCGCAGACGTTCACCCTAGCTAATCTGTACCTGCCGAATGTAGATCAGATTCCAGTACTGGAGTCTTGCTTATCTGCATTAGCTTCTTTTGCCGAAGGAACTTTGGTGTTAGGGGGTGACCTTAACCTTACCATTGATCCCCGGAAGGACTCCTCGTCGGGCTCTTCAGCTCTGTCCCTGAGATCTCGTAACCGAATCAGAGAATTGCTACACTCTCACCGGTTAGTTGACATCTGGCGTATACTTCACCCACAGGAAAGGGATTACACCTTTTTCTCAGCAGTCCATGGATCGTACTCTAGAATAGATCTATTTTTAGTCTCCCATGCCACGATCCCACTTGTTACAAGCGCTCAGATTGGTCATATAGCGCTCTCAGACCACGCTCCGATCTCCATAGGAATAGCCCTACAACACCCGACACCGAGATCAGCCACGTGGCGACTTAATGAATCCCTCATTCAAAACCCGGAGGTTAGGGCCGATATTTTACGGGAATTAGAACTTTTTTTTGAGAGCAACAAAGACTCGGTCCCTAACCCTCTCTCTATATGGTCTGCGCATAAGTGCTACATTAGAGGAATGCTCATTAAGCATGGTCACAGACTTAAGGTGGCCAGAGCAAAAACACTGTCTGAGTTGCTCACAAAACTTCACGACTGCGAAAAACGACATAAAACACACCCAGATAGGATCCTCGAAACAGAAGTCACTAACCTTAGAGAACAAATTAGGGAACACTCCTTATTCCAATCTAAACACAACCTATTGAAGACACGCAGAACGTTCTATGAGTACGGAGATAAATGCAGCAGAACGTTAGCGAACGCCATCCGAACTCAACGCAACCTATCCTATATTCCTGCCTTATCCACACCTACAGGACTCAGAACTCATGTCTCCACGGAAATGGCGGAGTCCTTCCGTGCATTCTATGAGGCTCTTTATAACTTGCACTCTCGCTCCTCAGTGGGCCAGCCCCAGGATAGAATAGAGACAATAGAAACCTACCTTGAGGCAGCTAACTTGCCTTCCCTCAATGCTGAGGAGATAGACATGCTCTCACAGCCTATAACGACAGATGAACTTGCGAGAGCCATTGCAGGGTCTCCGAGAGGGAAAGCACCCGGCCCTGATGGTTTTACAATTGCCTACTACAAAAAATTCCAAGCTCAATTAGCAACCCACTTCGTCACCGCCTTCAATGCAATACTAGACAATAATAATATGCCACAGGACCTTTTACAAGCGAGCATCACCGTTATCCCCAAGCCAGAGAAGGATCCACTTCTCTGTGCGAGTTACAGGCCTATTTCACTGCTCAATTGTGACCTTAAGCTGTTCACAAAAATTTTGGCCGAAAGATTAGGGTCTGTCCTCCAACGTATAGTCCCCTTGGACCAGGTTGGATTTATACGTAATAGGGAAGCACGAGACAACACAATCAGGACGATAAATATTGTAGCAATGGCCAAACGTCTTAATACCCCATTCATCCTGTTGTCTACAGACGCTGAAAAGGCGTTTGACAGGGTAAACTGGACCTTCCTCCTAGCCACCCTGCGACGTCTTGGGATGCCGGCCTCCATTATGTCCTGGATCTCTGCTGTCTATTCTACACCTACTGCAACGGTTAGAGTGAACGGGGTTGATTCTAGACCCTTCGCTATAAGCAACGGAACGAGACAGGGATGCCCACTTTCCCCGCTCCTCTTTATACTTTCTCTGGAACCCCTATTGCAACACATCAGGCTTAACCCTGACATTAAGGGACTTGAATCTGGCACGTACCATCACAAAATTGCTGCTTATGCAGACGATCTCTTATTCTACATCTCAAATCCGCATACCTCCATACCGGTCCTCCTATCTGAAATACGCCAATATGGTGATATATCAGACTTCAAAATCAATCTCCAAAAATCGGAGGCACTCAACGTCACCCTATCTCCCAGCTCTCAGGCCCGACTTGGAGGCAACTTCCCCTTCCGATGGACTCCCCAGGCAATCCAATATTTAGGCACTAAAATTCCCTCAGATTTACAACTCGTCTACCAACTCAATTTTCAACCCCTATTGAGTGGCTTTTCCTCTGATTTAGAAAAATGGAAGAACTTGGCAATATCATGGTTTGGTAGATGCAATGTTTTAAAAATGAATATCATGCCGAGGCTGCTATACCTCCTACAGGCATTGCCGGTCAGGATACCGCAGAGCTTCTTTCACAAGCTACGCTCAATTTTCGTAAACTACGTCTGGCAGGGCAAGTCATCGCGGCTTAAGAGATCACTATTACAGCGGCCAAAACTCAGAGGAGGGGTAGGTCTTCCCGACCCCGCCCTATATTACTTAGCAGTCCATATGAATAGAGTTGTGGATTGGTGCAGACATTCACCACATAAATTGTGGGTTAGACTGGAACAGGAATTAGTGCCCATTCCCTTGGCGGGTTTGCCTTGGAGTGGGTCTCGTTTTTCCCAATTTTCCTCCCCACATCCACTAATCGAACCCACCCTCCAGGAGCTTCACAGATATTTCAGGATAGCTGAAACAGTAAGCTTTCCTTCCCCGTTAACGCCCATAATTGGGCATCCGGACTTCATACCAGGTCTTTCAGACAAGTCCTTTCGGCTCCAGCCGGAACAGAGAATGGTCAGAGCCTCCTCTTTTCTTAGCCCCTCAGGGTGGGTTGACCCCGCAGGCATATATCCTACTCTTAATTCATCTATCTTGGGTAGGTGGAAGATTTCTCAACTTTCACACTTCATCCGATCCCTCCCTGATAATGATTGCTTTCATAGACAGCCAACGCCCTTTGAAGAATTGTGCCTAGGAGATGAACCTATAAGGAAATCTCTTTCCCACTCCTATAATATCTTACTTGCTCACATATCGCAACATGATCCCCCATACTTGAGGAAATGGGAGAGAGATCTTAACATCACATTCACTGAGGACCAAAAAAAACGCATCCTCCTGTTTGCACATAAGTCATCTTTATGTAGCAAATATCAAGAGATCACCTACAAGATTTTGACCCGTTGGTACAGGACTCCATCTGTACTAGCGGCAATGTTCCCAGGACAAAGCCCTCTTTGTTGGAGATGTGGTAACCAAACTGGCACATTACTCCACATATTTTGGGACTGCCCAGAATTGACCCTTTTCTGGAGGCAGGTATTACAAATCATCCACAAGATCACAGATGTCTCCCTCCAGGATAATCCAGCAGCAGTATTCCTAAACCTAACCCCTATGTCTTGTAAGCGATATCGCAAATCCTTGTTGAAACACCTCCTGAATGCAGCCAGGGCGTGCATCCCCAGTGTATGGAAGCAACAATCTCCACCGGTGGTATCACAATGGTTTGCTAGGGTGTGCGACATACAGCAGATGGAGGGTCTCACGGCTGCCCTGGGAGACAGAGAGGAGGAACACAACACTCGTTGGACACACTGGAACCTGTTCCGATTCTCGGATGAATACAATTCTTACATTTGAATAACCTGTCTTGGGAGAAATTGAAGCTTGGGGCCGTCGACCCTGCCAGAGCCCTATCACCCCCCCCCCCCTCCACTTACCTACCCTCTACCACTTCTACCTTATTCTTTATTCTCCCTCTTGATGCCTTAGGCGTCATCCTCTTTGTTTTCCTATTAAAAAAAGGAAAAATTCCTTTGGATTGCGGTAATCCTCTGGTATTGCTCCTGCGAAAGCAGAACCAGGAACCACGCATTGTAGGAGGCACGTTACTCAAGTCTAGTCTTCCAGGGCACAATAGTTCGGTTGGAGGATCTATCCAATGTTTAAGTTTAACTACAGGTTACGATTGTTGTAGAGCCCTTAGACTCAGACTCCTGAACTAATACAACTGTTCTAGAACCTTGCCTGTATTATCCATAACCTATATACAGTAGACCTCTCTGGATAGTTATGTTTATTGCCTGTCACTGAATTTCGCAGGTTGACATGTATGTTATTCTGTCACTTTGTTCAAACCGCAATTCTTAAATAAAGATTTAAAAAAACAAAAAAAACAAACATATTTTGGTGGTTACGACAAGGAATATAAAAACACAGTAAGAAACAGCGAAAGCTTCTTATATACCAGATTCTTCTTTGGATTTGGAAGATCCAAGTGAGGAGGAGATACGCAAACAAAAGTTATTAGATAGAGTATCTAAGCTTAAGTTGCAAATACATAATCAGTTGATGAAAATTTTGAAAGATATCCCACACTATGATTTGAAAGCAGATGCGTTTCACAACGGGGATGTCTTTGAAAGTTTTTGTGATCGTTTCAACTTGAGTAATGATCAAAGGAATAGAATTTTCTGTGTATGGGTCCCTAATTTTATGGCATGGCGTTAAGTCAAATCACCATATCTTGATAATCATGAAACTGAAGTTCATAGTGATGCATCTGAGAGATTGCGCCAGTTATTACTATGTATTTGTTAGAAGATTTTAAGTTCATTATTATTTTAAGTGATAAAAGTTTCTGAAAAAATATATGAAATGTTATATGTAATTTGTGATGGTTTCTGAAGGTTAACAGTATGGAGGACAGAGGACAGAGGAGTGATTTAGCTGGGTAGATATTTCTATTTTGAGTTGCTATGTCAGGACAATGGGTGGAGTAATGTTGCTTATCTTTAGACTATAGCCATTTAAAGTATATATGCAAATATGGGTATTACTAGGATATGCTGACGTAACATTTTGAAACAGTATAAGAATGGATCAGATTCATGGTAGAATAGGAATGGAGTAGGGTTTACAAGAGAGAAGTAACCCAACACTTTGGAGAATGTAACATCAAGATGTCTCCTCCTCCTCCTTCTGAGACCATCACCATGCCACATGTTATCGATGTAAGTCTGGTCTTTGCTTATCTTTCTGAACAAATAAACAACCTTTCTGGAAGCATCGTATGAACGAAGGATTCTTCAATTTCTACTAAGAAACGAATTCCTAAAAGTAAGTTGGAAATGCGGCCTTGGACAAAGTACAGAAACATATCTCCTATACACCCTACCCTCTAGGAGAGAGGACACTGATATTTATATAACATATAACACAAAGACATTGCTATACATCCAGAAACGCCCCTGAGAATGAGAATTGATAATATCTAGAATTATAGATATTATACATTCTTTCAGTATTACAGGGGAGGAAATATTGGACTTCTTAAGAGTTACAATACATGATGACCCTTTTCATTTTAGAGAGAAATTTGCTAGAGCATTCAAGAATGTATATGCGTTGGAGGACGAAAATTTGGCTTTAATAAGGGCATATTTTCGAAAGCGTACATATTTAGATCCTATGTCAATGGCGTTGGCTAGTCAAAAAGAAGATTTAGATAAGGCAGCTTCAGTTATAGATATTGTAAGAAGACAATTAAAACAAAGTACTTTAAAAAACAAGATATCTGTCATTCCGAGTAGCAATTTTAAAAGACACCCAGACTAGGTTTAAAGAAGACCCTGATGTAAGGGGAGGCTTTCTGGGGACCCTAATGTAGGGGGAGGCTCTCTGGGGACCCTGATGTAGGGGGAGGCTCTCTGGGGACCCTGATGTAGGGGGAGGCTCTCTGAGGAAACTGATTTAAGGGGGCTCTCTGGGGACCCTGATGTAAGGGGAGGCTCTCTGGGGACCCTGATGTAAGGAGGGGCTCTCTGGGGACCCTGATGTAAGGAGGGGCTCTCTGGTGATCCTGATGTAAGGAGGGGCTCTCTGGGGCCCTGATGTAAGTGGGGGATCTCTGGGGACCCTGTGTGTATATATATATATATATATATATATATATATATATATATATACATACACACATACACACACACACACACACACACACACACGTATATTATATACATGTCTGTTCTATATTGTTGTACTTATTCTTTGACTGTTTTGTTTAAAGGAGGGAGGATTGTATTGGGAGCACTGAAGTGTCAGGTGTGACTGTGTGGCAATGGCAAATGGTTTACATAGCTCACGGCATCACGGGTCAGGTAGAGGGCCCCTTAGCAGAATTTTGCTTAGGGCCCCAGGGAGGTCAGGATCAGCATTGAATGGGAAACAACCATTATTGGCTTCCCCATGAAAAATAGAGGAAAAAGAATTAGTATCTCACAATATAGATTATGTAGCTCCCATATTTCTAGACAAGAGTGGTCGCCCTTTTTTAAAAGCTAAAATTAATGGACAAAAGGTGAGAACTTTATTGGATACAGGAGCTCACATCAGTGTCACTGGTTTGAAGTTACCCGTTTTATCGGATGCAGCAATTTGCACAATTGTTGGGTTTAATGGAACAGGTGATTCTCAGGCTAAAATGTGTAAAAATGTTTCTTTTGAAATCCCAGGTTGTTTGCAAACTGAAATAGACATGTAGTTTTGCCAGGGAGCAGAGAATATATACAGATATTTTGTTTCAAAGAGGGTGGATAATTGATTTAGGCAATGGAGTGATTTGGAAAGGTTCAGCTAATCGTAAGCCTGTGGTAATTGATCCAGCTGATTATTCAGAAGTGGGAAGCATCTGTTTGACAGAAGCAGCTGATACAGGAGATAATTTGAAGTTAAAACAAGTGGTACAGTCACACAAAAAACTTTGGCGTCAGAAAAAGAACGAGGTTGGTTTATTTAAAGGTATTGAGGTTAACATTGAAGGTAAAGACCATCCATTTGTCAAGCCATACAAATTACCACCAGAGTCTGATGAACCTGTTTCAATAATTATTCAAGAGTTTTTGGAACAGGGAATCATCAGGAAAGCTAATTCTGTGACAAATAATCCTTTATGGGTAGTGGCTAAACAAGATGACCCTAGTGCATACAGACTCTTAATTGACTAAGAATGCTGAACAAATACATACCATGTTGTTCGCCTATTGCAGCGGAAACACCAGACATCATGTCGCAATTAAACGCTAAAGCAAAAGTGTTTTCTGTACTTGACATTTCTAATTCTTTTTTAGCATTGCTTTGGCCAAAAGCTGTCAATATAAGTTTTCATTAATTTACAGAAATGTCCAATATGTTTTTAATCGTCTTCCGCAAGGCTATCACAGTTTGCCGTCTATATTTCATCATGCGTTGGCAAATGTTTTATCAAAATTCTCTAGACCAGATTGTTTAATTCAGTATGTAGATGACATTCTTCTTTCAAGTGAAAATGAGGAGGAGCATTTGACTCTTCTGGCAGAACTGTTGACACTTCTGCAAGAAGAAGGTCTCAAGCTGAATACACGCAAAGTTCAGCTCATGAAAAGTGAAGTAAAATTTCTAGGAATTTTGATTGGCCCAGGGAAGAAGCAGCCTTTACAGGAACTTATTAATTTTATGTTATGCATTATATTTCAGTTATGTTTAATGTTTAAAATGAAAAAATTATATTATCGAATTAGAAATGAAATCAGAAGAGGTGATGATTTGTTGCAAAATATGCTTAAAAGAAGAATGGGTTCTGGAGTTGGAAACTCAGTTACAAATGACAAAAAATTTGGAATTATTAGATCAAAGCCAGAGTATTTGTGATATGAATGGAAGTGTGAATGATATAAAATAAGAAATATGATTATTATTCATATTTCAGAGGGGAATGTTATATTCTTAATATCTAAATTTTAATTCGGTCCTATAAGTATATAACTGAGGTTATGAAATCCCCTGTAATTTTGTGTACATGAAAGGTCTTTTGAACTAATGACTTACAGATGGTGACATTTGAACTGAGTTCTCAATTTCAAGAAGCTGTCAAGACATTTTGATTGATATTCTAAGTTTATATTTTCATAAAGGTATCCCTATGTAACGGATATCTTGTCTGAGAAACTGGGTGTTTTTATAATTACTCTAAGCCAAGCTGTCTCTCAAACTCAATTCTTGCTCTGTTTTTAATTAGTTATGCTGTTCATATTACATTCCTACTCTTAGCCCCCACCCTTAGAGGGGAGTGGAAGGGAGATGATGAGGGGAGTAATATGGGAGTGTGTATTTTTAGGCACGCTTTCAAACAAAGAAACTGAGCTTATTTAAAAAGGAAGATGCAGGCTTAGACAGCACTTCTGCTACACTTCTACTTCTTTTCTTCACTTTTAACTTACCTACAGAAGCCCAGCATACAGACATTTTTTAAAGCTGCTCTCAGGACAAAGGAATCTTGAGCACATGTCTTGAACTTATTTTTTTGAAACAAACAACTTTATCTCATATCTTTGATCTTATTTGAAGCTACATTTATTTTGTATTTGAACGTACAACTTTTGAAAGTATTTTTGTAACTTTTGTGTGTAAATAAACCACACAGTTTGATTCAAGCTGACTCAGTTATACAACTAAGAAATTTGTCTCACAATCATCTAGAAAAGGCAGAAGAGTCTTTTCACAACTGAAGCTACTTTTTACATGGGGAAGCCGGCCATTACGTATGTGCCTGCCCAGCGAAACTACGTAAGTGCTCCCCGATACCTCCAGCTCATCTGTCTTCCTTGTCAACACAAGCAACTCATCTCGCGCTTCTCTCTTTTCAGCTTCCGAACGGAGTAGCACGGGTCCACGCCATTATTATTTCGGGGGCATGCAGCTGCTTCATCGACCTGACCTTTGTTACTGAACAGAACTTCCCACTACGATCCAAGACACAGGGGTTGTTGGTATACTTGGCCGACGCATCACGTATTAAGTCAGGACCAGTCACTCAGGAGACCTGGTCCCTCTCTGTGACTACACCAGCTCGGCATAAAGAACTCCTAAGCCTGGGTGCGATATCTCCTCCACTTTTCCTATCATTCTAGGCCTTCCCTGACTCCAAGCCCATAACTCTCAGATCAATTGGAGCACTGGTGAGATCAGGTTTCAGTGCCATTACTGCCAGAAACACTGCCTGTATTCAAAGGATGTAACTGCCCTAATCCAAACAGGTGCTCATACAATGTTACCACTAATACGGTGTTTATACCTTATATTTTACATACCAACCCAACTCTTTAAATCTATAAAGTGCAACGTGACAATAAAGTGCCAATTATTATAAAGTGCAATCTATCACAATCTTAAGACATATACATATGACATTGATCCCCAATGTCCATTGCCATTTGACATAAGTATTCAATGTGCTCATGTGCTTTAATTTTCATCCGTTCTGAGTAAAAATGACTTTTCACCGCTTCATGTGCCACCACCACCTTCTAAAATGGTCACTCACCAGAGCCTAGAAAAAGTTTTGCCTTTGGTTCATTTAGGGATAACCACTCCACTATCCTGGTATTCCTCCAATTGGTTAGCCACTAGACGCTCCTTATTTCTCCATGCCAAATATTGGTATCTCATAAAAATGGAATATTTATCATTGCGCAGTATATTTGTAAAAAAGGATTTATTTATAGCAAGTAAAAATACATGAGGAATGTACACTCACATTTTGTAGTGCCTTGGACCAGCACTGAGTCTATCCAGCGTTCTGTAATGGGGCTCTATTGCGCCGCTTCGTTCCTCGTTCACGGCGTACACTTCAAGCCTTAGTGACAGAAAGTGACGTCTGTAATTACCCAGAAGCCTCTACGCCTTTCGCATACACACATGCGTCATCAGGAACCTCCTTCTACAGGAGGTTCATAAAGGGGTTTTTAGCTATTATAACCCGTCACCCAGTTAACCAAGTCGCACCTGCGATTCAACTGGAGCAAAGAAGCCCAAGAAGGGTTCCAGACCTTAAAGAAATTGTTCACTTCCGCCCCGATCCTAAGCCACCCTAATCCAGCACTACCCTACATCATGGAGGTAGACGCCTCAGAGTCAGCAATAGGAGCAGTGGTGTCACAATGCCAAGGATTTAAAGACCTGATGTACCCCGTAGACTTCTTCTCCCACCAACTATACCCAGCGGAGAGAAATTATGATGTGGCTGACCGAGAATTACTCGCCATGAAGGTGGCGTTAGAAGAATGGAGATACCTGAAACAGGCCTGCACTAATAACAGTAGTCCCCCCGGGGTAACCTTGGTAGCCAGAGATGGGTTACAATGGCGGGAGAGTCAGATTTTCGTACCAGACCAGGCCTGGGTACAGGTGCTAAAGCTTCTTCATAATCATCCACTGGCAGGCCATTTCGGCATCACAAAAACAATAGACTTGGTACGTCGTACCTTCTGGTGGCCAGACCTAGAGGGGTTCTGCAAGACTTATGTGAACTCCTGCCCCATCTGTATCTGAAGCAAGACCGCAAGGAGCCAAGCTTGGGGGTTACTGAAACCACTACCTGTCCCCAATAGACCATAGAAAATGATTGCAATGGACTTTATCGTAGAGCTCACACCACCAGAGGATTGGTAGTAGATAGACTATCAAGGATGGGCCACTTCCTACCATTGAAGAATACTCCATCTGCCATGGAGATGGCCAGAGTCATTATTAAGAGATTGTGAGATTGCATGGGGTTCCGGTGAACATTGTATCTGACTGGGGGTTGCAGTTCACCTCATGGTTTTGGAGAGCATTACGTGAGGTCCTAAAGATTGAGCTATCCTTATCCTCTGCATACCACCCCTAAACTAACAGACAGACAGAGAACAAATCAGACCCCGGAGCAGTACATCCCGTGTTTTACGTCGTTTGTACAAAATGATTGGGTGTCATTGTTGCCCCTGGCCGAGTTTGCATACAATAATGCTAGCCATTCCGCCACAGGGGAGTTCCCATTTTTTGCTAACTATGGTTTCCACGTATATTTTCTACCTGATTTTGTTTCTGAGTCCTCCGTCCCAGCTGTACAGAATACAATGGAGTTCCTCAGCTACAACAACAAGATCCTACAGGAAGCAGTGACAAAGGAACAGATGGATAACAAGCGGGCATTCGACAAAAAGAGGAGAGGGGAGCTGAATGTTCAAACAGGAGATCGAGTATGGCTATCCACAGCAAACCTCAGGCTGGCATGCCCATCACAGAAGCTGGTGCCCAAGTTCATAGGTCCTTTTCCAGTAAAATGAAGATTGAACTAAATATCGTATGAACTGTCCTTGCCGGAATCATTTAGAATCCACACAGTATTCCACATATAACTGTTGAAATCTGAGATACAGGACCTCTTCCCTGACAGAGGGTCAGGTCCACCCGAACCAGTGTTAATCAATGGTGATGAGGAATATGAGGTGGAGGCCATTCTGAACTGCAGGAGAAGGAGAAACCTGCTGCAATATCTCATAAAATGGAGGGCTTATGGTCCAGAGGACAACTCCTGGGAACCCGAGGGGAATATCCATGCAAAAGAGTTGATACAGGATTTTCTCCATAGACATCCGCAGGGGGAGGGCCAAATGAGCATCTGGAGGCTTCCTGTAAGGGGAGGGCAATGTCAGGGACTCGCTGGCCAAAGCAGAGCAGCTGTGCAGAGACAGAGGCCATTGCGCATGTGTGGGCACAATTCCAATGATGTCCCTCCTGACAGGCAGGCCCTAGGCTCAGGCGAATGCCTATGAGCATGTGCACACGTGTGCGTGCTCCAATTAGCTATGGTGCCCATTTGTAGTATATAAGGATGGTAGATGTACTAGGGCCTTTGCTGTCTGATCTACAGTTTCCCCCGTATCCTGTTTTCAGTGCCTATCCTTGATCTGATCATTACCTGGCTTCCTGTCAGAAACCATGAAATCAGGCCAAGACAGAAGTATAATTAAATGACACTTGTTTAATAATAAAAGTAAAAAGAACAAACTTAGTCAAAACATAGCCAAAGTTCAGTAACCGGAACGGATAGTCAGCCAAGCCAGAAGTCAGGGATCAATGTAGTGGAACAGCAAGCAGGATCTGGAGCCAGAAGGGATGTCAGCAAAGCAAGTCTTGAACAGGATCGTAGGAGATAGTTTCTGTGATGTTGACCAAGGAGAAGGCAGAGCTCCTCTGGACTAGACGGCTTAAGTAGGCGGGACTGACAAGCAGGATATCATCAACAGCTGAGTAACTGTGGAGATATAGGAGCTGGCAATTAGCCGACAGCTGAGCGGCCAGCTCAGAGAAGGAAGGGCTGAGCCAAGCCCTGACACTTCCTGACTACTCTGATTTCTCTGTTGCCAAACCTCTGCCTGAACTTGACCATTCTTAAGTGTTATCTCTGATGTACCTTGATTCCTCTGTATCTGACCCGGCTAGTCTCACTCTGCACCTTGCTTCAGCCTCCACGTACCTGCTTCCATGGTACCTGGCACCAGCAGCCTCCCTGCATCTGCAGCATCCCTGCATCCACAAGTGCCTGCACCAACAGCCACCAACCGCAGCTCCACTACAGCTTCTGGCTGCTACCAGTGTCCTTCTGCTATGGAGAACATCACAGGCACTCCTACTCCACTGTGCTCTCGCAGGCGCTGTTGCAAACTCAGTGGTCCTTGAACCGGAATTGTACAAGAGGCTTTCCTCTGCTCGTCAGGCTCTACCTTAAGGTACGTGACAGTGGCCCACTGTAACAACAATGCGTTTGGACTGTCATTCACATATGTGATGGACCCTCATAAACTGGTCTTTTTGGACTTGGTCCTATGTCATGATCAACAGGTGACTTTTACAAAAAAACATACAAAACTTACAAGTGGGAATTCCTACCTCCACTACGATAATTGTCATCACTCGAAATGGAAGAATAACATTCCAAAAGGTCAATTTAGAAGACTCAGAAGGAATTGCACCAATGTAAAGGAATATACTGCTCAGGGTAATCTGATGAAAACAAAATTCACAGAGAAGGGTTACTCAGTTGACTTGATTGAGGAAGCGTTTATCTCTCACATGGACTCGCCCCTTAAAATTACAACTGACAAGGTGAAGCAATCTGAGAACACAGCCAGATTTGTAACCACATATAACGACAAGTACAAGTCTATCTCTAATGTCATTCGTAAGCATTATAACATTTTATTATTAGATCAGCGCCTTCCCCCGACATTGCGCGCCTTTCCGCAAATTACTTTTAGAAAACATTGAACAGTAAAGAACATTCTAGCTCCCAGTAAAATGGTAACCCTGAACAAGAAACCTTTGTTCGATATAAGATCGTACTTTGACCATAGGATAGGCGTCTTTCAATGTTGTAAGCTAGGTTGCCTGACTTGCCAGTTTATAACGCACGGTAGTGCAAATATTATGACCAACAATGTTACAAAGGTTCAGATTAAACAATTCATTACTTGTTCAACTGAATTTGTGATTTATGTTCTACGTTGTCCGTGCAAGATGTTGTATGTCGGATAGACTATACGTACTTTAAGAACAAGAATTGGTGAACACCGGAGGCTTATACACAAAAGATGTGATAAACATAGCATCCCATGTCATTTTTTAAAAAAACATAAAAAGGATATTAAATGCCTCGAGATTTTTGCCATCGAGGCTATTCCAATGGGCACACTCATGGCCAATGAGAGATTTTCTCTCCTTTGCAGGAATGAAAATGTTGGGATTGTTATAATGGGGTCACTTTCGCCCCATGGCTTAAATTAAGAATTTAAGATTAATACCCTTATTTAAATTCGCCCACCCTGCGTACATTTTATTGTAGGTTAATTTTTAGTATAAAAGGGGAAAAGAGGAAGGAAAGATTAAAAAAAAATAAAAAATAAAAAAAAATAAATATATATATATATATATATATATATATATATATATATATATATCTATATATATATATATCCTCTAAATACATTTTTGGATATTTATATATTGATAGTCTTTTATATTAGACATTTATTTCGGGTGCTTATGTGGAGCCGTCAATTTGCACAGTGCTTTGCATGTGTATTCACGTCAGACCCTGCCCTCGATGAGCTTGCAATCTGGGGTCCCTGACACACATGCTGGGGCCAGTTTGGACAGGGTCCGACGGACTTACCAGCATGTCTTTAGAGTGTGGGAGGAAACCAGAGTACCCAGAGGAAAACCACACAGGCACAGGGAGAACATGCAAACTCCAGGCAGATGGTGTTGTGGTCGGGATTTGAACTGGTGACCCTTTTTGCTGCTGGGTAAGGGTGCTAACCACTACACCACTGTGCTGCCCATATGGCTATTATATGCATTAATTTGTGTATGGTCATGGGTATTTATTTTTATTTTTTTCCCTTTATCATGTTATTATTGTTTTTGCATAGGAACCATTGTTTTTGATTGTTTTTGTTTGTTTTCTTTTCATATATACGACAATTGCTTTTATTGCTGCACAACAGTTGGTCTTACAATAGATAGTTGCTAATTTATGGCTTTTTTGTCTATTCTGATGTTTATGAATTGTACCACTCATATGGAGCTTTTTATAGCCTACCCCTTTAGGACTGAGCAGTGAGGAGGTGACAATTATCCTCAGGCTTGTAATTAGCTCTCTCTCTCTATATCTAGCTTCTGTTGCCGTCCTGGCTGTGTCTTTGACAAAGCGCATGCGCATGAAACAAGTAAGTCAGGTTGCCTTTCTATCCATCCTGCTGACCACCATCCAGCCGTGGCATCCACCTGGAGCTGGCAGGCTTTGCCAGCAGCCAGTATGCTCCCCCTCTGAGAACTGAATTTTCTCCCCTCCATTTCCTTGGATGGTGATTGATGTTCAAACCATCTCCAGGCAAGCCTTCCGGATGATTGTTTCCCCTTTATCCAATGAGGTCACTAGAAACGTTCACTACCATTTATTTTAAACTTTGACTGTTCAACTATTTTTTAACTTAATGGAATAAATAGCACTGTTTATGCATACAGAACTACGTTGGAATTTATTTGATCATTCTTTCAGAGCGCTGCATTTTGTATTTTTTTTTTACCAGACAAGAAATAGGAAGTGGGCTGAATAAAGTATTTACTGGCAGAAAAAAAAGTTTTACTATCCAAAGTTAAAACAACAAGGGCAGAGGATTTAATAGATGGAAAGATGAAAAAATGACTGAAGTTCCACTTTAAATCATTTTGTGTATTCTTTGCATACAGCATTGACATTTCATACAATATTCATTACACCTAAACTGGCCATAGATGAGTTTATTTTTTTCAGGCTGAATGAAAAAATGAAAAGAAAAATTAAGATTCCTTCAGGCACACAAGCAAGTTGGATGGAGCACTTCTGTTAGCACACTGATTTAAAGTGATTATAAAGGTTTGTTTTAAAAAACAAAAAAAAAAAACAAACATGTTATACTTACCTCCTCTGTGTAAGGGTTTTGTACAGAGCGGCCCCAAACATCATTTTCTGGGGTCCCCCGGCGGCGCGCCTGGCTCCTCCTCCGCATCGAGTGCCCCTACGGAGAGCTGCTTTCCATGGGGGCACTCAAGCTGGAGCGCTCCAGAGTCCTGCTGCTGCGTCCTTTGACACAGACAGCAGGACTCGGCCCCGCCCCCCAGCTCCCGTGTCACTGGATTTGATTGACAGTAGCAGAAGCTATCAATATATCCAATGAGGACCATAGACACCTGCTGCGCTAATTCTCGTCGCTGGAAAGACCGGGTTCAGGTAAGTAAAAGGGGGGCTCTTGGGGGTAGCTGCACCACAGAAGGTTTTTCACCTTAATGTATAGAATGCATTAAGGTTAAAAACCATGAGACTTTACAACTCCTTTAAGTAACCAGAGAGTCACCCTATTTATTAGGCTCACAAACCTTGATTTTGCTAAAGCCCCGTACACACTATGAGAAAATCGGAAGAAAAATTGCATACAAGGCACGATTGTTCAATTTTCTTATAGTGGTTACACAACTTTTGACATCCGATTTCGACTTTGGAAACCAAAATTTCTGACTAGGCAAACGCTAAAATTTTTCTCGTAAGTGAACAGACAATTTTAATGTGTACCATTTTCGTGTGATTTTCGTATAAGAAATATCAGATACAAAAGATTGTGCATGATCAGAAACAACAAATAAAAAAAGTCTTTGTTGTACAAGAATTTTTGTACATTATTTCTATCCTCGGTTCTGACTTGCTGTGAAACATCGAGGAAAACTGGCCGATCGTTTGCCCGATTTTCTTATAATGTGTACCCCACTTTAGTGAATATTCTCTTCTGCTTTAGTAAAACAACCATCCAGTCTGCCATCTATGCAAACTGATTTTCCTGAGCACAGCTTTATTTCACAGCACAGCTACATACCAGCCTTCAAAAAGATGCTGCTTTTGTGTGGAGCTTTCTACCCGCTGGCTAATTGTGAAATATGTAAGATGAATATTTTCTGATCAAAAAGTAATTTAAAAAGAATGTGATTTTTTTTTAAAATTCACTACACGTTCACTTTAGTTAGACAGCATATGTTGTAATGGGATCACTGGAGTATACTAAATATATACATTATATACCGTATGTTATATTTGGTAAAAACACAAAGTAGTGGTAGCACTTACTGGCTTGTGTTCAGAGTCTCAGTTATGATTCTACCGGTCAAAGCATAGCGATCTAATCCAGAAAAAAGTTGGTTGAAGAAGCGGGGGTGTGCTGAAATAATAAAATGTAAAATTATTACCAAATACTTACCGTAATTTTCCTTTCCTGGCTCGGCATCATGCCATCACTGCGGGTTAACTCCGCCCTTTGACCCCCAATAGGACCTCCTGAATAGCAGCATAAAAGGCAGGCAGTACCTGGTGACGGTGTTCTCGTGAAGAGCTAGTGACGGACCAGGGAGGGAATGTGCTTGCATGACACCAAGCCAGGAAAGGAAAATTACGGTAAGTATTTGGTAACAATTTTTAGTGTTCCTGGCTCTACGTCATACCATCACTGCGGGATTTAACTAGCCAATCCCTGGGAGGAAAGAACCAGAGATAGACACCAGGTGCTGCTTCAGAAAAATTTTAATCTCTTGACAGATCATTAGATCACACCAAAGCTCCCATTTGAGCATATCTTGATGACACCACATCCAGCCTATAGTGCTTTATGAAGGTATTAGGTGACTTACAAACTACATCTGCCGAAACTTTGGACCAAGCTGCCCATGAGGATGAAACTGCCCTTGTGGAGTGTGCCCGGATCTCTTGAGGAGGGGGGAGGCCTTCGCGAGAGTAAGTTGATTGGATGGTCTTCACAATCCATGTAGATATGACTCTTGAGGGGGCTGGCATGCCCAGCCAAGGACCCTTCAGAAAAATAAATAGAGCATCTGATTTCCGAAATGGCTCAGTTCTGGCCAAATATGTTTGGAGAAGAGATTTCATGTCCAGGTTACACCATCTTGGCTCTTCCATGTCCGCTAAAGAAGGTGAAAAGGCTGGCAGGACTGATTCCCATTTAAAATGGAACTCCAAAGAGACCTTAGGGAGAAAACTTGGGGAAGGTCTTAATCTTGCGCTATCCGGGAAAAAGG
This sequence comes from Lithobates clamitans, assembly GCA_037952925.1. Taxonomy (NCBI): domain Eukaryota; kingdom Metazoa; phylum Chordata; class Amphibia; order Anura; family Ranidae; genus Lithobates; species Lithobates clamitans. Next base: position 1,808,943 of record JBBGZY010001303.1, read on the forward strand.
TGCAGAATGGTTCCCTGCAGCAAAAGGCAGCAATGTCCGAGACTCACCTAGCTGAGACCAAGGCTGTCAAAAACACAGTCTTTAAAGTGAGGTTCCATATCAAACTTTCTGTATCCTGGCTTACCTGGCTTCACTGGCTTGCTGACCAGCGTGAAAAACGCACACTGACTGCACGAAGCATAGGGAGAAGGGACAGGAAGAGAGAGAGAGAGAGCGAGCCCAGGATGGTAGTTTAACCTCACTAAAGCCTTTGCATAGTATGCGGAGATTGGGCACCAGGAGCGCCCAATCTCAGAGTGATTTATCCCCAACAAGAGGACCTTCCACCATGGGACCCTCGGTGGGAAAAAACAGGAACAATCAGGAACGTCCGGAGCGAGGACAAAATAAGAACACTGTCACCAGGTACTGCCTGCCTTTTATGCTGCTATTCAGGAGGTCCTATTGGGGGTCGAGATGACCCGCAGTGAAGGCGTGATGCAGAGCCAGGAAATATATGTATTATAAGTTGAAAGTTTCATTTGTTGACATTGCAGAACCTTAAAACACAGATTAATGGAGGACCTGTTTTAACGCTGAGTTTAATGATATCTCTGCAGTATCCTAGCAACACTTCCTTTGATTCTCCATTACTCCTTAGATTTAAATCCAAAACTTTCTGTAACGCCTCTGGCTCCATCCATTCACATACCTAGAGTTCATAGAAAATGTACCACAGTGGTAAATTGAGATTAGAATGATATAATGCTAATGTGCCACACAACAAACAAAATTGCAACAAACAAATACTGCTCTGTGCACCCCCGAATGATGAGACACTTCTATACAAGATATTTGCTATATTGTGCTATTGGAGGTACTTTGTTCAGACCAACAAGCAAGATGGTTTCCTATTTCTTGAGTTGTAGTGAGTCTTTTGACTCTCAGTATTCCTTCCACCCCAAAAGCTAAAAAGCTAAAATTGTTGAGATAACAAAAAATGTCCAGAGGTGGCCACGGGAGTGAAACAAAAAAATAGATTACAGCTTGTAAATGTTTGGGCTTGGTGCTGCCCTTCACATATCTGCTGCCCGGCCCCCAATGTTAGCCCTGACATAAATACAATCATGTTTGGGATGTTGATCCTCATTGTTGTGGGGGGAGTAAAAAACAGTTCATGAAATTTTACTCTGTGCCTTAGGGCTCGTTTACACTTGCTTCAAAACAAGGCTCCGGACAGGCTTTGTTAAAGCTCTCTTAACGCCAGTCAAAGCTCATGTCACTAAATAAAATAATTAGCTTACAGTCCTGTTTACACCTTGTGTTTGCTTTGCTTTGCTTCAGCTTTGCTTCAAAAATGATACCCCATGTAGCTTTAGTGGTGCTTCAAAGCGTCTTCAAAGCCCCCATAGAAGTCTTTGACAAAGCTCGCTTAAAGCACCTGCAGCTTTTGAGAGGCTTTAATTCAACTTTAGTTTCGCTTTGTTTTGGAGAAATTGCAGGTATGAGTTATTAACACACACAAAGGGCATTTGCCACTTCAACAAAGCATCAAAAACACATCATAAAAGCTTGTTGAAGCAGTAGGAGCTTTAATGTGCGTTGAAGCCGAAGTAAGTGTAAATGAGCCCTTAAAGTGTATGTTACCCTAAAATATGGCATTTTAGATATGTATCTGTGTTTACACGGTCTTTTTGATAAATGTAGCCTGTTGTATTTTTATTTCTTGGCTAGCTATAAATACCTGTTTACTAGCGACCCGTCCATTAGGGGCGCACAGGCACCACCCCCCATCCATGCGTCCGGCCCCCTAATCAACACATAGGGTGCCGAATGCATGGATTCCCATGGGGGTGGTGTTTTTTTAAAGCACATGATTAGAGCCATAGGCATCAAAAAAGGGTGGGCTCGGGGCGCAGAGCACTGTGCTTCGAGCCCACCCAGTTGTGTGACAATAGCAAATGAATATTCGCTTTTGTCACACTGATCCTCTTTCTGGCCAATCAGGAAGTGGGTCCTGAGACCCGTCATCTGATTGGCTGAAAGTAAAGGCGTTCCTAATGGACGCCTAGAAAGAGGAAGGAGTAGACGCATGGCGGAAGCTGCCATGATGCAGAGGAGGAGGAGACGCGATGGAAGCCGCATCCCGCTGCCCGTATGAGTGCTGCCCGTCTGCAACCTAGATGGGGTAAGTGCAGGGCTGGATGACCAACTGCCCGCCCGTGGGGGGGGATGGGTGTGGGTGACCCAACCAACCGGGGGGTGTTTGTTTTCTGCCCCCCCCCAAAAAAAACCACTGAGTATAGCCACTGCTGTTGATTCTGCCAGTCTCCCATCTTTTCTGTTTTAAACTGACCACACCAAAGATGGAAGCAGGATGAATCTACTCCTTCTACTTGGGCGCTACAGGACACTGTGCCTACACACGGCTTACCTGTACTCCCGTGGTCAGACCTGCTGACACATTTCACTCCAGCCTTGTACAGATTAAGTGACAGCACCTGGGACATTGGCAGAAGCTTCTGATCGTCACAAGGAAGTACCAGTGAGAATTTTGCCCTTCTAAGTGGGAGATACAGGGGCATGGTTAGACTGCTGCTGACATGAACCCCCTTTCCCCCTGCCCATGTTGGCTTGTATTACCAATTCACATTGATTAATGTTTTTTTTTTTAGAGAAGTAGAGAATATCCTTTAAGTGAAGTGCTGCCATGACACAGGAGCAGCAAAGGGCCAGGCTTAGCAGGAATAGGATCTGACAGATGTATGACATGTTAGATAAATTTTGTGCTGTTCAGCCTTATGAGCTAAAGATGTGGACGTGTACAGTATTGTTAGCCGAGACTACTACTACGACTTAACTACTGCACTCACCTTATAATCCCTATTGGTGGAATTCTGCACTCCTTCCTCAATTATTATCTTAAAAGCCTCTTTCAGAAATTCATCTGCAGTATTATCCTGTTTACATGAACTTTCTCCCATCATCAAAGTCCTTACAGGAAAACCTGTAATTGTAAAACATACAGTATATACAGTACATATATTAAGGGATTGTCCCCTCAGCCCAGGAAAGATTGGAGTTAAAAATTGGAGCTTCCGAACAAACTAAATCAGTATCCACATATAGGTCTACTCTGGATGCCCTTGTACATATAAGTGGTAAGGCACCTTAGAACCAGTGGGCCAAGGTAAAGACTGAGGATGGGTTCACACCGCAGCACGGAGCAGCTCACAGCAGGGGTCCAGTGCATCTACATTCACTGTTTCAGGTCCGATTTCAGCCCAAAATTTTGGCTGAATTCGGAGCTGAAACGGACCAGAAGACGCACAGGACTGTGCAATTTGCACTGGAGCCGTTCCGGAGATGTGTGAACCGGCTCCATAGAGAGCCGGTTACAATCTCCTGACATGCAAATTGGATGTGGGGAAACCCACATCCAATTCGCAATAGCGTAAACCCAGCCTGAATCAGAACGCTTATTACTAGTTTCTTGACAGGTTAAACAGATCACGTGCCCATTGTTTAACTATACATTCAGGTGTTTGGCTGGGGTTCTACGTAAATTATTTAACCACTGGATGTCCATAGAAAACAACTCAAAAAAACTTTTCAGCTACACAAATGTGAATTTAAGTATAAAAACTGTAAAGTATCACCAATTCTAAACTTGTCATCATCCTAACCTCCTACTACCTCTTCACCAGTGGCGTTGCATCCACTAAGGGCATGCAGGCGCCGCCCCCTCTCTCCAGCCATCCCCCTCTATGACTAATGAATAGATTCATGCATTGCATGAATCTACCAATGCCCACCGCTGCCGCCCCCTATTCAGGCGTCGGACCCTTTTTCAGACGTCGAGAGCCTGAATTACAGCAGCGGGGGTGTATTTTTGAAGCACCTGATTGACCATAGGCTCTAATAGGCTTCAAAAAAGGTAAACTCGGAGCATGAAGCATTGTGCTCGGAGTCCACCCAGGTGTGTTAGAAAAGCAAATGAATATTAGCTTTTCTAACACTGAACCGCCTCTCCACCAATCAGGTAGCGCGGATCTGATACCCATCACCTGATTGGCTGAATGGACAGGCGCTGCGATTGGACTCCTATCAGGAGGAGGGGAGGAGACAAATGGAGGACACAGCTCACCGCTGTCTGACCCCCTGCAAGGTCCCACAGCTCGCCGCCGTCACCTGCTGCCTGACCCGTCACCAAGATAGGGTAAGTGTCGGGCAGACAGCGAGCAGGCGGGGTGGCGGTCACAGTGGCAACTTTTGACGGACACAGTGGCAACATTTGATGGACACAGTGGCAGCATTTGATGGGGCACAGTGGCAGCATTTGATGGGGCACAGTGGCAGCGTTTTATGGGCACAGTGGCAGCGTTTGATGGGCACAGTGGCTGAAATTGATGGGCACAGTGGCTGCGTTTGATGGACACAGTGGCTGCGTTTTATGGGCACTGTGGCTGCGTTTTATGGGCACTGTGGCTGCGTTTGATGGGCACAGTGGCTCCATTTGATGGGCACAGTGAGGCTGCAATTGATGTTGTTTTTTTTTCCGTTTGTTTGCACCCCCCTCAAAAAAAAATTTTGAGCACCAGCCCCCACTGCTCTTCACCCTCCTAATTTTTAACAGACTACAACAAGAAACTTTCATCAGTAAAATGCAGAAGTGATGGAACATTTGTCAGGATATAATTACTGACTGTTTCCAAAAAGTTGGTTGAAATTGAAGTTTAAAAATATCATGTTAACCACTTGCCGACCGCCTCACGCCTATATACGTGAGCAGAGCGGCACGGGCAGGCAAAATCACATACCTAGTACGTGATTGCCTTCCCGCGGGCGGGGGGTCCGATGGGACCCCACCCCTGTGCCAGCTGCGGTCGGCATTTGGTTGGGAGCGATGACAGACGAGGGGGAGACCATCCGATCGTGGCCCCCCCCTCGCGATCGCTCCCAGCCAATGGGAAACATCCCCTGCCTCTGTATAGTAGACAGAGGCAGAGGATGTGATGTCATCTCTCCTCGGCTGTCAGTTTCCGTTCCAGCGCCGAGGAGAGATGACATGTAAGTAAGTGCACAACACAAACACACACAGTAGAACATGCCAGGCATACATTACACCCCCGATCCCCCCCCCGATCGCCCCCCGATCCCCCCCCCAATCACCCCCCCCCTGTCACAAACTGACACCAAGCAGGTTTTTTTTTTTTTTTCCTGATTACTGCATAGTGTCAGTTTGTGACAGTTAGCAGTGGTAGGACAGTTACTGTTACCCCCCTGTAGGTCTAGGGTACCCCCCTTACCCCCCCTAATAAAGTTTTAACCCCTTGATCACCCCCTGTCGCCAGTGTCGCTAAGCGATCATTTTTCTGATCGCTGTATTAGTGTCGCTGGTGACGGTAGTTAGGGACGTAAATATTTAGGTTCGCCGTCAGCGTTTTATAGCGACAGGGACCCCCATATACTACCTAATAAATGTTTTAACCCCTTGATTGCCCCCTAGTTAACCCTTTCAACACTGATCACCGTATAACCGTTACGGGTGACGCTGGTTAGTTAGTTTATTTTTTATAGTGTCAGGGCACCCGCCGTTTATTACCGAATAAAGGTTTAGCCCCCTGATCGCCCGGCGGTGATATGCGTTGCCCCAGGCAGCGTCAAATTAGCGCCAGTACCGCGAACACCCACGCACGCACCGTACACGCACCGTACACCTCCCTTAGTGGTATAGTATCTGAACGCATCAATATCTGATCCGATCAGATCTATACTAGCGTCCCCAGCAGTTTAGGGTTCCCAAAAATGCAGTGTTAGCGGGATCAGCCCAGATACCTGCTAGCACCTGCGTTTTTCCCCTCCGCCCGGCCCAGCCCAGCCCACCCAAGTGCAGTATCGATCGATCACTGTCACTTACAAAACACTAAACGCATAACTGCAGCGTTCGCAGAGTCAGGCCTGATCCCTGCGATCGCTAACAGTTTTTTTGGTAGCATTTTGGTGAACTGGCAAGCACCAGCCCCAGGCAGCGTCAGGTTAGCGCCAGTACCGCTAACACCCACGCACGCAGCGTACACCTCCCTTAGTGGTATAGTATCTGAACGGATCAATATCTGATCCGATCAGATCTATACTAGCGTCCCCAGCAGTTTAGGGTTCCCAAAAACCCAGTGTTAGCGGGATCAGCCCAGATACCTGCTAGCACCTGCGTTTTGCCCCTCCGCCCGGCCCGGCCCAGCCCACCCAAGTGCAGTATCGATCGATCACTGTCACTTACAAAACACTAAACGCATAACTGCAGCGTTCGCAGAGTCAGGCCTGATCCCTGCGATCGCTAACAGTTTTTTTTGTAGCGTTTTGGTGAACTGGCAAGCACCAGCGGCCTAGTACACCCCGGTCGTAGTCAAACTAGCACTGCAGTAACACTTGGTGACGTGGCGAGTCCCATAAGTGCAGTTCAAGCTGGTGAGGTAGCAAGCACAAGTAGTGTCCCGCTGCCACCAAAAAGACAAACACAGGCCCGTCGTGCCCATAGTGCCCTTCCTGCTGCATTCGCCAATCCTAATTGGGAACCCACCGCTTCTGCAGCGCCCGTACTTCCCCCATTCACATCCCCAACCAAATGCAGTCGGCTGCATGAGAGGCATTTTCTTTATGTCCTCCCGAGTACCCCTACCCAGCGAACCCCCCCAAAAAAGATGTTGTGTCTGCAGCAAGCGTGGATATAGACGTGACACCCGCTATTATTGTCCCTCCTGTCCTGATAATCCTGGTCTTTGCATTGGTGAATGTTTTGAACGCTACCATTCACTAGTTGAGTATTAGCGTAGGGTACAGCATTGCACAGACTAGGCACACTTTCACAGGGTCTCCCAAGATGCCATCGCATTTTGAGAGACCCGAACCTGGAACTGGTTACAGTTATAAAAGTTACAGTTACAAAAAAAAAGTGTAAAAAAAAAAAAAAAAAACACAAACAAAAATAAAAAAAAATAGTTGTCATTTTATTGTTCCCTCTCTCTCTATTCTCTCTCTATTGTTCTGCTCTTTTTTACTGTATTCTATTCTGCAATGTTTTATTGTTATTATGTTTTATCATGTTTGTTTTTCAGGTATGCAATTTTTTATACTTTACCGTTTACTGTGCTTTATTGTTAACCATTTTTTTGTCTTCAGGTACGCCATTCACGACTTTGAGTGGTTATACCAGAATGATGCCTGCAGGTTTAGGTATCATCTTGGTATCATTCTTTTTAGCCAGCGGTCGGCTTTCATGTAAAAGCAATCCTAGTGGCTAATTAGCCTCTAGACTGCTTTTACAAGCAGTGGGAGGGAATGCCCCCCCCCACACCGTCTTCCGTGTTTTTCTCTGGCTCTCCTGTCTCAACAGGGAACCTGAGAATGCAGCCGGTGATTCAGCCAGCTGACCATAGAGCTGATCAGAGACCAGAGTGGCTCCAAACATCTCTATGGCCTAAGATACCGGAAGCTACGAGCATTTTATGACTTAGATTTCGCCGGATGTAAACAGCGCCATTGGGAAATTGGGGAAGCATTTTATCACACCGATCTTGGTGTGGTCAGATGCTTTGAGGGCAGAGGAGAGATCTAGGGTCTAATAGACCCCAATTTTTTCAAAAAAGAGTACCTGTCACTACCTATTGCTATCATAGGGGATATTTACATTCCCTGAGATAACAATAAAAATGATTTAAAAAAAAAAAAAAAAATGAAAGGAACAGTTTAAAAATAAGATAAAAAAGCAAAAAAATAATAAAGAAAAAAAAAATAAATAAAAAGCACCCCTGTCCCCCCTGCTCTCGCGCTAAGGCGAACGCAAGCGGCGGTCTGGCGTCAAATGTAAACAGCAATTGCACCATGCATGTGAGGTATCACCGCGAAGGTCAGATCGAGGGCAGTAATTTTAGCAGTAGACCTCCTCTGTAAATCTAAAGTGGTAACCTGTAAAGGCTTTTAAAGGCTTTTAAAAATGTATTAATTTTGTTGCCACTGCACGTTTGTGCGCAGTTTTAAAGCATGTCATGTTTGGTACCCATGTACTCGGCCTAAGATCATCTTTTTTATTTCATCAAACATTTGGGCAATATAGTGTGTTTTAGTGCATTAAAATTTAAAAAAGTGTGTTTTTTCCACAAAAAATGCGTTTGAAAATCGCTGCGCAAATACTGTGTGAAAAAAAAAAATGAAACACCCACCATTTTAATCTGTAGGGCATTTGCTTTAAAATAATATATAATGTTTGGGGGTTCAAAGTAATTTTCTTGCAAAAAAAAAAATTTTTTTCATGTAATCAAAAAGTGTCAGAAAGGGCTTTGTCTTCAAGTGGTTAGAAGAGTGGGTGATGTGTGACATAAGCTTCTAAATGTTGTGCATAAAATGCCAGGACAGTTCAAACCCCCCCAAATGACCCCATTTTGGAAAGTAGACACCCCAAGCTATTTGCTGAGAGGCATGTCGAGTCCATGGAATATTTTATATTGTGACACAAGTTGCGGGAAAGAGACACATTTTTTTTTTTTTTTTGCACAAAGTTGTCACTAAATGATATATTGCTCAAACATGCCATGGGAATATGTGAAATTACACCCCAAAATAAATTCTGTTGCTTCTCCTGAGTACGGGGATACCACATGCGTGGGACTTTTTGGGAGCCTAGCCGCGCACGGGACCCCGAAAACCAAGCACCGCCTTCAGGCTTTCTAAGGCCGTAAATTTTTGATTTCACTCTTCACTGCCTATCACAGTTTCGGAGGCCATGGAATGCCCAGGTGGCACAAAACCCCCCCAAATTACCCCATTTTGGAAAGTAGACACCCCAAGCTATTTGCTGAGAGGTATAGTGAGTATTTTGCAGACCTCACTTTTTGTCACAAAGTTTTGAAAATTGAAAAAAGAAAAAAAATTTTTTTTTCTGGTCTTTCTTCATTTTCAAAAACAAATGAGAGCTGCAAAATATTCACCATGCCTCTCAGCAAATAGCTTGGGGTGTCTACTTTCCAAAATGGGGTCATTTGGGGGGGGTTTGTGCCATCTGGGCATTTTATGGCCTTCAAAACTGTGATAGGCAGTGAGGAGTGAAATCAAAAATGTATGCCCTTAGAAATCCTGAAGGTGGTGCTGGGTTTTCGGGGCCCCGTACGCGGCTAGGCTCCCAAAAAGTGCCACACATGTGGTATCCCCGTACTCAGGAGAAGCAGCTGAATGTATTTTGGGGTGCAATTCCACATATGCCCATGGCCTGTGTGAGCAATATATCATTTAGTGACAACTTTTTGTAAATTTTTTTTTTTTTTTGTCATTATTCAATCACTTGGGACAAAAAAAATAAATATTCAATGGGCTCAACATGCCTCTCAGCAATTTCCTTGGGGTGTCTACTTTCCAAAATGGGGTCATTTGGGGGGGGTTTGTGCCATCTGGGCATTTTATGGCCTTCAAAACTGTGATAGGCAGTGAGGAGTGAAATAAAAAATGTATGCCCTTAGAAATCCTGAAGGTGGTGCTTGGTTTTCGGGGCCCCGTACGCGGCTAGGCTCCCAAAAAGTGCCACACATGTGGTATCCCCGTACTCAGGAGAAGCAGCTGAATGTATTTTGGGGTGCAATTCCACATATGCCCATGGCCTGTGTGAGCAATATATCATTTAGTGACAACTTTTTGTAAATTTTTTTTTTTTTTTTGTCATTATTCAATCACTTGGGACAAAAAAAATAAATATTCAATGGGCTCAACATGCCTCTCAGCAATTTCCTTGGGGTGTCTACTTTCCAAAATGGGGTCATTTGGGGGGGGGGGTTTGTGCCATCTGGGCATTTTATGGCCTTCAAAACTGTGATAGGCAGTGAGGAGTGAAATCAAAAATGTATGCCCTTAGAAATCCTGAAGGTGGTGCTGGGTTTTCGGGGCCCCGTACGCGGCTAGGCTCCCAAAAAGTGCCACACATGTGGTATCCCCGTACTCAGGAGAAGCAGCTGAATGTATTTTGGGGTGCAATTCCACATATGCCCATGGCCTGTGTGAGCAATATATCATTTAGTGACAACTTTTTGTAAATTTTTTTTTTTTTTGTCATTATTCAATCACTTGGGACAAAAAAAAATAAATATTCAATGGGCTCAACATGCCTCTCAGCAATTTCCTTGGGGTGTCTACTTTCCAAAATGGGGTCATTTGGGGGGGGTTTGTACTGCCCTGCCATTTTAGCACCTCAAGAAATGACATAGGCAGTCATAAACTAAAAGCTGTGTAAATTCCAGAAAATGTACCCTAGTTTGTAGACGCTATAACTTTTGCGCAAACCAATAAATATACGCTTATTGACATTTTTTTTAGCAAAGACATGTGGCCGAATACATTTTGGCCTAAATGTATGACTAAAATTTAGTTTATTGGATTTTTTTTATAACAAAAAGTAGAAAATATCATTTTTTTTCAAAATTTTCAGTCTTTTTCCGTTTATAGCGCAAAAAATAAAAACGGCAGAGGTGATCAAATACCATCAAAAGAAAGCTCTATTTGTGGGAAGAAAAGGACGCAAATTTCGTTTGGGTAGAGCATTGCATGACCGCGCAATTAGCAGTTAAAGCGACGCAGTGCCGAATTGTAAAAAGTGCTCTGGTCAGGAAGGGGGTAAATCCTTCCGGGGCTGAAGTGGTTAAATGTGTGTAAAAGCATACAAAAGAAACTGTACCAGTGTAGAGTATAGCCAATGACTAATTATATAAAGACAGTTGAAATAAAATTGCAAATACTGTAGATACTGAGGTTCTTAGATTGGGTACCTTTAAGTGTGTGAAGATTGTGCAGGTAGATGAGGAGTGATGTGTGTAAAAAGATCTTGAAACATGGCCAATGCATTTTGTTGGGTTGGGACTCTCTCTTTTTCAAGGCTTTGACACTGGACACTGCAGTCTGTGCCTTAATATGACGATGTTCCAGAGGGGACAATTTACTAAAACCGGAGCACCCAGAATCTGGTGCAGCTGTGCATGGTAGCCAATCAGCTTCTAACTTCAACTTGTTCAACTAAGCTTTGACAATAAAACCTGTAAGCTGATTGGTTTCTATGCAGAGGTGCATGAGAGTGTCTATGCTTGCTGTTACCCTACTAGGTTTTTTGGAAGAAGAGGCAAGGGTAAATTTTCAAATAGGAACATATGTTTTGGTGACACCTAAGAGTGGAATTCTTCCCACTTTGAAAATGTTTTCTCTCACTTCCTGTTGCAATTCCAGGACAGGAAGTAAAGGGAAATCTTCCAGACAGGACACATTCAGCAAAAAAGTAAATTCTCTGAGTTGAGGCAGAAGAACAGAGAATCCAATCTACCAAGTGGCTCCTGTGGGGGTAGTACTACAGCAGTATAAACCTACTTGTCTCCGAATTTCTTAAATTAACTCAAAGAAAAAGATTTCACAGAAAGTCAAAAATCATGTTTTCTTTATCGTGTATTAAAGGGGCACAGGGTCAAAAAGAATTCTCAGACAACTTGGACCTTCCAGAGCAGGCCAACTGAGGGGTAGGCCAAACAAAATAATACCTCAAGATTTTGGGATTTTAAAGGCAATGTAAACAGATAATTTTTATAAAAAAATATATTTTATTAATACAAAATATCTAAAAACAATAATCATGTGGATCCAAACAAATTAATTAAAGTTGATACATAAAAATACATAGAGTGACATATGATGGTATCAGAAAGTAGCAAAATACAGCTAAGTTCAACAAAGAGATAAATAACATAGCTCTAGGTGATACGTAGGCCACGTCAGCTCCACTGTGTGTATTGAGGATTTTTGGTTCAATCACAAGGTGATCACTCTCTGGGGGGGACCGCTCATTTTTCTTTATATAGGTCGATGGCAACGGGTTTATCCCAGCTGGAGCACATCCACATTTTGGCTCCTTGTCCTTTCCCCCTTTTTTCTCCCTAGAATTTGGGGGTTTGCATTATAAATATTGGTGGAGCCCTAGGTATTTGATGTCCCTGTTGAGTGTTACACTCTTGGGTCCCTAAATGCGATGGAGGGCTAATGCTGTTGGTGGTGGAGTGCTTAGTTTGGAGTTGTTCTCTCCCCAGTCTTAGGATCAACATCTGAACATCAGAATACAAAGTTGCTATATGTACCTGCTGAAGAATTTTTATATACTTTCTCGAAACGCGTCAGACTTTGCAACTACATATCACCTAGAGCTATGTTATTTATCTCTTTGTTGAACTTAGCTGTATTTTGCTACTTTCTGATACCATCATATGTCACTCTATGTATTTTTATGTATCAACTTTAATTAATTTGTTTGGATCCACATGATCATTGTTTTGAGTGGCAACCTTGCAAATCTATAAAAAAGGGGGGTGTGCCTCGACAGAAAAAATTTTCCTTTGGATAAACTGGAGCAGGACAGAAAGATGGAAATATAATATCCTGTTAAGGTGAAGGGAGGAAATCACCTTAGGGAGAAAAGAGGCCAGAGGTCAAAGGAAACCCCTTGAAAGGTTTCACTACAAGAGGGAGCCACCAACTCAGAAACTTGCCCCACAGGAGGAGGACAACAACCTTGTGGGAAAGTGTTGACAGAGGAATATCTCTGATGGGTTCAAAAGGCAGTTTTTAAAGAGCTGACAGAACCAGGCTGAGATTCCATAGAGTCACAGGTGGGCACTGTCATGGCCGAGATACATTAAAATATTATATTTAATGGAGCTTTCAGCTTAGGAGTCATCACTCCAGGAGAGCGTTCCCCCCTCCCAACAGCGAAGGCTGATTAAGGCCCCTTTCACACTGGGGCGGGGGCGGCATCGGCGGTAAAGCTCCACCATTTTTAGCGGCACTTTACCGTTGTATTTGCGGAGGTATTCGCCCGCTAGCGGAGAGCTTTTAACCCCCCACTAGCAGCTGAGAAAGGGTTAAAATCATCAGCAAAGCGCTTTGCTGGCGGTATAGCCGCGCTGCCCTATTGATTTCAATGGGCAGGAGCGGTGGTGGAGCAGTATACATACATACATACATACATACATACAAGGATGTGAGGGCCATAGAGAGGGATCACAGACCCACACACCGGATACACCCCTAGATGATCAAGAGGCCTGCTGATAATTGACTACACCCCATCTTGCTGGACCTTGTGACTGAAACTACTTGAAGTACTTAAAATTTGTCGGATATCTTCCCCTTTTAAACTGTTGGTAAGATACAGACCAGACGAATATTAATTATCTTTTTCTCTCATAATTGTAGGGATTGTAGTTCATAGTTTATGTGTTAACATTATCACGTGCAGTGTGTAGGGTAGTTTATCAGTAATAATTTGCCCATATTGATTGTCTAAGCTGTGTATTATTGAAGCCGTGTTTGGGGGAATTCATACATAAACTTGTATTACATCAATTTAAATTACTGTGGTCACAGAGAAACCACATTGCCCCATTCAATTTAGTAGCTCTTTTGGAATAATATTTCTTTCAAATTGGCAATATTTATCTGTTGACAAAGGGAGACATACTTTGGATTCCTTCCGGCTAGAGAAATTCAGAGGACTGTTTCCCCGAGCAACAAGGAATATTGTGTTCTTGAACGTAAAGCGCGATTACTACACATATTTTTCTAACAGAACAATTTGTGCTCCCCTGAGTTATTTTATAATATATTAAGAAATATCGTCTTATTGCCGTGTTGCTATTTTGATAATGTGTGTGTGTGAAATATCAATCACCAGAAATTCAAGTTCTGTATGAAACTGTATAACTATACTTGTTAATGAATAAAGTAAAATTATTTACTTATTAATTTTATTGGGAGATATTTATGCATTGGTAAGAAATCCCCATAAATTAAACAAACTCAGGAAAGTATTGTGGTATGTACTGATTATGTGAACAAAGCTCAAAACTTTTACCGTAAGGTTTGAGTCACTGAAAAACAAAACACTGAGATCTTAATTAAGATTCCATACCACACTCACAACAGCACACAGGTGGAACTAAGAGCTATACTCTCTATAAAGGCCTTTACCAAAGAATGAGAGCATGTGGTCTAATATGACACCACTCATATCAATGAGAGCTGTGACAAGATCTGACCTTTGATAGTACTACCAGATTGGAGAAAGTTAGGATGTGTCCCATGGAGTATTTCCTGGGATAAAACTGCCTTGCCTCGCAACATGTGAAATGTGCTTTGCAAGTTTGACAGCAGGCCTTGTGAGATGTAGATTTCCTAGCTTTAAGAAGCATATAAACTACGGGATCAGAGCCTTTAATACCTGGCCTTAAACAGCCTTGCCAATAAAGCCAGCTTTCATGAAGCAGGATGGTAGATTGGTACTTGGGACAAAAGATCTGGTCAGTCTGGAAGACGCCATGGAGAGTCTGCCAGGAGCCTGATGAGGTCTAATTACCACACCTGCCTGGGCCAGGTTTTGTAATGACTATCACTGGAATACCCACTTTCTCCGCTCTGCAGAACAGACAAGGAAGAAAAGAAGCTTGGGGGTGTTCCGCGCAGATGGTTACGTGTATACTATACACTATAGGGTCTGTATGAAAAAAATCAGGAAAAACAGTGGACGTGGCGCTGCTCGACAGATGTGTGTGTTTAAGGTGCTGATGATTGTGCACCTCTCAAGGTACTCTATTTAATGACCTGTAGTGACTAGCATCCTAATTTCAAAAATGATAAGTATTCTTTAAGTGACAGTTGATGAATATATAGTGACTTTAAACATATGTAGCCGGGAGCAGACTACAGCTATATGCAGAGGCGGCTCTAGCCTTTGTGAGGCCTTAGACAAAACTTAGACACAACGCCCGACTCACGCCCATAATGGGAAAAAAATTCAATCAATAAAAATGGCTGCAGAAAGATGCACGGATCTAGCACACAGTTCATGAGCACCACTTCCAGGGCACCCTCCTCACCCATCAGACATATGCAGCCACAGGGGAAGGAGAGTGGGGGATACCAGCACAGCGCAGGGAGAGAGGAGGGAGAAAGAGAGGGTTTGGAGAGAGAGAGAGAGAGAGAATAAGGGGGGGAGAGGGGGAGAGGGAGCGGGAGGAGAGAGAGGGAAGGGAAAGAGAGAGAGGGGGAGAGAGAGAGGGAGAGGGGGGGGGGGTAAGGGAGAGGGGAGTGAGGGAGAGAGATACCTAGCTCTGTCCCTGTCTGCAGCCCCTCCTGTGCCCCATGTCCCAGTCTGCAGTCCCTGTCTGTGGGAAGTTGTGTGTTATGCTCAGTACGGTGCCTTCCATGCCAGAGCCAGCAGCAGGCAGGGTCTGTTCTCGTTCTGGATGTTCTGGATGGGGACAGTATTTTTCTCCTTCCAGAGGATCTGTTTGGTGTGAGATGGAGTGATCCCTGGCCACCTGCACCTTCTGCCCATCCTCATTTTATAGCCTCAGTCAGCCTGGGAGGTCTTCAGAGCTCTTCTTCCTCCAAGGCTATCGGTGCTTGCTGCCCTTGCTGCTCATCTTCCTTGCCAGGCCCGCACTGGGACAAAAAAAATAAGCCCAGGTCCTCATTTTATAGCCTCAGTCAGCCTGGGAGGTCTTCAGAGCTCTTCTTCCTCCAAGGCTATCGGTGCTTGCTGCCCTCGCTGCTCATCTTCCTTGCCAGGCCCGCACTGGGACAAAAAAAATAAGCCCAGGATTTTAGACTGAGCAGCCCATGATACCGGTCCCTTCCCTGCTCTTCATCCTGACAGATCCCCTGCAGCAGCCAGCGGGAGAAAGAAGGGGGGCACCTAGCAGAGCTGCAGAGAGTCAGGGGGGCCAGGAAAAAGCACAGGGGTGGTGAAGAGAACTGGGGGGGGGGGGGTGGAGAGCACTGGCTGGAGAGCAGGGGGGATTGGAGAACACTGGCAGGTTGGTGAGCACAGGGGGGTGGAAAGCACTGGGGGAGTGGAGAGCACAGGGGTGGGGAGTGGAGAGCAATGGGGGGAGCTTGAGAGCACTGGGGGGAGCCAAAAAGAACAGGGGGGAGAGCACAGGGGGACAGAGAGCACTGGGGGGCTGGAGAGCACTGGGGGGGTGAAGAGCACTGGGGGGTACTTGAGAGCACTGGGGGGGGGGCAGAAAGAACAGGGTGGAGTGCACGGGGTGGCTGGAGAACACTCTGGAGCAGCTGGAGAGCATTGGGGGAGTGGAGAGCACTGGGGGGGCAGAAAGCACAGGGGTGGGGGCTGGAGAGCGATGGGGGAGCTTGAGAGCACCGGGGGTGGCAGAAAGAACAGGGGTGGAGAGCATGGGGCTGAAGAGCACTGTGGGGGGCAGAGAGCACGGGGGGGGGGAGTGGAGAGCACTGGGGTGGGGGCTAGAGAGCACAGGGGGGTGGAGGTTGGAGAGCACAGGGGGGAGGCTGGGGAATGATAGGGAGAGCTGGAGAGCACTGAGGGCCAGAAAGAACAGGGGTGGAGAGCACGGGGGGCTGGAGAGCACTGGGCTGGACAAAGAGCAGGGGGGAGCAGAGAGCAATAGGGGGGCAGAGAGCACTGGGGGGTGGAGAGCACAGTGGTGGGGGGTGGGGGCTGGAGAGCGATGGGGAGAGCTAGAGAGCACTGGAGGGCCAGAAAGAACAGGGGTGGAGAGCACGGGGGGCTGGAAAGCACTGTGGGGGGCAGGAGAGTGATGGGGAGAGCTGCAGAGCACTGGGGGGGCAGACAGAACAGGGTTGGAGAGCACAGGGGGCTGGAGAGCACTCTGGGGCAGCTGGAGAGCACTGGGGGAGTGGAGAGCACTGGGGGGAGTGGAGAGCACTGGGGTGAAAGCTAGAGAGCACAGGAGTGGAGGTTGGAGAGCACAGGGGGGAGGCTGGGGAGTGATATGGAGAACTGGAGAGCACTGGCGGGCCAGAAAGAACAGGGGTGGGGAGCACGGGGGGCTGGAGAGCACTGGGGGGACAAAGAGCAGGGAGGAGCAGAGAGCAATAGGGGGGGCAGAGAGCACTGGGGGGTGGAGGGCACAGGGGTGGGGGCTGGAGAGCAACGGGGAGAGCTAGAGAGCACTGGAGGGCCAGAAAGAACAGGGGTGGAGAGCATGGGGGGCTGGAAAGCACTGTGGGGGCAGGAGAGCGATAGGAAGAGCTGGAGAGCACTGGGGGGAGGCTTGAGAGCACTGAGGGGGGCAGAAAGAACAGGGTTGGAGATCACGGGGGTTGGAGTGCACTGTGGGAAGCTGGAGAGTGATGGGGAGAGCTGGAGAGCACTGGAGGGGCAGAAAGAACAGAGGTGGAGAGCACTGGGGTGGGGGCTGGAGAGCACAGGGTGGAGGCTGGGGAGTGATGGCAAGAGCTGGAGAGCACTGGGGGGCCATAAAGAACAGGGATGGAGAGCACAAGGGGGCTGGAGAGCACTGGGGGGACAAAGAGCAGGGGGGAGAGAGCACAGCAGTAGGGGTTGGAGAGCGATGGGGAGAGCTAGAGAGCACTTGAGGGCCAGGAAGAACAGGGGTGGAGAGCACGGGGGCTGGAAAGCACTGTGGGGGGCAGGAGAGCAATGGGGAGAGCTGGAGAGCACTGGAGGGGCAGAAATAAGAGGGTTGGAGAGCACTATGGGGGGCTGGAGAGCATTGTGGGGGGCTGGAGAGCGATGGGGAGAGCTGGAGAGCACTGGGGGGCAGAAAGAACAGGGGTGGAGAGCACAGGGGTGGGGGCTGGAGAGCACAGGGGTGGAGGCTGGAAAACACAGGGGGGAGGCTGGGGGGTGATGGGGAGAGCACTGGGGGGCATAATGAACAGGTGTGGAGAGCACAAGGGGGGAAGGAGAGCACTGGGGGGGACAAAGAGCAGGGGGGAGAGCAGTGAGGGGGTGGAGAGCACGGGGACTGGAGAGCACTGTGGAGAGCGCTGTGGGGGGGCTGGAGAGCGATGGGGAGAGCTGGAGAGCACTTGGGGGCTGGAGAGCACTGGGGAGCAGAAAGAACAACGGTGGAGCGTGGGGATGGAGAGCGCTGGGGGGTGGGGAGCACTGGGAGGGTGGAGAGCACAGGTGTGGGGGCTGGAGAGTGATGGGGAGAGCTGGAGAGCACTGGGGGCAGAAAGAAAAGGGGGGAGCAGAGAGCACTGGGGGGTGAAGAGCACTGGGGGGCCTAGAGAGTGATAGGGAGAGCCGGAGAGCACTGGAGGGCTGGAGAGCACTATGGGGGGAGGGCATGGGGCCAGAGAGCACTGGGGGAGGGGCCAGGGAGCACAAGGAGGGGCTGGACAGCACAGGGGGACAGCAAAAGAAGTTGGATAGGAGAAAAAGCAGGGCGGCTGCATATAGAGGAATTGAGCTTTCCATATTCCTTCATGCAGCAGCTGAATGCTTGATTCTCCTCCTCTCCCTCCTGCAAGCATTCAGCGGTTGCATGGAGGAATATGGAAAGCTCAATTCCACTATACGCAGCCACCCCACCGCTCCTCCTATCCAGGCACATGGGGGGCTGCATGGGCACTTACTTTCTCATCGGTCGCGGGTGGTCAGCCAGGCAGCATCAAAGACATTGGAGCTCCATCCTTCCTCTTCACAGTCATGGAGACTGCTGACTCGAATCACAGTCATCCGGACACTGCCGCCACCTAGAGCCCTTTGTTGTCCTGCACCTGCTGCCATCGGACCAGACGCTCTATGACGAGGCTGCTATTGGCCAGTACCCGATTGGTCAGTCAGTCCCTGGGCCACAGAGTTCCAGCGGGGGTAGGGTGAGCCGCTAGCACTGTAATCAGTGTTTGATCACAGGCAAATTAGGGGCTGCAAGGCCCTTGTGAGTGTGGGGCCTTAGGCTCTGTGTCCCTCTAGTGCTGGGCTCGGATTACATGCATCACATGTTTGAGCCTAGAGGAGAGCAACGTGGGAACAATAGTCTCTTGAGCAGCCATCGCTGAACTGTTGAATTATCTATAAACTACACTTCCCAGCAAGCCATTCTGTCCAGGGGAGAAATATGGCAGAGGCTTAAAAGGGATCTGCCGCCAGACCCACGCTCTCTTGCTTCCTGGGATCCATCGGGTGACACCGCTCTGCCACTTCCTTAGGGAGATTGCGGCTTACCCCGCTACCCACAGCATCTGCGGTTCCAGCCCAGGTGGGACAGACTCTGCTCGCCATGCCAGGGGTACCCCAGTAGCCCAGTAGCATCGTTGACAGCAAAGGTGTCATACAGTCCACTGAATCAGCAGACTGAACAGCCATCTAATCTTGCTTGCTAGAAGAAGGACAGACTTGTATCGTTTAGCGGTTAACCACTGTGGTCATCAGGATTGGTGAGCGGTGCCTAAAAATCCAGTTACCAGCCATTAGCACATAACTTTGAACACTGTATACAGACATCTTAGACTCAGATTGCCCAGAGG
The DNA here is from genome assembly GCA_037952925.1 of Lithobates clamitans. Classification (NCBI taxonomy): domain Eukaryota; kingdom Metazoa; phylum Chordata; class Amphibia; order Anura; family Ranidae; genus Lithobates; species Lithobates clamitans. The sequence continues at coordinate 1,828,275 of JBBGZY010001303.1, forward strand.
ATTTGTCACTAGTCTGGTCAAGGTTCCCTGCATTGATTGCTGATCACTTTGCCACATTTAAGAATTCTTTGCTTTTCTGAGCTCCAACTGCCAGTGAAGATAATTGCAAGGCCTTGTATTTGGAACACTGTCTTTTCAGTGCTCCTAAAGGGGACGAGTTACCGGAATCTATACTACTCTATCTCTCATTATGATAAAGGGTATTATAGGCCGGCTTAGGTTTTTCCTTTAGTAGTAGTAGTAGTACTAACAACAACAAAACACTCTTTAAGAAATCCGTTGCTTATTGTCTGTTACTTTGCACACTAGTGTCATTTACTTGTTATTGCCATTTTTGTCTAACTGCTCTGAGAGTTACCTCAGCTGAGTTTTGGCTGATATTCCAGAATTTGGCTGAATTAACACTCCTATAAGTTTCTCCTTTTATTGAGTAAATCTAAGAGGGCGGTGTCAGTGTGTTTTTTAAAGGTATACCATAGTTGCCAACATTGTAAAAAAAAAATGTGGGACACTTTTGTGGCTGTAGGCGGAGCCGTACAATAATTAGGGGGCGGGGCATTCATTTGTAGGCGTGGCTTAGGGAAAATGAACAAGTGCGGCGCGCTTAGCGCGCCACAACGAAAAATGGGTGTGGTTTACGTGTCATGGTGGGCGTGGCTTAAATGGGCGTGGCTCAAGAGGGTGTGGTTAGAGTCTGAAATGAATGAGGGATGGAGAGGGAAAGGGGGCGAGGGGGAGAGGGAAATGACTGGACAGCAGCCCCAGATCCTACACAATAAAAATATGTGTGTTCTAGAAAGTTTAACAATCAGCAGATAAAGATACTCCAAACACCTGGTGTTAGCACTTCAATCATCCCGGCACCATGGTTGTTATGGTGTCAGGATGATTGAAGTGCATTATTTCTATTATTACATTGTAATATAAAATGAAATCATTCAACTCACCATAATGCAGAATCAGTGGGAGCCCCGAGTGTGTCACTAGCCACGTCACCTGCCACCAGCCGTCCGTCCTTGCATCAGGTGCCCCCAGCAGAGTCCGTCCTTGCATCAGGTGTCCCCATCGGAGCCCCCCTCACACCAGGAGTCCCCAGCGGAGCCCCCCCTCACACCAGGTGCCCCCAGCGGAGCCCCCCCTCACACCAGGTGCCCCCAGCGGAGCCCTCCCTTACATCAGGTGCCCCCAGCGGAGCCCCCCCTTACATCAGGTGCCCCCAGCGGAGCCCCCCCTCACATCAGGTTTCCCCGGCAGAGCCCCCCCTTACATCAGGTGTCCCCGGCAGAGCCCCCCTCACATCAGGTGTCCCCAGCAGAGCCCCCCCTCACATCAGGTGTCCCCGGCAGAGCCCCCCTCACATCAGGTGTCCTCGGCAGAGCCCCCCCTAACATCAGGTGTCCCCGGCAGAGCCCCCCCTCACATCAGGTGTCCCCGGCGGAGCCCCCCCTCACATCAGGTGTCCCCGGCAGAGCCCCCCTCACATCAGGTGTCCCTGGCGGAGCCCCCCCTCACATCAGGTGTCCCTGGCGGAGCCTCCCCTCACATCAGGTGTCCCTGGCGGAGCCCCCCCTCACATCAGGTGTCCCTGGCGGAGCCCCCCCTCACATCAGGTGTCCCTGGTAGAGCCCCCCCCTCACATCAGGTGTCCCCAGTGGAGCTCCCCTTACATCAGGTGTGTCCCCAGTGGAGCCCCCCTTACAAAATCCCACAGCGGTGCACCCCCCCTCCCCTACCTCAGACGTGTCCACCGGTGTCTTGTCAAATACCGCATGGCAAAACCCCCGCCCCTTTCCATAACAGACTGGCAGCGGGGCGGGGGTAGACGGGGTGAGGCGGAGCGGGGCGCAGGGTGGGCGGCGGCGGAGGAGCTCCGTCTAGCCCCCCCCAGCCGTCTTCCTGAGCTTCTTCAAGATGCCGGCCGGCGGAGACAATGTCTCCGCCAGCCGCAGACCTCTAGTGGTAGCGGCGAAAATCAAAAAACGGATTTCTCGGGACATTTCCCGGGACACCAAAAATTCAGGGAATGGAGTGTAAGTCCCGGGAATGTCCTGGGAAATCCGGGACAGTTGGCAACTATGGTATACACGTCATGTCTGAACCTAGAGTGCCAGAAGGGCTGGAAAGTTCACAGGGTGAAGACTGCACAGAAGGACATACAATATCACGCTGCCCTCAGGGGGGTAGCACTACACATATATTATGTCAATCCAAATTAACCACTTCTGGACCGCCCACTGCACATTTACTGTGGCAGGGCGAAACAACGTACCTGTAGGTTGTTTACTCTTTTGGGTCTCTGGCGCACGAGTGGTGGTTGGACACAGCGGGGGCCAATCAGTGGGTCCGGTGGCCACGAAGGCCACCGGGACTCACCGATTGTTTGTAGGAGAGGCAGAACGGCGGTCTGCCTGTGTAAACAAGGCAGACCATCGTTCTGTCAGAGAGGAAGAGAGAGATCTTGTGTTCCTGCTAATTGCCCCCGATGTTAACCCCTTCTCTGCCAGTGTCATTTATTCAGTGAGAGTGTATTTCTTTAGCATGGATTACTGTATTAGTGTCACTGGTCCTCAAAAAGTGTCACTTAGTGTCCGATTTGTCCGCCGCAATGTCGCAGTCCTGCTGAAAATCACTGATCGCCGCCATTAATAGTAAAAATAAAAATGCCATAAAAATATCCTATCGTTTGTAGACACGATAACTTTTGCGCAAACCAATCAATATAGGGTTATTGGTATTTTTTAACCAAAAACATGTAGCTGAATACATGTTAAATTGATGAATAAATTAGATTTTTTTATTGGGTATGTTTTATAGCAAAAAGTAAAAAAATGTAATTTTCAAAATTGTCTTTTTTTTGTTGAAAAAATAAAAACCGCAGAAGTGATCAAATACCACCAAAAGAAAGCTCTATTTGTGTGTAAAAAAGAAAAGAAAAAAAGACATCAATTTTATTTGGGTACAGCGTCGCCTGAATGCGAAATTGTCAGTTAACCACTGCCGGACCGCCGCATGCCGATATACGTCGGCTGTTTGAAGAGGGATATCTTTGTTATGGCAGCAGCTAGCTGCCATAACCCCGGTATCCTCTTCTTCAGCAGGCGGTCCGATAATAGTGGTCTCTGTGGCGGATTCGCCGCAAGATCACTTTTATCGGCAGCGGGAGAGGGCCCCCCCTGCCGCTCTCTGGTGTCCTCCGCTGCCCTCCGCTGCTTACCGGAGCCGTTGGCAGCGGCGGAGGTGATTGGGTCCTCTTCCATGTGTGGTATGTAGATGAGTAAGGGGAAGATAGCCCCCACCCATCTCCATACCATTGCAGGGCGGAAGCGACATCAAAAAATCACTTCGCCCATAGCTCTTAAAAGGCCATTTAAAAAAAAAATTCAAATGACAAAGTTTTCTTTTTTTTAAATTGAATTTTAGTGTAAATATAAGATCTGAGGTCTTTTTGACCCCAGATCTTATATTTAAGAGGTCCTGTCATGCTTTTTTTTTCTATACTAGGGATGTTTACATTTCTTGTAATAGGAATAAAAGTGACACATTTTTTTTTTTTAAAAGAACAGTGTAAAAAAAAAAATAAAAGATAAAATAAATAAGAAAATTTTTTTTTAAACGCGACCCGTCCCGCCGAGCACGCGTGCAGAAGCGAACGCATACGTGAGTAGCACCCGCATATGAAAACAGTGTTCAACCACACGCGTGAGGTATCGCCGCAATTGGTAGAGCGAGAGCCCTAGACCTCCTCTGTAACTCAAAACATGCAACCTGTAGAATTTTTTAAACGTCGTCTATGGAGATTTTTAAGGATAAAACTTTGTCACCATTCCATGAGCAGGCGCAATTTTGAAGCGTGACATGTTGGGTATCAATTTACTTGGGTTAACATTATCTTTCACAATATAAAAAAAAATTGTTGTCTTATTTTTTAATTCAAGAAAGTGTATTTTTTTTTTAAAAAAGTGCGCTTGTAAGACCGCTGCGCAAATATGGTGTGACAGAAAGTATTGCAATGACCGCCATTTTATTCTCTAGGGTGTTAGAAAAAAAATGTATAATGTTTGTGGGTTCTAAATAATTTTCTAGCAAAAAAAAAAAGTTTTTAACTTGTAAACAACAAATCTCAGAAAGAGACTCGGTCCTTAAAGTTGGGTTCCACCCAAAAAACAAAAATACCTGGAAAAATTCTAAAAAACAATACAAAAAAACATTTGGATATTTTTTTTTCGCAGTCCTGCTGAAAATCACTGATCGCCGCCATTAATAGTAAAAATAAAAATGCCATAAAAATATCCTATCGTTTGTAGACACGATAACTTTTGCGCAAACCAATCAATATAGGGTTATTGGTATTTTTTAACCAAAAACATGTAGCTGAATACATGTTAAATTGATGAATAAATTAGATTTTTTTATTGGGTATGTTTTATAGCAAAAAGTAAAAAAATGTAATTTTCAAAATTGTCTTTTTTTTGTTGAAAAAATAAAAACCGCAGAAGTGATCAAATACCACCAAAAGAAAGCTCTATTTGTGTGTAAAAAAAAAAAGAAAAAAAGACATCAATTTTATTTGGGTACAGCGTCGCCTGAATGCGAAATTGCCAGTTAACCACTGCCGGACCGCCGCATGCCGATATACGTCGGCTGTTTGAAGAGGGATATCTTTGTTATGGCAGCAGCTAGCTGCCATAACCCCGGTATCCTCTTCTTCAGCAGGCGGTCCGATAATAGTGGTCTCTGTGGCGGATTCGCCGCAAGATCACTTTTATCGGCAGCGGGAGAGGGCCCCCCCTGCCGCTCTCTGGTGTCCTCCGCTGCCCTCCGCTGCTTACCGGAGCCGTTGGCAGCGGCGGAGGCGATTGGGTCCTCTTCCATGTGTGGTATGTAGATGAGTAAGGGGAAGATAGCCCCCACCCATCTCCATACCATTGCAGGGCGGAAGCGACATCAAAAAATCACTTCGCCCATAGCTCTTAAAAGGCCATTTAAAAAAAAAATTCAAATGACAAAGTTTTCTTTTTTTTAAATTGAATTTTAGTGTAAATATAAGATCTGAGGTCTTTTTGACCCCAGATCTTATATTTAAGAGGTCCTGTCATGCTTTTTTTTTCTATACTAGGGATGTTTACATTTCTTGTAATAGGAATAAAAGTGACACATTTTTTTTTTTAAAAGAACAGTGTAAAAAAAAAAATAAAAGATAAAATAAATAAGAAAATTTTTTTTTAAACGCGCCCCGTCCCGCCGAGCACGCGTGCAGAAGCGAACGCATACGTGAGTAGCACCCGCATATGAAAACAGTGTTCAACCACACGCGTGAGGTATCGCCGCAATTGGTAGAGCGAGAGCCCTAGACCTCCTCTGTAACTCAAAACATGCAACCTGTAGAATTTTTTAAACGTCGTCTATGGAGATTTTTAAGGATAAAACTTTGTCACCATTCCATGAGCAGGCACAATTTTGAAGCGTGACATGTTGGGTATCAATTTACTTGGGTTAACATTATCTTTCACAATATAAAAAAAAATTGTTGTCTTATTTTTTAATTCAAGAAAGTGTATTTTTTTCAAAAAAAAGTGCGCTTGTAAGACCGCTGCGCAAATATGGTGTGACAGAAAGTATTGCAACGACCGCCATTTTATTCTCTAGGGTGTTAGAAAAAAAATGTATAATGTTTGTGGGTTCTAAATAATTTTCTAGCAAAAAAAAAGTTTTTAACTTGTAAACAACAAATCTCAGAAAGAGACTCGGTCCTTAAAGTGGGGTTCCACCCAAAAAACAAAAATACCTGGAAAAATTCTAAAAAACAAAACAAAAAAAAATTTGGAAATTTTTTTTTTTTCACTTACCTCTAAATGCCTGTTGCTAGGTGGTCCCTCGTAGTCTGCCTGTTCTTTTGCCTGGGCTGGTGACATCACTTCCCCCCAGGCACAGGAAGGGCTCCGCTCTGCTCCCTCCCTCCTGTCAATCATCTGGGACCCATTACAGGTCCCAGGTGTATGAGCGGCCAATCACGGCGTGCAGCGCCGCTTGCGCATGCGCAGTGGTTGCCAGGCTGTGAAGCCGCAGCCCGGCGCCCACAGTTGAAATGCAGGCGCCGACGAGCGGAGGGGGGGGGACGAGCGGGGCTTCGATCCCCCGCATCGCTGGACCCAGGGACAGGTAAGTGTCCAATTAAAAGTCAGCAGCTGCAGTATTTGTAGCTGCTGACTTTTAATTTTTTTTTTTTTTGACGGCCCCCCTGGGTGGAACTCCTCTTTAAGTGGTTAAAGCAATGCAGTGCCGTATCGCAAAAAATGGCCTGGTCATGAAGGGGTAAAACCTTCCGGGGCTGAAATAGTTAAACAAACAAATCCTGGTTTCATAATAAATTGACAGGTGCTAATTTTTTGTGAAGTGCACAGTGTAAGTGAATATGTACAAACCATCAATGATGATAAATAAATATGCAATTGATAAAGTGACAACTTATGTAACTTAAAAACTCTATCTTAACACTCCAAATCAATATATAATCAAGTCCTGGTATTTTTAATCAGTCCATATATGTTGAAAAAATAGTTGAAAAAAATGTAAAGCAGCTCCTGATGATGTCGTACTGACGAAATGCGCAGGACTTCTGGTTTGGTCGGTGGACTGGATGAGATCCCAGACTTTCTATTTTACACTGCTCATTGATTTAAAAAAAAATGTAAGTGCATTTCTGTATGTTTTCACATAGAATAAAAGGTGTTAAAACGTTACTGCACTGAGACGGGGGAAGGGGGTTGACCGAGATGGATGTGCGCTGAGCTCGCTCCTCCTGCCCAGGCAAACAGCTGATCTAAATCCCAATAATTATATGGATCGCTCCCAACCCGTTCTACAACAGGCGGCATGAAGCAGAGTGCTACGAGGCGGTCTGACTAAACTGACCGGATTATCCTTGTCTTACCTCGGCAATGAACAAGCGATGGCCGACAGACATCTTTAGAGCATCCCCCGAAAGCCGGTGTAAAGACGGGAGGGACAGAGAAAGAGACCTTCTACAAAGCCTACTATTCCCGGCCAATCACGCCAAGTGTGGGTGAACTGAGGTGATTACTGCCAAATGCTATCGAAAGTGCACGAGCCGCTCCGAGCAGGCCGCATCTTACCGCAATTACACGAGTGGAGCCAAGCTGGTCCGAGCCCGTTGGGACTGAAGGGCTGAAGGAAACAGAAGGAGCCTCCTTGTTTTTCCTCTTTCAGTCACACAATCTAGCCATGTAAAGTCCTTCTGAGCGGATGGCTGAGGACAACCGTAAGGAGCTGTGTCCCAAGATATAACGCTAAGACCAGGACCAGGCGAGTATCTCTGATTACTTAATCAAATGTGGGGGTTCAGACCATCTGGGGGAAAATATTTAAAGTATATATGGAAATGACAGGAATCAATCTACAACCTGATATCCTCATATCAGTATTGTCAATGATCCCAGGATCGGTGAAAAGTATAAAGAGGGGTATCTTAAAACATTTCCTAACAGCAGCTCGCACAATTATAGCTAGGAAATGGAAAAGCGGAGTAGAGCCCTCTATAAAAGAATGGGAATGTGAGCTGGGCGAGATGAGATCACTGGAAGAGAGGATGGTCCTGGAAACAGGTTTAAGAGAACAAAATGCAATTTCCTGGCAATCTTGGAGAGAATATAGGGCCTCTTCCTCTTTACTGAGTGAAATGTAAGGGGTTGGGGAGGGATGAGGGTGGTTTGTGGGGAGGGTTACCCTTTTTTTTGTTTTTTTTGTTTTTTTTGTTTTGTAGTTGAATGGTGTGTGTTGTTGGATTGTGATGTGGGTACGACTTTTTGAATGAATGGTTTAGCGTATTCAAGTTATAGCAGTGGTATGTGTATATTTGGTTTAGGGATTAGAGATTTGATAGTAGGGAATTAAGACTAAATCAGGAACATGAATAAGAAAATTGTGAGTAACTTTTATATGCCATTGATAAAATATGTATTTGAAGATGTTTTTTAAAAAAATTGTAAAAATTGTTTCGATAAATAAAGATATTAAAAAAAAAAAACGTTACTGCACTATGGAATGTCATTTCTCTTTGCATACACTGCATAAACTGAGATGAAGGGGCTAACTGTATAAAGAAGCAAGGATATATACCAGCGGGGATCTGTATCCTAAAATACAGCTGTCTGACAGTGAAAGCGTGATACCCCCTTAGAGGGGAGAACTCTCCGGTGAGTGCACTAACATAGGGGGGCACAGAGCGGAGCACCTGCACTTTTATCTGTTTACAAGCACCAGTAAACAGCACCAGTCACTTTAATTTTGAATGTTTGCTTTACATTTTTCTCAACATATATGGACTGATTAAAAATACCAGGACTTGATTATTTATATATTGATCTGGAGTGTTAAGATTTTAAGTTACATAAGTTGTCACTTTATCAATTTCATATTTATTTATCATCAATGATGGTTTGTACATATTCATATACCCTGTGGCCTGTTCACAAATGATTAGCACATGTTACATAGTTACATAGTTACATAGTAGGTGAGGTTGAAAAAACACACAAGTCCATCAAGTCCAACCTATGTGTGTGATTATTAGGGATGAGCTTCGTGTTCGAGTCGAACCCATGTTCGACTCGAACATCGGCTGTTCGACCGTCCGTCGAATTGCGAACGATATGGGCCGTTCGCGCCAAATTCGTGTGGCGCGTCACGGCCCATAATTCACTGCGGCATCGCAGTGCATTGCTGGCTGATGATTGGCCAAGCATGCACTATGACCCGCATGCTTGGCCAATCACAGCGCCGTCAGTAGAGAGAGCTGTAATTGGCCAAAGCCAGGGTGGCTTTGGCCAATTATGGTTTAGGGGATTTAGTACACACCCCACACTATATAAGGCCGCCTGCACGGCGGCCCTGTGTAGTGTGTGTTCCGGTGTGCTGAGAGATAGAGAGAGAGAGAGACAGTGTCATTTGATTTGAGTTAGATAGATTAGGCAGAACAGTCAGTCAGTTAGCTGCACTTACAGTGTATTGTGTATATATATGCATCCCAGGTGTTGCATATATATATATACACTGTATTCAGTTTAGCTAGATCCGTTCCTGTTATCTTCTATCTAGACTATTTACATTTAGTGCAGTGTGTCCTGCTCACAGTGTTCAGCTAGATCCGTTCCTGCTATTTACATTCAGTGCAGTGCGTCCTGCTCACAGTGTTCAGCTAGATCCGTTCCTGCTATTTACATTCAGTGCAGTGCGTCCTGCTCACAGTGTTCAGCTAGATCCGTTCCTGCTATTTACATTCAGTGCAGTGTGTCCTGCTCACAGTGTTCAGCTAGATCCGTTCCTGCTATTTACATTCAGTGCAGTGCGTCCTGCTCACAGTGTTCAGCTAGATCCGTTCCTGCTATTTACATTCAGTGCAGTGCGTCCTGCTCACAGTGTTCAGCTAGATCCGTTCCTGCTATTTACATTCAGTGCAGTGCGTCCTGCTCACAGTGTTCAGCTAGATCCGTTCCTGCTATTTACATTCAGTGCAGTGCGTCCTGCTCACAGTGTTCAGCTAGATCCGTTCCTGCTATTTACATTCAGTGCAGTGCGTCCTGCTCACAGTGTTCAGCTAGATCCGTTCCTGCTATTTACATTCAGTGCAGTGTGTCCTGCTCACAGTGTTCAGCTAGATCCGTTCCTGCTATTTACATTCAGTGCAGTGCGTCCTGCTCACAGTGTTCAGCTAGATCCGTTCCTGCTATTTACATTCAGTGCAGTGCGTCCTGCTCACAGTGTTCAGCTAGATCCGTTCCTGCTATTTACATTCAGTGCAGTGCGTCCTGCTCACAGTGTTCAGCTAGATCCGTTCCTGCTATTTACATTCAGTGCAGTGCGTCCTGCTCACAGTGTTCAGCTAGATCCGTTCCTGCTATTTACATTCAGTGCAGTGCGTCCTGCTCACAGTGTTCAGCTAGATCCGTTCCTGGTATTTACATTTAGTGCAGTGCGTCCTGCTCACAGTGTTCAGCTAGATCCGTTCCTGCTATTTACATTCAGTGCAGTGCGTCCTGCTCACAGTGTTCAGCTAGATCCGTTCCTGGTATTTACATTTAGTGCAGTGCGTCCTGCTCACAGTGTTCAGCTACATCCGTTCCTGCTATTTACATTCAGTGCAGTGCGTCCTGCTCACAGTGTTCAGCTAGATCCGTTCCTGCTATTTACATTCAGTGCAGTGCGTCCTGCTCACAGTGTTCAGCTACATCCGTTCCTGCTGTTTACATTCAGTGCAGTGCGTCCTGCTCACAGTGTTCAGCTAGATCCATTCCTGCTATTTACATTCAGTGCAGTGCGTCCTGCTCACAGTGTTCAGCTAGATCCGTTCCTGCTATTTACATTCAGTGCAGTGCGTCCTGCTCACAGTGTTCAGCTAGATCCGTTCCTGCTATTTACATTCAGTGCAGTGCGTCCTGCTCACAGTGTTCAGCTAGATCCGTTCCTGCTATTTACATTCAGTGCAGTGCGTCCTGCTCACAGTGTTCAGCTAGATCCGTTCCTGCTATATACATTTAGTGCAGTACGTCCTGCTCACAGTGTTCAGCTAGATCCGTTCCTGTTATCTTCCTACTGACAGGCAGGCTTGTCTGGTTACAGTATATAAAGCTACCTGAAGAAAATTACAGGTGTTCTTTTTGATCCTATTAGTACCACGGTCAGGCAGCTAGACTATTTACATTTAGTACAGTGTGTCCTGCTCACAGTGTTCAGCTAGATCCGTTCCTGTTATCTTCCTACTGACAGGCAGGCTTGTCTGGTTACAGTATATAAAGCTACCTTAAGAAAATTACAGGTGTTCTTTTTGATCCTATTAGTACCACGGTCAGGCAGCTAGACTATTTACATTTAGTACAGTGTGTCCTGCTCACAGTGTTCAGCTAGATCCGTTCCTGTTATCTTCCTACTGACAGGCAGGCTTGTCTGGTTACAGTATATAAAGCTACCTTAAGAAAATTACAGGTGTTCTTTTTGATCCTATTAGTAACACGGTCAGGCAGCTAGACTATTTACATTTAGTACAGTGTGTCCTGCTCACAGTGTTCAGCTAGATCCGTTCCTGTTATCTTCCTACTGACAGGCAGGCTTGTCTGGTTACAGTATATAAAGCTACCTTAAGAAAATTACAGGTGTTCTTTTTGATCCTATTAGTACCACGGTCAGGCAGCTAGACTATTTACATTCAGTGCAGTGCGTCCTGCTCACAGTGTTCAGCTAGATCCGTTCCTGCTATATACATTTAGTGCAGTACGTCCTGCTCACAGTGTTCAGCTAGATCCGTTCCTGTTATCTTCCTACTGACAGGCAGGCTTGTCTGGTTACAGTATATAAAGCTACCTGAAGAAAATTACAGGTGTTCTATCCCAGCTTAGTGCAGCTACAGGCCATTAGTATGTCTGGAAGGCCAAGAAGGAGAGGCAGACAGTCACAAGCCAATAAGAGAGGGCAAGCAGGCTCTGTGTCTAGTGCTGGTCGTGGAGACGGTGCATCCTCATCAGCACGTGGCCATGGGACACGCTTGGCCTTTTTTTCGGCAGCTGGCCGTGTTGAGCCGCAACATGCGGAAGACTTGGTCGAGTGGATGACCAAGCCGTCCTCATCCTCCTCATCCTCTCTCACCCATGCCCAGGGTGCTTTGTCTGGCAAAGCAGCGGCCTCTTCCCTCAGCTCAATGTCATCAGTGACTCCTTCCCTAGCTCCACCATGTCCTCATGAGGATTCCCTCGAACTGTTTGACCACAGTGTTGGGTACATGCTCCAGGAGGATGCCCAGCGTTTGGAAGGCTCTGATGATGATACTGAGCTCAATGAAGGCAGTAACATGAGCACGGACAGAGGGGGTGCCCAAGAAGGACAGCAATCTGGCAGTCATGCTCCCCCTGCTGCAGCATACTGCCAGGTTTGCTCCAGTGATGAGGAGGGAGGGGATGATGAGGTCACTGACTCAACGTGGGTGCCTGATAGGAGAGAGGAGGAGGAGGAGGAGGAGGAGGAGGAGGTGGCACATCACCAACTAGGCAGGATGCCCTCCAGGGGCCAGCCTAAGGGCAGCACATTGACTGCATCACACCCCAAAGCTCCACATGTGCAGGGCGCTGCAGTCTCTGCGCGTTATTCAAAAAGTTCTTTGGTGTGGGCCTTTTTTGAGACGAGTGCATCAGATCGCACCGCTGCTATTTGCAACATATGTCTCAAGCGTATCTCGCGTGGCCAAAACATCTCCCGCTTGGGTACCACATGCTTGACCAGACATATGTTGACCTGCCATGCAGTTCGTTGGCAAGCGTATCTAAAAGACCCACACCAAAGAACAAAGACGATCTCTCCTTGCTCCTCATCAGCTGAGATTTCCAACCCCACTAGACCTTCAGTCCTCTCTGCGACCTGCAGTGAGAGGAATGAAGGTGTAGAATTAGGTGTGTCACAGCCAAGTACTTGTGGGCAATCTGCTTTTGGTACACCGACGTCAGATTGTACCAGGCAAATTTCCCTGCCCCAGCTGCTGCACCGCCGAAAGAAGTTTGCTCCCAGCCATCCACATGCCCAGCGGTTGAATGCTAGCTTGGCAAAATTGCTAGCACTTCAACTGCTGCCTTTTCAGTTGGTAGACTCTGCCCCCTTCCGTGAGTTTGTGGAATGTGCGGTTCCTCAGTGGCAGGTACCCAAACGCCACTTTTTCTCACGGAAGGCGATTCCGGCTCTCTACCGGCATGTGGAAGGCAATGTCCATGCCTCGCTGGACAGGGCGGTCAGCGGTAAGGTGCATATTACCGCTGACTCATGGTCCAGCAGGCATGGACAGGGACGTTACTTAAGTTTCACGGCGCATTGGGTGACTCTGCTGGCAGCTGGGAAGGATGCAGGACAAGGTGCAGTAGTGTTGGAGGTTGTTCCGCCACCACGCCTCCAAAATGCTGATTGTGACACACCTCTCTCCTCCACCCCCTCCTCTTCTTCTTCCTCCATGGCCTCTTCCTCGGAACCAGCGGTGCTCCGTAGGCGTTCAAGGGGCTACGCAAGTACGCAGGCCAAAAGATGCCATGCGGTGCTTGAGCTGGTGTGCTTGGGGGACAGGAGCCACACTGGGGCAGAGGTTCTGTCAGCTCTGCAGGGGCAGGTTCAGAGGTGGTTGACGCCACGCCAACTTAAGGCAGGAATGGTGGTTTGCGACAATGGCACCAACCTCCTCTCTGCCCTCCGACAGGGACAACTGACCCATGTGCCCTGTTTGGCTCACGTCCTTAACTTGGTGGTGCAGCGGTTCTTGGGCAGGTACCCGGGCTTACAGGATGTCCTGAGGCAGGCCAGGAAAGTCTCTGTGCATTTCCGCCGGTCATATAATGCCAGTGCTCGGCTGACGGACCTCCAAAAGGAGTTTAACCTACCCAAGAACCGCCTAATCTGTGACATGCCCACCAGGTGGAACTCGACGTTGGCCATGCTGCAGCGGCTGCACACGCAGCAGAGGGCCATCAATGAGTACCTGTGCGACTATGGCACCAGGACAGGGTCAGGGGACCTTGGTTTTTTTTCCCCACGCCAGTGGGCCATGATCAGGGATGCATGCACTGTCCTGTCACCATTCGAGGAGGCCACGAGGATGGTGAGCACTGACAGTGCATGCATCAGTGACACTGTCCCCCTTGTCCACCTGTTGGAGCACACGCTGCGTGGAATAATGGACAGGGCACTTGAGGCAGAACAGAGGCAGGAAGAGGAGGACTTCCTTAGCTCTCAAGGCCCCCTTTATCCAGACAGTGTTCCTGCGTGCCCGCCGATCACACAGGAAGAGGACGAGGAGGAGGAGGAGGAGGAGGAGGAGGAGGAGGAGGAAGATTGTGTCAGTATGGAGGTGGAGCCTGGCACTCAGCATCAGCAGTCTTTAAGGGATCAGTCCCAAGGAACACATGGACTTGTACGTGGCTGGGAGGAGGTGGCTGCGGACGTTGTTGTCCTTAGTGACCCAGAGGACTCCGGACCGAATGCCTCAGCAAACCTACGCTGCATGGCCTCCCTGATCCTGCAAAGCCTGCGTAAGGATCCTCGTATTCGTGGTATCAAGGAGAAGGACCAATACTGGCTGGCAACCCTCCTTGATCCACGTTACAAGGGTAAGGTTGCGGACCTTATCTTGCCATCGCAGAGGGAGCAGAGGATGAAACATCTTCGGGAGGCCTTGCAGAAAGGTCTGTGCAACGCGTTCCCAGAGACTGGGAGGTTACAAACTCCTGTTTCTGGACAACGTGTTGCTGAGGCTTCGGTCAGTCAAAGAAGGAGCGGTGGAGAAGGTGGCCGTCTGACCGATGCGTTCAGACAATTTTTTGGTCCGCAGCCCCAAGGTATGATCGGTTCCAGCAACCATCGCCAGCGTCTGTTTTACATGGTGCAGGAATACCTAGGGGCAAGATCAGACTTGGACACCTTTCCCACCGAAAATCCTCTGGGTTACTGGGTCTTGAGGATGGATCACTGGCCAGAGCTTGCACAGTATGCAATTGAGCTACTGGCCTGTCCTGCATCCAGCGTTCTTTCGGAACGCACATTCAGTGCTGCTGGAGGCGTGGTAACCGATCACAGGGTGCGTCTGTCCACCGACTCGGTCGATCGGCTGACCTTCATAAAAATGAATCAGTCTTGGATCACCACCAGCTACCAAGCACCTGATGCAGATGTAACCGAATAATTTTTTTTGAAATCTCAGATCCCTTCAAAGACTGCCTATGCTGATGCTGAGTGACTATCCCTGAGTAATTATCCTCTTCCTCCTCAATCATCACGCTGATAGCTTGTAAGAACATTTTTGGTTCTGGGCGCCACCACCAGTGCCTAAGGCACAATTTTTCAGCCCCTGTTTAACAGGGGCGTGTAATTACAATTTTTGATGTAATACTTTGCAGCAGGGCTCGTTCCTGCATTCCAACTAGAGTGTCTGTGAGGGGTTGCAGTGTTGTGGCACCAGCACCAGTGCCTAAGACCCAATTTTTCAGCCCCTGTCTAACAGGGGCGTGTAATTACAATTTTTGATGCAATACTTTGCAGCAGGGCTTGTTCCTGCGTTTCAACTAGAGTGTCTGTGAGGGGTTGCAGTGTTGTGGCACCAGCACCAGTGCCTAAGACCCAATTTTTCTGCCCCTGTCTAACAGGGGCGTGTAATTACAATTTTTGATGCAATACTTTGCAGCAGGGCTTGTTCCTGCGTTTCAACTAGAGTGTCTGTGAGGGGTTGCAGTGTTGTGGCACCAGCACCAGTGCCTAAGACCCAATTTTTCTGCCCCTGTCTAACAGGGGCGTGTAATTACAATTTTTGATGCAATACTTTGCAGCAGGGCTCGTTCCTGCGTTCCAACTAGAGTGTCTGTGAGGGGTTGCAGTGTTGTGGCACCAGCACCAGTGCCTAAGGCCTAATTTTTCAGCTCCTGTTCAACAGGGGCATGTAATTACAATTCTTGATCTAATATTTCACAGCAGGGCCCTGTGAGGGCTTACAGTGTTTTGGCCACAGCAACACCTAAGGCCCAAATTTCTGCTGAGTATATAGGGCAGGACCCTACTTTCAAACATCTAACTTACAAACGACTCCTACTTGCAAACGGAAGGAGACAACAGGAAGTGAGATGAAATCTACCCCTAAGGAAGGGAAATTCTCTCCTGTAAGAGTTAATATGGGAAAACAATTTCTCCTTTCCACTGATGCTTTCCAATCCTTGTTCCACAAAAAAACCCAAATTTTCCAAAAACATTTTTCATTGGGACAAAAAAGTGAGGTGAAATCTTCTGAAGAGGAGGAAAGACGCAAAACAAATGTCACAGGGGTGATAACCCTTCCCTATGTTTTCCAAAAAGCTTAGAAAAGATTTTTTGGCCTGAGCTAAACACATTAAAAATGTTCAAAATTACAAACAGATTCTACTTAACAACAAACCTACAGTCCCTGTCTTGTTTGCACCGCCTGAATACTGCTGTTCAGAGTATATAGGGACCTTTCCTTATTTTAATTTGGGTGCGGGGTTCCCCTTAATATCCATACAAGACCCAAAGGGCCTGGTAATGGACTGGGGGGTACCCATGCCGTTTGTCTCACTGATTTTCATCCATATTGCCATGACCCGACATGACATTAAACCCGCAAGCAGTTTTAAATGAGATTTTTTCCTTTAAAAATGACATTTGGTGCAGGGACTGTTCTAAACATGGGAAACACGCGTCACTTTACAGGCATACTATAGACACCCCCCAGGTACGATATTTAAAGGAATATTTCACTTTTTTTTTTTTACTTTAAGCATCATTAAAATCTCCGCTCCCGAAAAAACGGCCGTTTTTAAAAGTTTTTTTTGCATTGATACATGTCCCCTGGGGTAGGACCCGGGTCCCCAAACCCTTTTTAGGACAATACCATGCAAATTAGCCTTTAAAATGAGCACTTTTGATTTCGAACGTTCGAGTCCCATAGACGTCAATGGGGTTCTAACGTTCGTGCGAACTTGCGGTCCGTTCGCGGGTTCTGGTGCGAACCGAACCGGGGGGTGTTCGGCTCATCCCTAGTGATTATATGTCAGTATTACATTGTATATCCCTGTATGTTGTGGTCGTTCAGGTGCTTATCTAATAGTTTCTTGAAACTATCGATGCTCCCTGCTGAGACCACGGCCTGTGGAAGGGAAGGAATGTCACTTTACTTATGAAACCAGGATTTGTTTGTTTAATTTGGATTGAAATACTATATGTTTAAAGTCACTATATATTCAGCACCTGACACTTTACTTAAAGAATACTTATAATTTTTGGAATTTGGATTCTAGTCACTAAATAGAGTTCATTAAATAGAGTACCTTGAGAGGTGCACAAGCATTTAACACTTTAAACATACACATCTGTAGAGCAGCGCCATGCCCACTATTTTTCCTGATTTTTTTAGATAAGGAGGAAGCCTCAGCAGAAAATAGGCATACTGTAGATCAGACTGAGCTAATCCAACAGAGCCACCAGAGCATCCAATGACTAGAGAACACCTGGAGACAAACCTTACTTTGTTGTTAAATCTGGAAGCCAAAAAATCCACATCCGGCATTCCCCACCTGCGGCAGAGGTCCTGAAGCACCTCTAGGTGAAGAGACCATTCTCCAGGCGCTGCTGACTCTGGAATCTATACAGTGGACAGAGCTGGAATGTGACATTGATGGTTGACATCTGCCACAGCAATGACATTGTCCAACTGTCTCCAGATCACATAACCATACAGTTGAGAGGTGCAACGTTGAAGGGTTAACTGAATTGCTCATAGCTCCAGTATGTTGTTGGGGAAAAGAGTTTCCTCCAGTAACCAAGTCCCCTGCAAGGACAGGGTATCCAGGATTCCACCCTAGCCTGCCAGGTTGGACTCCATCATAAGAATCTTCCTGAGCCACCAGGCCAAAGACAACCTGGCCATCTGTGTCAGACACATTGGTAGGTCAAGAGACTGTATTTTCTTCTGCCACACAGTAAGAATGTTGAGTTGCAGTGATCTGGATTGGAATTGGGCAACATGCAAACCTTGAGAGTTGGACAGCTCCTGGACTGCACTTGGGAGCAGAAAGTCAGGAGTTTGTCCTATGGAAGAATAATTCTGGACTGAGCAGTATCTAAAAGGGGACCTCAATACTCCAACTGAGTTGAGTCAGTACAACATTTTTGTAGTGTCTGAAGAGTGTTTTGGATATTGATCGTCAGTATCTGATTGGACTGTTCTTTCAGCAGAAGGTCATCCAAAAAATCCCACAATGTAATTATATATTTTTGAACACAGCAGACCAAGCACAGAGGCTAGCACCTTGCTGAATACTCAAGGTAAACTGGACAGACCACAGAGAAGGGCAACAAAATCGTAGTATTGTGTGCCCATGGCAAAACACAATGATTGCATTGGTGGATTACATGGCCAATATTTGCATCCAAAGGAAGGTATTGAATAACTTTAGATACAGAGTGGGGTGTATGCTTTTGGGGACTGTGAACAGGTTTGAGCAGAAACTTTGAAACCTTTGTATTTAATCTTTATAGCATAATTACATAGTTACATAGTAGGTGAGGTCGAAAAAAGACACAAGTCCATCAAGTCCAACCTATGTGTGTTATTATATGTCAGTATTACATTGTATATCCCTGTATGTTGCGGTCGTTCAGGTGCTTATCTAATAGATTCTTGAAACTATCAATGCCCCCTGCCGAGACCACTGCCTGTGGAAGGGAATTCCACATCCTTGCCACTCTTACAGTAAAGAACCCTCTACGTAGTTTAAGGTTAAACCTCTTTTCTTCTAATTTTAATGAGTGGCCACGAGTCTTGTTAAACTTCCTTCCATGAAAAAGTTTTATCCCTATTTTGGGGTCACCAGTATGGTATTTGTATATTGAAATCATATCCCCTTTCAAGCGTCTCTTCTCCAGAGAGAATAAGTTCAGTGCTCACAACCTTTCCTCATAACTAATATCCTCCAGACCCTTTATTAGCTTTGTTGCCCTTTTGTTGTACTCGCTCCATTTCCAGTACATCCTTCCCGAGGACTGGTGCCCAGAACTGGACAGCATACTCTAGGTGCGGTCGGACGGGAGAATTAGAACGGGAGAATTATTGTTTTATCTCTGGAATTAATCCCCTTATAATGCATGCCAATAATCTGTTTGCTTTGTTAGCAGCAGCTTGGCATTGCATGCCATTGCTGAACCTATCATCTACTAGGACACCCAGGTCCTTTTCCTTCCTAGATTCCCTCAAAAGTTCTCTCCCCACTGTATAGATTGCATTCATATTTTTGCCACCCAAATGCATTATTTTACATTTTTCTACATTGAACCTCATTTGCGATGTAGTTGCCCACACCATTAAAGATCTTTTTGCAAGGTTTCCACATCCTGCGGAGAAGTTATTGCCCTGCTTAGCTTAGTATCATCTGCAAATACAGAGACTGAACTGTATATAACTTATTTTGTACAGTAAATGTTTATGGAGAACTGTGTCAAATGCTTTTGCAAAATCCACATACAACACGTCTACGGGCCTTCCTTTATCTAGATGGCAACTCACCTCCTCATAGAGGGTTAATAGATTGGTTTGGCAAAAACAATTCCTCATGAATCCATGCTGATTACTGCTAATGATACTGTTCTCATTACTAAAATCTTGTATATAGTCCCTTATAATCACCTCCAAGAGTTTACATACTGTTGATGTTAGGCTAACTGGTCTGTAATTCCCAGGGATGTATTTTGGGCCCTTTTTAAATATTGGTGCTACATTGGCTTTTCTCCAATCAGCTGGTACCATTCCCGTCAGTAGACTGTCAGTAAAAATTAGGAACAATGGTCTGGCAATTACTTACTAGTTCCCCAAGTACCCTCGGCTGCAAGCCATCTGGTCCCCGGTGATTTATTAATGTAAATTTCCCAAGTCTAATTTTAATTCTGTCCTCTGTTAATCATGGAGGTGCTTCCTGTGATGTGTCATGAGGATATACACTGCAGTTTTGGTTACTGAAGCCCCCCGATTCCCTCGTGAAGACTGAGGAAAAGAAAAAAATCAATATGGTCTGTCCTCCCTTTTTTACTGTTTACATACTTAAAGAATTGCTTGAGATTTTTTTTGCTCTCCTCCGCTATCTGTCTTTCATGTTCTATCTTAGCCATCTTTATTGCACCCTTACATTTCTTGTTGCATTCTTTATAAAGTCTGAATGCTGATGATGATCCCTCAACCTCGTATTTTTTGAAAGCCTTCTCCTTTGCTTTTATATGCATTTTTACATTGGAGTTAATCCATCCAGGACTTTTGTTCGCTCTTTTAAATGTATTACCCAATGGGATGCATTGGCTAATGCCCTTATTTAATATATTCTTAAAGCAAACCCATCTCTCCTCCGTGTTCTTTGTTCCTAAGATTTTATCCCAATTTACGCATTTTAGCAAGGTTTGTAGTTTAGGGAAGTTGGCTGTTTTGAAATTCAGTGTCTTTGTATTCCCCTTATGTTTCCTATTTGTGTGATTTATACTGAAGCCAATTGACCTGTGCTCGCTGTTACCTAAATTGCCCCTTATTTTCACATCTGTGATCAGGTCTGTATTGTTGGTAATCAGTAGATCCAGTAACGCTTTATTTCTAGTTGGTGCGTCTACCATCTGAACCATAAAATTGTCCTGCAAGACATTTAGGAACTGGCAAGCCTTAGATGAATCCGTGGCTCCCTCTGGCCAGTCTATGTCTGGATAATTAAAATCCCCCATTATGATAACAATTCCCATCCTTGCTGCTAATCCAAATTGTGAGAGGACATCTGTCTCCCCTTCCTCCCTCAGGTTAGAGGGCCTATAGCATACTCCCAGTATTTTTTCCCCTTAGCTTCATTCCTTTGGAGCTCTACCCATAAGGATTCCACCTCCTCCCTAGCTCCCTTAGTGATGTCATCTCTCACATTCACTTGTAAATTATTCTTAGGCATACCCCTCCCCATTTTTTACCCTCTCTATCCTTGCAATAAAGGGTATACCCTTGAATGGTTGCCAGCCAATCATGAGAGCTGTTGCACCAGGTCTCTGAAATTCCCACAAAATCCAAATCCTCCTCGTACAACAGTATCTCTAGTTCACCCATCTTGTCCGCCAGGCTCCTGGCATTGGTGAACATGCCACATAGTTTAGACTGGTCACATATTATCCTCTTATTGGGTGTTCCGAGATTGTAACTAGGGCTTGCTACTATACTTATCTTGGGTTTATGTGCTTTGGTCACCCTACCACTAATGCCCCCAATACTACCCTCTGGAATATGTTCCGCGCTGACTATCTCTACCTCTGGACCCTCCCCCCCATCGCCTAGTTTAAAAACCCCTCTAACTTTTTGGCCATCTTCATTACCAGCTGATCTACACCCTGCTCATTTAGGTGCAGTCCATCCCTCCAATAGTACTGGTTATCGACCAGTACTCAGTTGGCTCAGTTCTCCAGGAACCCAAACACCTCATTACTACACCAGCTCTTCAGCTTTGTTTACTTCCTTAATCTCCCTCTGCCTTTCTGGTGTGGCTTGATGTACCGGTAGTATTCCTGAGAATACTACTTTGGAGGTCCTTTTCTTCAATTTAGCTCCCAAGTCCTTAAAATCGTTCTTTAGGACGCTCCATCTGCCTCTTACTTTGTCATTGGTGCCAATGTGCACCATGACAGCTGGGTCTTCCCCAGCCCCTCCCAGTAATCTATCCACCAGATCCATGATGTGCCGAACCCGAGCGCCCGGTAGACAACATACAGTTCGGCACTTCAGGTCTTTGTTACAGATTGGCCTCTCTGTCCTTCTAAGAATTAAGTCCCCTACCACCAGAATCTGTTTTTCCTTTCCCTTCGCTCCCCCCCCACTCTTACTGGAGGAGTTCTTCCCCCGGAAGCTAGGAGAGTCCCGCAGCTTCAGCAGCACTGGTCCCTGACTGGTTTCACCAATGTCACTCAATGGAGCGTACTTATTAGGATGCTCCAGCCATGGATCGGCCTCCCTGGCACTTCCCCCTCTACCCTTTCTGACTGTCACCCATCTACTCTTTCCTAGTGCCTGCACCTCTTTGTCTCCACCCGCCTCTGTGCTGGCCCCTGCTGGCACCTGCCGTGTACGTTCCTGGCTCTCAGTGCTGACAGTTGCTTCCCCAGATTCAGAACCTGGGCTTCCAGGGAAACAATGTGCTTGCATTTTACACAGCAGTATTCACCCTCGATCGGATGATCAAGGAACCCAAGATGTACAACAACATCAACAGGATTGGGGACAACAGAACAACAGGATTGGGGATTATACCCTGTCTAAATTACCTAACAACTTGCTTCCTGACACTAATGCCGCGTACACACGGTCGGACTTTGCAGCTACAAAAGTCGGACAGCCTGTCCGACATACTTCCGGCGTACCTTCGGCGGACTTGGGGCAGACTTTCTTACGAACGGACTTGCACACACACGACCACACAAAAATACGCCAGCTTAGTACGCTGTGACGTACACCAAGTCCGACGAGACTATAAAACGGAAGTTCAATAGCCCGTACGACACCCTTTGGGCTCCTTCTGCTAATCTCGTGTTTATCTCGTGTTAGTAGAAGTTTGGTGAGAGACGATTCGCGCTTGTGAGACTCGTATTTTTCAGTTCGTTTTAACTGTTGTTCAGTCTGTGCTTGTGAGGTTTGTATCTGCTTTTCAGTGCGTTTGGTCAGTTGGCATTGAGAAATCTTTGTTTTATTGGCCGCTCGTTCCTGATTTTCAGGTCGTTCTTCACAGGCCTTGCTGTTCTTCAGTGCGTTCTGTTTAGTGCGTTCTGACCAGCCGACCGTTTTGAAGCCATGTTACCTGTACGTACTCGTCGTAGAGCTCGTGCATTGTATGTGCTTGGTGCTGTAGTTTATTCTTCAGCCCAAGACCAGTCCATGAACAGGGCGAGGAGGAGTTCATGGACCAAGAATTGGTTGCTTCAGCGTGACCAGTTCTGTCACATGCCTTTGCTCCGTGAGATCCGTGAGAATAATCCTGAGGATTTCAGGAACTTTCTCCGGATGACGGACCCCGTTTTTGATCGTTTGGTGGCTTTGCTGACCCCCTATATCAGCAGGCAGGATACCTGCATGAGGCAAGCCATCACTCCGGAGCAGAGGCTGGTCGCTACCTTGCGGTATTTGGCCACAGGGAGAAGCCTGCAGGACCTTAAGTTCTCGACAGGCATCTCCCCCCAGGCTCTGGGGATCATTATCCCAGAGACCTGTTCTGCCATCATACAGGTCCTGCAGAAGGACTATATTAAGGTAAGCTATTTTTATTTTATTAGCATCACATGTTCTTTTATGTAATCTTTGATAATGTAATGTATTTCTTGCTTCAAACACTACTTCCCATCATTGCAATATAGTGTGAATGTCCCCTTTTTATCCTCACACATGCTGGGATTTTTTCCTGTTATTTTTTGTCATGCATGTATAGTTTCCTTCAATAACCTTCCCAGCATGAAGTGATGGGAACATATCCACCTAGTCTACTCATTTTGAATGTATTTTGTTGGAGTGTATTTAGTGTGCTGCTAATTAGCAATTAGCTAGATTTCACAACCCCCCCCCCCCCACCTGAACTCACTCCAAATAGTGTGCTGCTAATTAGCAATTAGCTAGATTTCACAACCCCCCCCCCACCTGAACTCACTCCAAATAGTGTGCTGCTAATTAGCAATTAGCTAGATTTCACAACCCCCCCCCCCACCTGAACTCACTCCAAATAGTGTGCTGCTAATTAGCAATTAGCTAGATTTCACAACCCCCCCCCCCCCCACCTGAACTCACTCCAAATAGTGTGCTGCTAATTAGCAATTAGCTAGATTTCACAACCCCCCCCACCTGAACTCACTCCAAATAGTGTGCTGCTAATTAGCAATTAGCTAGATTTCACAACCCCCCCCCCCACCTGAACTCACTCCAAATAGTGTGCTGCTAATTAGCAATTAGCTAGATTTCACAACCCCCCCCCCCACCTGAACTCACTCCAAATAGTGTGCTGCTAATTAGCAATTAGCTAGATTTCACAACCCCCCCCCCCCCACCTGAACTCACTCCAAATAGTGTGCTGCTAATTAGCAATTAGCTAGATTTCACAACCCCCCCCCCACCCCCACCCTCGTTAAAATTTGCTTGAATGTTCTGTGGTGTTGATTTGTATAAAGCAAATCTATGTTGCACTTTGCAAAATGCATGTGCACTCTACAAGTGCATTTGTTCCAGTGCTTTAGTAAATGAGCAGAAGCTCTGCTGATTTCCATCATCAAATCATATGCAAGCCTCAAAGTGTTTTCATTAATTGCCCTTGCATGTGATTGTGTACTCTTTGCAACATGAATGCCTTTTGACATTACCTCATTTACTGTAAGCTGGTTAGCAACTGCAGTCTTGTAGCCTTTGTTATCCCTAAATTCCTGCGTGTTGTTAAAGTAATTTTTTTTTGGGATTTCACAACCCCCTAAAATGTAATCAATGTTCTATCAGAGGGGGTGAGCAATCTGATAAGTGTGCCTTTTTCCATATTAGTTATTCCAGAAGAATTAAATTATTTAATGTTAGACAGATGATGGGCAATAATGTTTTTAATTGTCTAATTTTCTTGCAATGTTAGCTTCCAAATTAATTGATTTTGGTTTTCTT